>OZ020195.1:54032065-54477065 GCA_963971165.1 Philopedon plagiatum
TGGTCTGCAAGACCAACCATTAATTTTTCTCTAAATTCTTAAAAACTAAAATCCTTATATACTAAAGTTCACCCAATGGAGTCCTAAAGGTTTATCTGTTGTGACTCATGGCCATGGCACTTAGCACTCACACACTTGCGCACTGTACTATGTTTTCAAAAGTCTATACTAGTTCAAAGGGCTTGGTCCTCTTCAGCCTTCTAACTAGGTCCTGGTTGTCCAGAAGCCTAATGGCTTCGACGTTAACGTGCTGATGGAGTCGAGACTCGTGCTTGATGGCAAATCTTCTAATTTCACTAGCGACATACGGGATACCAAGATCGCGATGTAGGTCACTATTTCGTATGTACCACGGTGCACTAACTATGTTCCGTAATACTTTATTTTGGAAGGTTTGGATGCGTTTGATGTGGCTCTCCTTGGCACAGCCCCATAACTGGATGCCATAAACCCAGACTGGTTTTAAAATCTGGTTGTATATCATGATTTTACAGTGTATTGACAGCTTAGATTTTCGTCCCAAGAGCCAATACAACTGTCTATATTTGAGCCCTAGTTCAGTGCGTTTAGTTCTGATATGTTCCTTCCATCTTAGTTTCGCATCTAAGGTCATCCCCAGGTATTTGGCAGTATTTGCATAGGGAACTATGATACCATTTATGTTAATTGGTTGATGATTGCCTATTCTTTTGTTGGTAAAGTTGACACAAATAGATTTTTGCTCATTAAGCTTAATCTTCCAGTCTGTGGTCCAATTGTAAATCTGGTCGCTAGCATGTTGGAGTTGTCTGGTTACTGCATCTAGGTCTGTTCCTACTGCTAATACAGCAGTGTCATCAGCGAATGTAGCCACAGTTACATTTTCTGTTTGTGGGAGATCACAAGTGTACAGTAAATAAAGGACGGGTCCCAAGACGCTTCCTTGAGGCACACCTGCTTTAACTTCCTTCAGTTTGGAGTATTCATCGTCCTGTTTAATTCTGAACACTCTATCTGTAATGTAGGAGGTTAGCAACTCTACATATTGTTTTGGTAACATTCTGTTTAATTTGTTAATTAGCCCTTTGTGCCAAACTTTATCAAAAGCTTGAGCTACGTCAAGGAAGATAGTTGAGCAGATTAGCTTTTCTTCTAGTGCCCTTTCTATGATGTCTGTTATTCGATGGACTTGGTCTACGTGGAGTGCTTGCATCTAAAGCCAAATTGATGATTTGGGATTAGGTTACTGTTCTCTATTATAATCTTAAGTCGTTTTAAGAAAAGCTTTTCAAATAATTTTGAAATAATTGGTAGTAGTGATATGGGCCTGTAAGATTTGGCTTCATTCGGTGGTTTGCCTGGTTTTGGTAGCATAATGACTTCAGCCACTTTCCAGACGCTAGGGACGTGTTTTAATCTAAGTGCTGCATTAATTAGGTAAGTCAGCATAACTATACCTTTTTTTGGTAGTTGTTTTAAAATTTCTCCTGTTATAAGGTCAAACCCAGGGGCTTTTTTGGCACTTAAATTGTTTTTGATTTCGTTCGCTACTTCTTTAGGAGTGACTAGTGCTATTTCATTCTCTTGGATATTCACAGACTCTTCCATATTGACATTGGACTGGATATCATTTGGCTGAAAAATTTCGGCTAGATGTTCTGCAAATGCTTCAGCCTTTTCCTTATTATCTCTTGCCCAAGTACCATCCCTTAATTTGATGGGTGGCATTTGGGTGATTGGCCTTTTGAGTTTTTTCGTTGCCTTCCATAAGGAGAAATCCTTGTCTTCATCAGCTGATAAATTTTCTAGGTAGCTGTTTATAGATTCTTCTCTAAGTTTTTGTATTTCTCGTTTAAGTTGTTGAGTTTTGTTGTTAAGAATATTTTTGTCCGATGGATCCCTAGTGTGTTGCCATCTCCTTCTGGCTCTTCTCTTTTCTTTGACAAGTTCTCTTATTTCCATTGGATAGTTGTTTCCCATTGTTTTTTGAGTGTACGCCTTTGTGTTGTCCCAGGCTATTTTTTGTATGATGTTGTTGAACTTTTCAGCTGCTACTTCTAATTGTTCTTTGGTTCTTAATTGGATTTTAAGGATAATTTTATTTTCCAGTTCATTTCTAAAGCTTTTCCAATCAGTAGTTTTATTAACCAAAGTTGGCCTATTTTCTTTTCTAATTATTTTCTCGCTCAAAGTTAAGATCACAGCTGATTGATCGGAGTCTAGGTCAAAATTATCTTGAATATCAATAAAATTGGGTGACACTTTTCTTGATATAAGAAAATCTAATAGATCTGGAATTTTATTAGTATCTGTAGGTCAGTATGTTGGTTTACCAGTAGTGTGAAAGTTGCATCCAGTTTCCCTTATAGCTTCCCTAAGTTCTTTACCTTTTGTAGTTGTTAATCTGGATCCCCAATCCATGTGTTTCGAATTGTAGTCACCTCCCACGATGAATCTGTCTCCCAGATGCTGTAGAAAGTTTTTATAATCCGTTTTCTTGAGGTTATACCTTGGTGGACAGTACACTGCAGCAACAGTCAGTCTCTGTTTGGTTGTGTTACTTGTTTTAATTCCTATTGCTGTTAACTGAACTTCTGCACTCCTAATAGGGCATTGTTCATAATGATTAATGCTATTCTTTATTATAACAGCCGTTCCCCCACGTGCCTGATTGTCGGGATGAATCGTTTGGTATACTTGGTAACCCTTTATTTTTAGGTAGGTCTCATTTGTTGAATGTGTTTCTGAGACCAGACACACATCAATACTTTGTGTGTTGAGAAATATTTCTATTTCTTGCATTCTGTTTTGGATGCCATTAGCATTCCAAGTTGCTATTCTTAGATCTTGTTGATGCATTATTGTTTTTCACGAGTTTTGGTTTCCAGTCTGTCTAACCTTTCTGAAAGTTTGTTCATAAGGTTCATCATATTTTGTAACATTAGCATCATGGACTGTTGCTCATTCGGAACTGGTGCAGGTTGAGATTTAGGGCCATGTGCTGCCTGTGCATAGGATACCTCTTTGGTAGTATTTTTAGATGTGAAATTTTTCGGTTGTCCATTTTGTGGTTTCCTTGCATTGTTTGCGTTATTTCGTCTTTTCTGCAGTTCTTTTGCTACCACGCATCCACGGTAGTTTGCGGGATGTGCCTCTCCGCAGTTTGAACATTTAGGTGGTGTTTCCCTTGGCTTGGTGCATTCGGAGGTCAGGTGATTCCCAGCGCATTTGACACAAGTGACTGCGTGTTTGCAGAATTTTTGTGTGTGCTCATATCTTTGGCATTTTTTGCACTGAGGTATCAAATTATTGCTCCTTATCGCTTCAATTTTAACTTTCATATGGCATATATACTGAATTTCGTATATTTTTTTGATATCTTCCGAGTTTTGGAAGGTTAGCATAAATAGGGGTAGGGGGATTATTTTAACCTCGTCCTTAACTTTTGTCTTTTTTATTTTGTTTACGACTTCAAGGATCTTAAAGCCTCTGCTCAATAAATCATCCTTGATGTCTTGTGGATCACACGAAGGGTGTAGGTTTCTCGCCATCACCCTTAGCGGCCTAGTCTGCTTACTTTCAAATGTATGCCATTCCATGTCGGTGCTATTCATGAAGGCAGTGAGATCTCTATATTCAATTTCGGTGTCTACATTGATTTTTAGCTGGTTATTATTCATTAAATTTGCTTTAAATTTAAGATTCTTTGACTCTAGTGTCTGGTTTATATTTTTATAGCTTTTCACATTGCTTAAAATCACAGGTGGTGGTTTTTGTGATTTTGGGACAACTTGTTTATTTTTGGGTGTGGCTAATTTAGGTTCGGAAATATTATCATCTTTTTCTGGCGAGCTAGTATAATACCTTTATTGCCAACTCAATCTGTTACAAAGACATAAGCAACGTCAAAAAACAATTTTCGTAATAGATCGAAAACATTTTCTAAGATAAATACATTTGTTATCGTTAAAATCTCAAAAATTTATATTTAAAAGTCTAAAGTCTAATAACATTAATGATAGTAGTTAACTATAAATAATAAGTACATGTTATGTAATAAAATAAACTGGTACATACAGCACAGAGAAGGCGACTAACACTTAATTAAAAATTTGTTCAAAAGATTAAAAATTCCAAAATTAAAAATTCCAAAACAACACAAAATCACACATCAAAACCAAAATCATAAAATCTCTCGCCAGCCAAGTATTTACCTACTTCTGACTTGAACCTTTTCATCGCTGAAATACCTTTAAGGTTATTGGGTAAGGCATTGTATGCTTTTATTGCCCTGAAATAAGGGCCCCTCTCATAAAATGTAGAGTTATGCAAAGGAATACTAAGGTCACTTCTGGCTCTTGTCACCATGGTCATTTCATTTGTATAAAGATTAAAGTTGCTCTGAAATAAATGATGATGTTTTCTAACAAATAATACAAGAGACAGATAATACAGAGATGGAACAGTCAGAATACCCAACTCTGCAAAATAGGGTCTGCAGGATGTTCTAGGATGCAGCCCATAGATTGCCCGTATAATTCTCTTTTGTGCCCTGAAGACTTTTATTGCATCCCGAGAGGCACCCCAGAATAGGATACCGTAGTTTACAATAGATTGGATACAGGCAAAGTAAAAGACCTTCATAGTCTCAACCGATAAAACATGTCTAAGCCTACGAATGAGACCACAGAAACTGCTGAGTTTTGATGTTAGAACACCAATGTGCTTTTTCCAGCTTAACTGTGGGTCAATATGCACGCCGAGAAACTTAATGTCCTCAAGAACTGGTATCGATGCATGATTCAATTTTACCAAAAGAGATTCATTTTGTTTAGTTTTACTAAATGAAATTACACCAGTCTTGTCCACATTCAGCCTCAAACCGTTCCCACCGCACCATCCCCACATTTGCTCTGCTGCCCGCGAACAGCCCCGAGACAGATCATCCATCGCCAGACCATCCAATATCACAGACGTGTCATCTGCATACTGGCAGACCAGCCCCGCAATAAAACCGTCACACAGACTATTCGCGTAGAGCAGAAACAGCAGGGGGCCCAATATTGAACCCTGCGGAACACCCTGAACCAGATTAGTAGGTGCAGAGAAATGCTGTCCACCATCCCTTGTGATACAAACCAGCTGCTGCCTCTGTGTAATATATGATTTAATCAAAGAGCCACACACGCCTCTGATCCCATACATCTCAAGCTTTTCCATGAGCAATGAATGGTCAACGGTGTCAAAGGCTTTAGACAAGTCAAAGTACATTCCCGCTACCTTTTCATTGTTATCCAGTTTATCCAAAATAAACCTAAGTGCCGAAAAGATAGCTAACTCAGTTGATCTCTTTGGTCTAAAGCCATACTGTTGGTCTACCAGTATTTTATGCTGCTCTATAAAATTCATAAGCCTGTTGTAGATAGCTCTTTCAACAATCTTAGAAACAGATGACAGCAATGATACTGGTCTATAGTTTCCTGCATCTCTCTTTCCCCCTTTTTTATATATAGGAGTAATCTTAGCTTTTTTCAACTGTGAAGGGAAAATTCCTGTACTGAAGCATTCATTGACAATGTCTGAAAGAGGACCACTGATATGAGCAGCCACTGGTTTCAGAATATAAGTTGGCACTCCATCAAGTCCAGCTGAGAATTTATTTGGCAAGTTCATAATAATATTGAATATCTCTTGCTCTGTGACTGGTGCAAGAAATATTGTTGGGTATTGTTTGGCAGGCTGTGGCCAGACCCCATCAGGAGGCTGACAAGGTAAGTCAAACTGCCTAGCAAACATTTCAGCAATCAATTTTGGATCCTCTACAAGCACATCATCATTTTGTAGGGCAATATCATTGTTTGCTTTCTTTTTATTGGTTTCACGATTTAAGATACTCCAAGCTGACTTAGCTTTATTTTTTGAATTTAAAATAGTATTTTCATTTATCGATCTTTTAAAATTGGACAAAAATTTCCTATAGGTTTTTCTTTCTGATTTATACTGTGCGTGAATCATAGCATTACCCGTCTGTTTATACAATACATATAAATCTTTGAGGTACTTGGAATATCTCTTGATCTCAGGATTGACCCAGTTGGAATTTTTATTAACTCTACAAGTTTTTACTGGAAAAGCCCTATCAAAATGAAAAAACAGAATTCTAAAGAAAGTGTCATACTTGAGATCAGCCCCCGAGGCCACAAGAGCCTCCTGAAAATGTTCACCCTGAAGAAAACCTGTGAATCGTGTTACATTTTCATCGCTAAAATGACGCCTCTTCACGCCTGTAACCCTCTGTTCATTCTCCAGCCTAATATTTAGAATTTGACCATAGTGGTCTGATATGTTCGTGATATATACCTCAGATCGAACCTCATCCACATTTATATTGCTGAAAATGTTGTCAATCTCCTTGGCCGATGTAGAAGTGACCCTGGTCATCCCTTTCACATATTTTTCCATACCAAAGCCTAAAAAGATCTGCATAAGACTAATCGACATATCACTCTCAACAGAAAAATCTACATTAAAATCGCCACTAACAATGATATATTTATGAGGACAATATAGCAATGTAAGAATATCGTTCAATTTCCTGATGAAAATGTCCAAGTCGCCAGTAGGAGACCTGTATATAGTAATAAAAATATATATTTTATTTTTAAATTTAAGTTCACTTATACAGAATTCACAGTGCTGCTCCACTATGGTGACATCTATGCTTATATTTGTGGCAGGGTGCTCCTGCTTGATCAATACAGCTGTTCCCCCTCCCTTCAAAACACTCCGAGATGAGTAACTGATACACTTATAATTTTGTAGATAAACAGTTTCAATATCTTCATTCTGCAGCTGATGCTCACTAATGCAAAAAATATCAGGTTTTATTAGTGCCAGGAGTACATCCAGCTCCAATGTTTTATTATTTATACCCTGCACATTGAGGTGAAATAAAGACAATTCATTACATTTGGTTTTGCTTGCCCGGTTACTCGAATTTGAATTTTCTCCCTTGCACTTATTAAAATTAGTTATGTCCTGTCTAAAAAATTTCGCCCTAATCCGAAATTGAACCTTTCAAATACAACTCCATCTGGCCAGAAGTCCGGTTTGTATACCATATCCTTAGATTCCGGTTTTACACCTATCATGAAACGGCGTTTGGATGTTTCCTTTTTTGGTATACATAGTTTGACGTGGATATCTTCATCATCCGATTTCGTATGATCTCTAATATAATTCTTTACTACTTCTTCGGTGACATTTGCATCAATTTTTGATATAGAAAGCCATATTTTCCCTTCCTTTTTTGTACTTTTCGCCGCCAAAAAGCTACCATTTTCTGACTTTGTACCAATCTGTAAATTTCTTGTTCTCTGAAATGTTTTGTTGACTTTTTCGCTCGTGTCATTTGACTGAAGTTTGAGGTTACGCTCTTCTTTGCTTTCTAGATTGGAATGGTATGAAGTTATCTTCGGCATCATTCGGTGTTGCTACCTTAGTTACGCGTTCGATCGGAGGTTCAATTGCATCTACGTTATTGCTTACTTCACATCGAACTTCTTCAGTTTGTTCCGCATGTTTGCTTCCCGCGCTTTTTTTGTTTGTTTTGTTTACCTTTCTTTCTTTTTCCCACATATCTTCAAGGGAAAGCGCTTTTTGTTTCCATAACTCACAGTTTTCTGCTAATAAATGATTTTTTTCTTCCAATTCCTTAATTATTTTTAGTAGGTAGTTTACTTCAGATTTTTCCATTTCAAGTGGTTTTGGTGACATAACCATCTGTTTATCTTCTGGCACATGCTTGCAGTTTGCTTTTAACTGACCCGCAGCTTGCTCCAGACACGAAGGGTGGAAAATTTCGGCACATTTACTACATTTTACGTAGGAAACCACCGATTTATCACAATGTTTACACATATTTTTAATAGAATTCTTTCCGCGATTCACTTGACCGTCTTTACTCGGCGCCATCTTGAATCAGGATTGTAGTGGCTTTTCTTTTTCTTCTCTTATTTTTGGGTAGGAGCCATGCTGTCTCCTGGGCTACTACTTCTTCTTCCTCGTCTGAATTGACTGGGGAATAAGTTTTTTTGGGCTGCAAAGAAACGATTATTTCTCTAAGCTCTTTAATCTCATTAAGTGCTGCATTGAGCTGAGATTCTAAGGTTTTAATTTTTGCTGACTGTTCATTTTGAGGCGAAACAGATGGTCCTCCGCCGTCCTTCATGTTGGATTCCAACCCTAATCCTATGTTTTTATTATAACTTTTTAATTGGAGCGCATTGTCCTTATTTTGCAAATTTGCAACTTTGTCGACAGTCAATGTGAAACGACGAACGTTTGAACTTGACATAGATTTCGCGATAGCTTACGACAAGCTTGCCGCCGGTATCACTCGCGATGATGACACCACTTTTTGTTTTGATTTTCCGATCGATTTTTGAGCACGTCTGCACTGTTCGAATGTTAGCGAGTAACTCTTATGTATAAATAAAAAATATAATAAATAACGATAGATATGGGACTCTGGTACATTACAAGTAATTCTATTACTTAGGTACAATTCTAATATCACTAATTTTACATTATATAGACTTACGATGTATTTCGTGCAACTAATTGTAATTTGTAATATTAGATAAATAAATAAAAAATAAATATAAAAGGTTATTAAAGGACTCACCCAACTTCTGTTCCTAAGAAGTCTTCCTCTTTTATGTCAAGTTCTTCATTTTTAATTACCCACTCAGTATCACTCGAGATATCACTGTTCTCCATTTTTACCAAGACCTCAACATCTTTATGCAAAATATCTTTGGGTCTGTAATTATTATAAACAACTTAATGCTCAAAAGTATTTAATTCTTGAACAATGATTTTTTTTAAACAAGTAAGTATGTACTTACATGGAATGACATGCATGCAATTTCTCAATAGTACTTAATAAACTATTTCTTTTAACTTTATAAATGGCACACCATAATTAAGAAGTAAAAACCTATTTATTTAATATTGGGTTTAAAATATTGTGAAATTTTTCATTACTAAATATTTATGATTCTTTTAATAATCAGTTGGGTTTATTTATTGTCATTTTTTATAGTATTTTAAAATAGTTTACGTCATGTTTTAGATTGTGTATTAATGTTGGTTTGTCCACTACTGTGTAATAAGTTTTTCTTTTCATTTTTGTAAATAATTCTATTTTCTGGCATAATTAATTACATTTGCATTTAATTACTTTAGAGCACACAATACCTTTTCAAATTTTGCTTTTCATAATTTTTGGCTATTTCATTACTAATTTATTATCATATTTTCTCGCATATTTTTAATCTTTTTGCTTCTCATTTAAAAAAATCGCGTGGCTCTGCTAGCTTGATTTTACGCTAGCAGAGTCACGCTGAATAACAACTAAACCAAATTGTTTTCCTAAGAATTTTTATACTGGAATTTTTGCCACTTTGCACTTTCTATTAAGGTATCAAAGACCTAAAAACACGAAATAATAACTGTATAACCTGTGATTATCTACCATGCCTTAGGATTAATCGAGGGGGTAATTTATTCTAATTTATTACATTTTAAATTTTTTTGCTACTAGTTTTTTTGAAAAAATGCGAGGCTCTGCAGCTCTGCTAGCTTGAACTCAAGCCAGAAAGACCCACAGCTTAAAAAAAAAACGAGGACAGGTTACAAGTACCATAAAATTTTCGTGCTTGTGGTTAAGTCTGCCTAAATATACTGAAAGTGCAAAGCAGCTTTTTTTTTATTTAATTTTTTTGTCAGTCCCTGTACATATTTGGGGGCAATTAATTGGCAGAAAATTTCAGTACCTATAAAGATATTAAATTCAATGATCTTTATACTTTTGGAAAAGTATCATATTATAATAACAATAATAATAATAATAATAATGATAATAATAATAATGGTTTTTTGTGTGTAATTTGGTTTTACATTTTTTGTTTGTATCTTGACTTTTTACTACTTTTGTTTTACAAGACCTTGTCAATTAACAATTCAGGGGTAGCCTTGTGGTAGCAGCTTTTTTGTAGCTGATTTTATTTTTTTAAATATGATTTAGTTAGTGTGGCGTACCCACTTTCTCGATACTCAATTTAACTTATTGTTATACTAGTTAATGTTTGGTAGAAATGCCTTTTGGTAGTCATGAAAACAATGTTTTAAAAAAAAACAGAATATAAAATTTGATTGAATGTTAATAACATTTTTATCTTCTTGGTAAAGAGATTTTGTTAAAGAAAAATCGAGAGAAAAATAAAATGAATATATAATGCAGAGGTAGCAGCTTATTTAAATACTGTCAACCCCCACAGTTAGCTTGGCTTGTTACTTTGACTCGGTGTTGATGTGAATTTAAAATAGTCAATTTTAATGTTGCTTTGTGTGTTTAATTTGACCACAGTAATCTTAACTTTTATATTGTAGATATACTTACATAATATTTTTAAGCCTGTATATGTACCGCTGTGTCAGTAAGAATCCTTGTATTCTTTGGATAATAAAGCATTATTGACTTTGACTTAATAATAATAATAATAATAATAATAATAATATATTAATAATTTTAGTGCATCAAAGTTCACTAAAGGACAAAATACACTCATGTGTTATCAAAAGTTTTACCCTAAAAAATACTAAGTACAGTGTTTTAGAAAATAGTATACCTACTTAAATACAACTAAGTAAAATTAGATATTAAAGAAAGAGTATGAAAAAAGCTCTAAATTGATGCCCCTGGCAAAAAGAGAAAAAGTATCATCCAACATTGCCTGACTTATTTTACTTTTGAGATTAACGTGCAAGTCAGGATATTTAGCAAGATAGTCACAGATTATAAAGTTATTATTTCATGGTTTTAGTTCAAATAGGATTTGATTCCTTAATATGAGGAAAGTGGAAAGCCCTGTTTTTTTTCTCTAGCAGTTTAAATACCAATTATTTCTAGGTACACATTCTACTAAATAATATCCAATGACAAATATTTCATTTAGTGCTTCATGTATACTTATACTTACTTATACTGATCTATATCAAAAACTGAACAGCACAAATAATCGAAGGTTATATTTTTAAGCATGTTCCCCCTTTTCATTTGTGATTTTACTTCAGCTTCTAGCTCGATATCACTATTTTTATAAATATTTCCGAGACTATCAAGTGGAACATTCTCTATCTCAAAATCTTCTTCTAGTTCTGCTTTTATGATTAATTTGTTGCTTTTTTCAAAGTTTCCACTTCCCAAGTTATTATGCCGTTCTGTATCTTGTTCAGAATCAGAAACTGTGAATGAATCCTGTATTGTAGCGCATTTAATGGTTGCTGATTCTTTTATCAAATTGTTTAGCATCACTTTGACCATTTCCTTGGACATTCGAGTCTTGTTGTCTTTATCGTTGTTGTGTTCCATTGTATCAGTTTTTTGTAGGCCCTGAATAATCTATTTAGTCACCAAAAAAATTGATGAACTTGAAATTTAACGACCACAGGCAGCATAACAGCATATACGTATTAACTTCCTTTCACCCCAAGGAGGAGCTCCCGTACAGCTCCAGAGCCGCACACAGTTATTCCATTCAACTGGGGCATCAAGTAGGGATGCTGAAAAAATATCGATATATCAAATAAATGATATTTTTTGTTCGATATATCGATTTTTTTATACCGATATATCGGAATATCGATATTAAAATCTTTCTATCGGATCCGATATTTTTCGCCAGCTTTAGTAGCTAGATGGTGAAAAGCAAGAGGCCATCGCAAGATAAGAAGAAGAAATTTACTGGCAATTCGGACAATTTACAATACGAATTTCTGGCTGGACGTTGCTACCCGACGAGACCCATGACCCATTGTATTTTAGAAGAGAAGATTTACGAATTTCGGTTCATTTCGACTTGTTTCTTGGACGCCATTTTGCAACGCTCCAACGCCGCAAGCCAGTGTTGCCAATCGGCGGACTTTATTCCGATTTTCGGACTTTTTTTGAAGCGATGGACTTTTTTCGGACCTTGAAGAAATTCGGACTATTTCGGACTTTTTGGATACCAAACGAAAATAAGTAGCATCTAAAAATATTTGAGTTTGGGTTTTGGGACGTAGCTGGGATCGCAACAGTACCATGGAATACTAAACTTCATTTGATCTGTGTGTTTACATCTCTTTTTATTTCATGACAGCATTAAAAGATAAATGTATAATCTCGATCGTCGAAAGTTGAAATGAAGCGTGTCGCAGCATCGCGCCACTAGCGAATTTATTGTTCCGACTGACTGTACGACTTACAAGTCCTGCACTGGCTAATCGTTTATTACGTTGGTAGCGTAATGATAATTTTTTTCATTGTTTGGATTTGCCGTTATATACCGCCTCATTGAAAACTTAATGATAATTTAGTTAAAAATTTGATACAGTTTTAGTGTATCTAAAATGGACAGTTTTTGTGAGAACGAAATATCGATATATCGAAATATCGATATTTTTTACCGATATATCGAATACCCGATATAACATATTTTTAAAATAACGATATAATAAATATCGATATTTTTTTCCGATATCAACATTCCTAGCATCAAGCACCTCCGTTCCGCTCCGTTCGAGCCCTACCCCCCCTGTCCTCTCGTGCATTACTTATGACTTGAGCTTAATGTCAAACTTGTCAATTGTTCCTTTCGGAACGGTGTCGAGTGACTCCGGGGCGAGTCGCTCCGGGGCGTCAGACACCTGAAAGGAATTTAGGTTGTGTTCAAATTCGAAGTAAAGCGCGGCGAATTTAAAAAAATTTTATACTGAAAAATGATGTCCTGCGCATTCACCAACAGTGGAAAACGCAAAAGGTATGCAAGAACAATGTGGAAATACAAAAAAAATTTCTAAAATATAATGTTCACACAAAAGAGAAAAGACAAGAAAACTAGATAGATGTGTCTTCCTGTAAGGAACTAAATTTTTCTTTATGTAATTTAAGTAAGAAGGAATAAATAGTTCTGAGGTTTTGGATATCTGTTTTCTTATTCATGCAGTGGTCGGCGCCATGAATGTGCACCATTTCTAAGAACAGTATTTTGTAATAGTTATTAGATTTTGCCAGAACTTTAGGTTCAGCAAATCTCATTTGGTGGCCTTCTTTTATTACATGTTCAGCCAATGCACATGAAGGTACCGACCTCCTGCACCGATGTTAGGTTTGCAAAGAAACAAGTGAAGACTGTTTCACAATTGTATACTAGAACAAAAACACCCCTCACCACAAAAGAAAATTGGAATGTTGCGTATCAGATTTCTTGTAATAATTGTGAGGATGTATATATCGGTCAAACATCCAGAAACTTATATAACCGTATTATATCACACAAGAGTGACTGCAGGAGGTCGGTACCTTCATGTGCATTGGCTGAACATGTAATAAAAGAAGGCCACCAAATGAGATTTGCTGAACCTAAAGTTCTGGCAAAATCTAATAACTATTACAAAAGACTGTTCTTAGAAATGGTGCACATTCATGGCGCCGACCACTACATGAATAAGAAAACAGATATCCAAAACCTCAGCACTATTTATTCCTTCTTACTTAAATTACATAAAGAAAAATTCAGTTCCTTACAGGAAGACACATCTATCTAGTTTTCTTGTCTTTTCTCTTTTGTGTGAACATTATATTTTAGAAAAAATTTTTGTATTTCCACATTGTTCTTGCATACCTTTTGCGTTTTCCACTGTTAGTGAATGCGCAGGACATCATTTTTCAGTATAAAATTTTTTTAAATTCGCCGCGCTTTATTTCGAGTTTGAACACAACCTAACATTCGTGGTTCTGTCAAACGTCAAATCAATTTTTAAATGACCAGCTGTTGCTCATTCATCATCCAGCAACCAAAATGTAACAATTAATTATTCGGCAATCATCGCCAACAAAAAATACAAATAGAGAGAAGAGCGGTTCCTATGTAAAATGAGATACAAGACAAATAGACATTAATGACAAATGACAATAATGACATTTCACTACTAGCGCCACCAACAGAAGGTGCATGGTGAACTAAAATTCCTTTTGGCTTTTAGGTTTTTAGTATTTTTAATGTCAGTTTTATCGAAAATGAATATTAATAAATCTTGTTGACACTGTTGACAGTGTCAACAAAAATTAATCAATATACATTTTTACGAATATTTAAAAATGGTATTTAAACTAAAAATGAAACTCGTATGGATAAAGATAACACTATTTAATACATTTTAAAATAAATTATACAAACAGTATTTTAACCCTTTAAGGCGCAGTACTTTTTTTTGTAAATTATTCGATATTCAAAGGCATATTCTTACTCCTGAGTACAAAAGCATCAATTTTTATTAGAAAAATTAAGCTGTCAGATTTGACACTTTGGCTGTGAAGGGTGGTCGATATATCAACCAAAGGACCTTAAGTACCCCTTAAGACATCAAAGTCGTACATAATCTAAATCGACCACTTATTTTTTTTTGACAGTTAACGACCCTATATTGATAGTATAAAAGGTAAAATTTTGTTTCTGAGGGTTAATTTCGGGTGTAAATTGGGAAATGAAAACAAAAAAATTCAAGGGCATCGTGTAGGTTATCAAATGAAAGCTTGTTGAAGCAAGAATTTAACGATATATATGAAGTATTTTGTAAATGCATTTTTCAGACATTTTTCGGGAAAAATTCTTAAAAATTGCTTTCCCCCACCCTTATCACTAAAAGGATCGCTCAAAAAAATGTAGGGAAGAACTTTTGTCCTTACACGTTTTTCAAAATTTTTAATTTGGCCCACTCAGCTCCGCGCATACGCGATGCGATGCGGCTTTGGTGCCATCGGCGGCGGGAAGCGCAGCAGATAAACGGGGATCGGGCGGCCGAGGTTTGCTCTGGTTCCGTGGGAGGCTGATGGCACGGAATACTACTAAGTAATTGTGCAAGTATAGCTTGCACTTGACCGATTTTTTTAAGTTTCAAGAAACTGTTCTCCCACCAGCTTTTTAAATCTATCGATCCACTGCTAGACCAACTATTATTGCGCATTGTTGCGCTAGAGCTTTTTTTCCGAGCCAGAAATTATCTTGCTACATTCCTGTGTAAGCAAAATCTATATCAATATTATGTAAGCCGAGTTTAGATATGCAGAAGTAAAATTATAAATTAGGTTCTTAGTTATCCCTAACTTTAATTTGCACAAAATTTTTGTACAAAAACCTTAAATGTTAAGAAAAATAGTTGAAAAACGCATGCTATGTTATCTGAAAATTTAGGGTTATGGGGAGAAAATTCAAAAATATGTAATAAAATACAATCTATTTTCCAAAGATTTTGGGTAATTACAGAGTGTGATCATTTTTGAATGCATTTTCTACAACTCTCTTATCTCGTTTTTACTTTATCACCTCCCAACAATTAAAATAAGCACTTAAAACTTCCACAGCACTTACTTCAACCTAATAAAAGTCGCTAAAGGCGCAGCGGTCGAATAATCGACCACTTATTAGGCCAATCGCGAGTCGCGCATCAAGGCGGTTAAAAATCATGCTAGAAGCGCTTCGGCATCTCCCCAGATATCGAATCGGCCATTTTCAAGTCTCTGCGCCACTTGCAAAGTATAAAAAAATAAGTGGTCGTTTAATCGACCAGTGCGCCTTAAAGGGTTAAGGTTATACTTTAAAACTAAGTAATCACGAGCAATAACTCGGAGTATGCATTATACTGATAAATGAATCTTCAGTAGTGGTGGGACATCTCGAGTAAAAAATAATCGATCATTCGATTATTGAAATCACTAGAGATATCTCGAGAGGTCGAGATCATTTATTTATTTATTTATTTATTAACGGGTAAAATTTGAATGATTTAACCGAGAGGTTATATCTATCGCCTTTCGCCTTGTCGAATGACGAGACGAAATGACGCTGCCGACTCGTCACTCGACGTGGCTGGGGCCGGGGCCAAGATTATATTATTATTTCGAATGATATTTCGATTCATCATTCGCATCATTCGATATTAAAGTCATTGTAGAACTAATCTTTCGATTATTTAATTCATTCGATTATTCCCAACACTAATCTTCAGAGAGGTGTTCGTGTCAATGTACCTGCATCAATTAGGCAGTTGCTCAATTTTTACAAAAAATTTACATTATAATGCAAAAACAAACTAATTTCGTAAAAATCTAGCCCCAGTGTAATAATTTATAATTTGTGGCTATATTTATGTAATACCTTGTAGCTTACCATATAAATATAAACACCTCTCTGATAAAATGTACCCAACTATTTATCATTCAACATTTAAGTATCAATAATATAAAATATTTTTGTGTTATATAAAATAATCTGTTGGACCAAAGTCAATCAAATACACAGCTTTGCCAGCACTTCGTCTTTCAATACTTCCTATTATAAGCAATGTCAATAAATCTATTGAAAGTAAACAATACTTATTAAATATTTTTATCAATCATCATCAATATCAATAATAAAGTATCTAAATTTAATTATGTCCATAATAATTCTTCTGTCTTCTAGCTATTGTAGTACAAAAAATTGTAGTTTTTTGTTGCTTCTTGTTAAATAATATACATTTTTAAAAGACGGGAGAAGAAAGGAACTTACAAAAAAAATTCTTTTCCTTTCAATGACACAATATATTTCAGCACCACCTGACATTCAGTCAATACATAAACTTAATTTAACATACCTGCAGCAGATATTTAGAAAATCAAAATAATAGATCCACAATGAGAGTTCCATAAAATTAAAAAGGATACAAGTCTTGTGAGTTGTCGCATTAGTTCAGCATCTAAGATGATACATGTGTTCTTTCTTCGCACTGCATGAACAGCTGAAAGTTTTATTGAATTTTCTTTAGAATAAAGCAAAAGCGAATAAACTTTATTAACATGCTTTATTAAACATGTTTGTTCAGATTCACTAAAAAGGTTTAAGATTAAAGGTGGGTTTATGCAGACCACTTTAAATTTAATTTAACTCTAATTTGACTATTTTTAATTTAGCACGAATTAAATACACATGAAGGCATAACAGCATTTATACACAACTTTAATTTAATTTTACTTTAATTTTAACTTTCAATGAAAAATTTTTTAGAGCAAAATTAAATTTAAATTTACAGTGGTCTGCATAAACCCACCTTTAGAACTGGTTTAAATTAAAATATTCTAGTTGAACAGGTAGGTTTTGACAGCTTTTTGTCCTGTCATTGTTCCTAAGTTGTCGTTAAAAACATAACTTAATCTAATATTTCAGTGATTTGCTTGGTTTCCCCACGATTTTGCTAAAATGAACTTATATACTTCTATTATTGTGGAAAGTACATACCTACTATAAAACTTAGTTGTCTTATTATTGCACTTGTTCGTTTAAAACTGGTTGTCAACTTAGACCGGTCTAGCATTTGAGAATCTGGCCGTTTAAATTTAAATTTAAAAAAACTCCCTAATCTTAATCAGAAATGAGATATTGCATTTGGCATATAAAAATAGTAAACAAAAACAATTTATTGGTTCTTTTACTTTGCTGATAATTTAAGGTTAGAAGCTGAGATTTAAACCACAATTTGCTGTAAAGGGATACATCCCACCTATATGTACGTAAACCCAAGCTAGTCATCGATCACCTCTCAGTCTGATTTTTCTTATGTTAAATGGGAAATCTACATTAACTTTATGTTATTTATAAGTTGAATGATCTGTTCTACAAAATCTAGTTGATACCTACATCCATGCAAAAACATCTTGGTAAAATAATTTAGAAAATATGTCAATGACCTTATCTCTTTATACTGGGGTTAGATTTTAATAATAAAACTTATGTTTTTATTTAACTTTAGATAATGTGTTATTTACTCACCTCAAATTTATAGGAAACACTCCCAGTGGGTGTGATGTAGTGATATTCCACAGATTAAAAAAAGATACAGGTCATTTGAGTTTAACCACTCAGATCATCCATGTCTTCTTCTTTCGTGCTGTGGGAATAGCTGAAATTTTTATTAAATTTACTTTAGAATAAAGTAAAATAAAATAAACTTTATTAATATTTATAATCCCTAACTTTTAACAGATGCATTAAGCAAATCAAGTGTATTAAAAGCAATATGGACACCAGATTTATGTATAGTATACTGATATAGGTACGTTTTATTTTTTAAATAATATACAACTTTACTGACAAAATCTATTATATTTGAAATATCTATAAAAAGACGTCATAATAAAATTAGCTTATATATAAAATATTAACTTTACAGATTGAAGATAAGATTATTTTCCTGAAGTTTTAAAAGATTTTGCTTATTTTTGGTTTACAAGACGACAAGACCGATATTTTATTTTAAATTATTTTATTTGTTATTCGGGCACAAGTCAATTATAGTGTCAAAACAAAAGTTCCCCATATTCAAGAAACTTAGAAACATATTACATTTTAATATCACAAAATCGGTTGGATATTATAAAAAATATTTTGGAGAAATGCCGATTTTTCACACAGGTTAAAGTAATAAGAAATTTTAGGTAAATGGTAAATTTATTAATTACCTACCTCAAATTTGAAGGCACCACTCTTGTTCTGAAAAACACAAAGCTATAAGGCCAAACTTTTTAAGAATACAAATTATTGAAGTAGTAATAAACTAGTAAATAATTATTATTGCACCAAACATCATGTTTTGTGAATTATTGATCCCAAAAAAATGGCGCCCAAACGAAAGGACGACTGGCAAAGGAAGGTGGGTTCATTTAACTTTAGTGCTACACTCTGTAACAGTCAAGAGTATAAAGACAAAGTGAAACAACGTTTACTCCCTATTTGTTAGACTGAACCAGCATTATGAGACCAAGTTGCACCAGTCTAAATATACAAATCTGTTCCTTGAGCAAAGCTGTTCTATTGGTCCGAAATAACCAACCGGATCCATGGATAGCATATCACGTGCTTTTTTATCATAATTTGTAGTGGTAGCCACATGATATCTACCTCACCTTGCATGGTGAGGTGCGTACCCCACAAAATCCCTTGTTGCCATATAGCCCATTTAAACCAAAATCGCCAATCTTAAACCAATGTTTTAATTTTTTTTAATTGTAAAATTTCATAAATATGTTTAGTAACATTTCTGCGAAGTATTTTTGTATTCCTTTTTTTTTAAATAATTCACATTGGTAAGTTTTTAAAATAATTTTTTGATTGTATGGGAACTGTGTTTCCTGACAATGTGTTTTTTAATTTTGTAGTGTGTCCTGAAGAAGGGTTAAATTGAAACTCGAAAGCTCGACTAAGCAATAAAGAATTAATTAATTGGCCACCTGCATTTTAACTGCTACCCAAGGGAAAAAAAATTCTTTATATACACATATATATATATATATATATATATATATATATATATATATATATATATATATATATATATATATATATATATATATATATATATAGGTATTTGTTGTGATTTTGTATGTTTACGAGACCGTTTTTAGATTACATTCAGGGTTGTCAACTTTTCAGATTCCATTTGCCGTACCACGCAATTCAAATTACCGTACCTGGCCTCTCCAATACCGTACACTTTTATTTTGTAAAAAAAACTGCATATGTTTAATGAAAAAATAACTGGGCAGGTTCGTTACTGTAAATATTTAAATAAATTAAAAGTCATTACCTCGGAAAAGTGAGTATGCGTCAAACGGTATTCCGATATTATCACAGAACAATAGGTTCAGTAGATATTATGATTAAAGTTTTGCAAACGGGGGTAAATCCAGAGACGGCTTCTAACCTAGTTGGAAATAAAATCAGGATTCGATGTGCAAATAAAATACAAATATTTATTTACCCACATTGTGTTATTTGAAAGTGCGAGATAAGAAAATACCATACAGGGTGTCTGAAAAGTCTTAGCATGGTCAAATATCTTTACTATTAATAAAGATAGAGACACCAAATTTTAGTTGTATCTTATTGGTTAATAAATCTACTTTTTTATGTAATTTGACTGTTTCAACCCCCTTGGGGGGTTACGCTAGGGAGTTGAGGTCAAAAATTTTGAATGCAAACCTACGCCGGGTGGCCTCTTCTTTTAAAAGTCTTCAAAAAAGAAACATTTTACCGCAACTCCCGTATTTTAATGCCTTTTTAAATGGCAAGCCTATCAAAATTATAAATCGTAAATTGTATAATCGGGCGGGGCACAAGTCGGCCATTAGTCGACCTCTTGTGCCATACAGTACCAGTCTGCGCTGCTATTTTTGTTTTGTGGGGCACTTTTTTTCTTTTTTCCAACTTTACTACTTCATTTGTCGTTTTTATATTTTTTGTTTTTTGACATCTGCGCAGTAGACCAAAATGCGTACCACTCGCAAACCGAGCGTGCTAGACATGCGTACGCAATTTCAGGAGATGTACTTGGGTGTCTACATTCGAACCCATTCACTGTTAAGAATATATTCCCAAAAGTCAAGGTACCACTACGTATTTAACTTTATAACTTTTTCCCAAGTTTATTTCGACTTTATTTCTCGTTATTTGCCATCTGCGCAGTGGACTAAACTGCGTACCACGCGCAAACTAAGAGGGCTAGACATGCGCACGAAATTTCAGGGGATGTAGATACTTTGGTGTCTACATTCAAACCTGCCCACTTTCAAGAATATCTTCAATAGTAAAACTACAACTACGTATTTAACATATTTTTACGATTTTATGACGTCTTATTTTTTTGAACATTCTTAACTATGTGACATTGTGACCAACCGTGCCAGCCTTACTAATCAGTTATATTACGCACTGACTTATTTCCGCCTCTTCTTATTTATTCAAGCATTAGCCTTACCATAGTTATTGAGACTTTTGCGTCCTGTGAGAAATTCACAATATTGTATGTCTCACGGAACCCTCTATGCGCGAGTCGAACTTGCACTCAACTTTTTTTTTATTTCACACAATCACGGCAACGCCCATCAATTAAATTATTTCTGTCAAATACCGTATGTACTTATTTTCGGCATCGACGCCTCTGGTAACAGACCAACAGTGACTGCCTTACTTATTACGTTAAAAGTTGTTTAGAATGGCCACCATGAACTTCTTGGCAGTAATAAAGTCCGTTTTGGAACTCTGCCAAGAAGTAACATCTGAGAAAAGACCTTTAAAATGAGGTACCACACGGCATAGGGTTGCATTTAAAATTTTTGACCTCAACTCCCTAGCGTAACACCCCAAGGGGATTGTAAAAGTCAAGTTATATAAAAAAAGTAGATTTATTAAGCAATAAGATAAAACTAAAATTTGGTGTCTCTATCTTCATTAATAGTAAAGATATTTGCCCATGCTAAGACTTGTCAGACACCCTGTATGGTATTTTCGCATTTCGCACTTTCAAATAACACAATGTGGGTAAATAAATATTTGTATTTGATTTTCACATCGAATCCTAATTTTATTTCCAACTAGGTTAGAGCCGTCTCTGGATTTACCCCCGTTTGCAAAGCTTTACTGGCACGGTTGGTCACAATGTCACATAGTTAAGAATGTTCAAAAAAGCAAGACGTCATAAAATCGTAAAAATATGTTAAATACGTAGTTGTAGTTTTACTATTGGAGATATATTCTTGAAAGTGGGTAGGTTTGAATGTAGACACCAAAGTACATCCCCTGAAATTTCGTGCGCATGTCTCGCCCTCTTAGTTTGCGCGTGGTACGCATTTTAGTCCACTGCGCAGATGGCAAATAACGAAAAATAAAGTCGAAATAAACTTGGGAAAAAGTTATAAAGTTACACGCGTAGTGGTACCTTGCCTTTTGGGAATATGTTCTTAAAAGTGAATGGGTTCAAATGTAGACACCAATGTCCATCTCCTGAAAGTCCGTGCGCATGTCCAGCACGATCGGTTTGCGCGTGGTATGCGTTTTGGTCCACTGCGTAGATGGCAAATAACGAAAAATAAAGTCGAAATAAACTTGGGGAAAAGTTATAAAGTTAAATCCGTAGTGGTACCTTGCCTTTTCGGAATATATTCTTAAAAGTGAATGGGTTCAAATGTAGACACCAATGTCCATCTCCTGAAATTCCGTGCGCATGTCCAGCACGCTCGGTTTGCACGTGGTACGCATTTTGGTCTACTGCTCAGATGGTAAAAAACGAAAAATAAAGTGGAAAAAAACTTGGGAAACAAGTTATAAAGTTAACTACGTATTGGTACCTTGACTATTGGGGATATATTCTTAAAAGTGAATGGGTTCGAATGTAGACACCCAAGTACATCTCCTGTAAGTGCGTACGCATGTCTAGCACGCTCGGTTTGCGCGTGGTACGCATTTTGGTCTACTGCGCAGATGTCAAAGAACCAAAAATATAAAAACGACAAATGAAGAAGTAAAGTTGGAAAAAAGAAAACAAGTGCCCCACAAAACAAAAAATAGCAGCGCAGACTGGTACTGTATGGCACAAGAGGTCGACTAATGGCCGACTTGTGCCCCGCCCGATTATACGATTTACGATTTATAATTTGTATAGGCTTGCCATGTAAAAATGCATTAAAATACGGGAGTTGCGGTAAAATGTTTCTTTTTTGAAGACTTTTAAAAGAAGAGGCCACCCGGCGTAGGTTTGCATTCAAAATTTTTGACCTCAACTCCCTAGCGTAACCCCCCAAGGGGGTTGAAAAAGTCAAATTACATAAAAAGTAGATTTATTAACCAATAAGATACAACTAAAATTTGGTGTCTCTATCTTTATTAATAGTAAAGATATTTGACCACGCTAAGACTTTTCAGACACCCTGTATGGTATTTTCTTATCTCGCACTTTCAAATAACACAATGTGGGTAGATAAATATTTGTATTTTATTTGCACATCGAATCCTGGTTTTATTTCCAACTAGGTTAGAAGCCGTCTCTGGATTTACCCCCGTTTGCAAAACTCTAATTATGATGGACTGAAAAAACGCTGGTAGCATATTTCTATAAATATAACCTACAGGGAATTACAGATTTTCAGACACCGTCGTCTATGATGGTGTAATACAGTTGTAGGTACTGCTTCTCACTCAAAGGTGGCTCTGAAGCTGAAGTGAATTAATAAGTGACGTTGACTACGAAAATAGGATAAAACCGATAGTATTCTTACTCAACTTAAAGTCTTTGTTTATTCTGTTTACAATACCGTACTTTTTATGTACGGTAATGAGTTTGGACCGTATACCGTACATTAACGGAAATTACCGTACAAGTACGGTAATTACCGTACGATTGGCAACCCTGGATTACATATGTTTTAAATAAATTATAGCATTTTATTTACCGTAAAAAAAGAATCGATCTTTTGGAAGATCGATCTTCTTTAGGTCGATCTTCTATTGAATCGATTTTCTTTCCTCCGATTCGAATCGATCCAGAAGATCGATCTTTTTGAGAGAATCGAACATCCCTAAGGTTATGTTATTCCAAAAAATGATTTTCTCTTTTGTTGGAAGTCCGGCCCAAATTAACAAAAATTTGCTTTTTGCGGTTTGCGCCAGAAAATTTGACAACTTGTTGTTGCCAACATAAAGAATTATATGCAAAACTTTCGGTTTGCTAACTACAACTTAAATTTTAATTGAAAAACGGAATGGTCGTCAACTATAAGTTAAATTTTGACTACCAGTTAGGTAATTTGCAAGTTAACTGACAAATGAAAAACCGGGCGTTAATGGTGCAAATAAAATTTAACAAATCTTATGCCCGTATCCCCCAATTTTCAATTTAAGTATTTGCGTTTAACTAATTCCAGAATTAACGGTAATTCTCCGAATAGTTAATTTCTTATCCACCATTGGAAAATTAAGTAATCCACAAAAATTAACGCCATGTTTCTCGCACATTTTGGCAACACCGCGGGACGTCACAATTCGATAGGGTTTTTCAGTTATAAAGTTAGGTTGGCCACGGTGCCACGGATGAAGCGAAGGAAATGTCAAAAAACAACCTCTTTTCTCTTCGGTTCTCCTCCAATGTTTATATGTTTACGTGTTTTTGTGTTAACTTTGTGGAAAAGGAGGTAAGAAATTGCATTTTTTAAAAGAGAATATTCCTGCCGTCCGTTTCGCATTCGTTCACATATTAGGCGACCGGTTGAATATATGTAGGAATTGCATTATATTCTGCCGGCAACGCTCTTAATTAAAAACTATTGGAAAAACCCCTTCAAACCAAGGAACAAATAGTCAGACCCCTTTTTGTATCATTATTTTGCTATGCCTTAGAGATGAGCGATATCGTGATTTTTTAATATCTATGATATCTGATATCGTTACTTTTTGATATCAGTGATTTAAAAGCGCGACATGATCACTACTTTCGAGTGGGTAACAATTTGCGAACAGCTTCAACAAAATATCGTGAATTGCGATATATCGTATCACTTACTTACTACTTTAACAATTTTGGAACGGTTTTCCGGAAATGCGCGGAATGCACGGAAATAAAACAACAATATATCAAATTTATAATCAAATTAACTTATTAAATTTATAAAAACAACAAAGTGGGTAGTAAATTCGCTGGTACACAAACAAAACAAACCAAACAAACACATCGGTTTGTTCAAACTAAAATAAACATTCCTGCCTAATATTTAAGCTGGTTTTCCTAAAAAAATAAATGGGTACCTATTCTAAAGTATTCTTTAGAAACAAAAAAAAAGAAAAATCAAAAACATATTTTTGATCGCTTAAAATAAGTTTAAGTAATAATCATATAACAAACTTACCAAATTAAGATCGTCCAATGTAAGCGAAATTGTAGGGTGCTTATAATTTAAAAAGACAGTTTTGCTTGACATATATTACATTTTGCAATACAATTTTTTTTCATTATCAATTTCAAAAAAATTCCATAAATTGCAGCGTTCTGGGGTTAAATTGATAAATTTAACTACCCAGAAGTGCTACAAGTGCGCGGCAGCTTTTCGCCAGGAGCATTTATGGGCCGTAGGTTTTTTAATTTTCCCTTTTCCTCTTCTTTGTTTAGGTTTTCCAAGGCACTAGGGCGCCACTGAGTTTTTGTTAAAGAAAAATACCCTTACAGCTTAATAAACTCAGAACTTAAGCTGATATTTGATTTTAAAAAAAATGTTATAAAATTCTTTGCATGTATTTTAGCAGGCAATAAAACAAACCATTCCCCAAAACAAAATATATTTATTCTTATTTAAGAAAAGCTTGTCGACAGCTAAAAGGATTTGGTTATTAATAAAATAATACCTACTTGAACATGTGGGTAGTAGATACTTAAATTAAATTACAGTATGAAAGGTTATCAAATATTTTTAGTACCATTTTGGCAAGTACAGTTTAGTAAATATAAAATATACACCCTGCTACAAACAGCCTAATAAAATAGATAAGGTAAATCATCAAGTAACGCAACGAGGGTAGATACAAAAAAAAATCATGATTCTTTTCGCTACGCCCTAAAGAAAATGATACGAAACTTACCAAAACAGTTTTATACACTCTATTAAGTTAATATTCACTTGATAAGCCGCATGGTACCAAAAAAAAATATATACAATTTTATATTCATCAGTAATCAAAAAACATAATACGGCAGATTTAAAATAGGGGTAATTACGTAATAATATTACCTTTGAATACTTATTTTTACCAAATTTACATTAGTCCACAGGAGACTTTATACTGCTAAGCTTTAAATAAAAGGGATTATGTAATAATAATAAATTCATAAATTAACATTTTATATATGCAATTATAACCAAAAATCGGCGTACAGGCCTTACCCAGAGACAAAATGGAGTACAATCCACCGTAGCACGCGGAATTGAGTGCTTAGGGTGACTATCCTGACGGAGGAGGAAAGCTCTAGACGTGTATCGGCATGGTCCCAAGGTTGTATCGAGGTGATGCGGCTGGACCACCTGGAGTAAGTACCCCTTCAGACTCTATGGTGTTGACGATAGAAACTTATGAGAAGACGTGGTGGAAAGCCATATACATAGGGTTGCATCCATTTCGGGACATCTCTTCGCAAGGAGTAGCGGGAAAAACAGGTACGGGGAATTGCATCTGTCTCACAACATTTCTTTAAAAGGAGGGGCAGAAAACCATGGACCGGGGGTTGCATCCACCATGAAACATCCTTTCAACTGGCGAAAATTATTCCTTTACCCGGAAAAAACCCTCATCCCCATTGGAGGGTTACCAAAATGAATAAACGACCATCGGCCACATTGTGACTTTTGCCACAATCACAAACTATACTAACTTCAATCTATAAAACGAGGGTTATAACTAACGGCCCTCTCTTGCCAAGACTGTTTGGCCAAGACTGTCCTCCACAACCACCTTGTCCTTTCTTAAATTCACCCCAAAAACCTCCCACGACATCAATTTCTTGCCCCTCACAATTGGAAATCCATGTGTCACATAGGACCAATCAAAGCATTCGACGTCAGCCCGAATGTGCGCCGTTCAAAACTCTGCTTCGACATAATTATATTTTGGTTGTTCCCAAATGTAAACACGATGTTTTGAAATGGCAATCATATTAGGAAATAAGAAGAAAAGAAACGGAAGATTCTCTGAACTTGCAGACACTGTAGCCTTAGAAAAAACAAAGTATTCGCTTCGTTAATTAGAATTAGTAATCAGTTATTAATTAGTATTTTATTTTAGCTTACAATTAATCAAAATCTACTATATACAATTAAAATGGGAGAAACGTGCTACAAGAAAAGGATTTTTTTAGAGCAGTTGTTACGTAGTTCTTAAAGTACACGCAATGCGATTGGTAATATTCTTAGGAAATGCTAAATTAAACTTTGAATATATTACGGTAAATTTTTCTATTAGGGTGAATTAACTCGAGTGCAGAAATAAAATTAAGACATTCTGGACTTGCACAACATTGCGTACCATGGGGTTGAACTGTATAGGATAAAAAAAGGATGCCAAAATGCATAACCTACATCCTTGTAAAACATAAATGCTTGTTATTTGTGTAAGAAATTAATAATTTAATAAAATAAGATTTTATGAGATATTTAGTGTTTGCCTTAAAGTAATGTCAAAATTTTCTACAAAATCATCTTCACCATCTTGTCAAGAAAACCAAATGCACTAAAAAGTAATTTCAAAAACAATGTAGCATTTCAAATGCTACAAAATAACTACTCTTTATTTTTTTAATAACACTATATAGACATCGTGTAACAGCAACCAAAAAACGAAATGAAAAAAATATACGCTCCAATCTCCAACCCCAATTCTTTTATTCTATATCTAATCCACAAATTGATATACAATATCAGTGATTACCGGCACCACTGATATGACATTTCACGAATATCAAATACTAAAAATAAGTCGCGATATGCGTTTCATAAAACGTTAAACGGACGTAAGGCACGATATCCCTTGCAGCCCATATATTCTTCACGGTGACATACGCAAAATCAACCTTATGGATAGATATCACTTTTCACGTCACGCTTTTACACGGACTCTGGTAGCAACTGTTACTTGTGATTTTTAGATATCAGTGAAAAAATATCAGATCGTGAAATATCGCTCTTCACTACTATGCCTTCCAGAGGGTTTATAATTTTCGCCAGATTAGTATATAATCGTAGATTAGCTAAACCGAGATAAAATGGTAAATTGATGCAACAGGCTATAAGCCATTCCTAAGGCCCATATTCGCCGTTTTAGCTGTAAAGCCTAGCTTATATAAGCTAAGCTTAAACTAAAGCTGAGCTTAAAATCCGATGTCATTCTCCGTTGAAAAGTAAGCCCCGCTTCCGCAAGCCCAAAATAAACTTGGCAACATTGTATGTTACTAGGGAATTTTATTTTAACTGTCAAAATTACGAATGTCCTGTCACGTAGGCCACGCAAGTTTACGGTTTTTGGTTATGTTATTTTTCGTTTTCATGGGTTTTCTTCCCAGTAGAGAAGAGTGAATTTTGATATTAATAGGGAAATGAGTGAAAAAATAAGAGTTCCAAACTTTACAACATCGGAAAAGCTCCACTTATTACGAATTATAGCTGACAAATATTCATCTATAATAGAGGATAAGAAGACTGATAGGGCTTCTGGAGACAGAAAGGAAAAGGCCTGGCAGCAGATCACAGATGACTTTAATGCTAGTTCATCTACTAGTATATTACGCAGTAAGGCTTCTTTAAAAAAATGCTATGAAAATAGAAAAAAAGAGCTTCGGAAAACCTTGGCTGATGAAAAAAAGGCAATATCGCTCACTGGCGGAGGCCCACCACCAAAAATCAAAAAGGATGAGACAGATGACCTTTTAATGACAATAATCAATAAAAATACATTGGTGGGATTTCAGAACAAATTTGATGATGATGCAGATGAAAGTTATATTGAGTGCAGAGACGCTAATGAAGAAAATGAAGTGGAATTTTATATAGCCGATGAGGATGGCACAGAAAACACAGAAACACATGCAGGAAAGCAGACATTTCTGGTAAGTTTAACTGCTATTTTTTTCTTTTGATTGCAGTTTTTATTTCAAAAAAATATTACCACCAAGAAAAATAATTTGAAACATGTCATATTTTTTATTTCATAAGTATGTACCAGGTGATGCATTATATTTTGACTACTTTTCAAGATAAATAGAGAAGTTTCTGTTTCCATCGATTCCTCCACCGGTTCCATCAAAATTTACGAACCACATGATTTCTAAAGAAGTATTATAGGATCAGTCACATGCCTGTCAAATTTTCATGGAAACGGTGGAGAAATCGGTGGAAACAGAAACTTCTCTAATGTCTTTGTTATTTGTCATCATAGCAACATGTTGGAAATGACAACAAATTACAAAGAAAATGGTACCTGGTACTTATATTTTATGAATATTTAATATTTTTCAAATTTTGATTCTAGTCAATTGACAAAAGCATTCCATCCACCAGTGCAGTGAAAGACGATGATTGGACAAAGTACAATGCCACAAAACTACAAAAACCTGTCAGTACAGCGTTATTAACAAATTCCAGAATCTTGGAAAGTGACGAAACCAAAGAAAATGTAAGAATATTTACTACAGTGTTGTTAAGTGCTATTCAAAAGCAGATTATACATTAAAGAGGCCCCATCGATTACTATTTTACTGGCGCTATGCGCTCTCTTCCAGACAGGATCTAAGTTAGTTTCTGAGTATTCCAAAATGAAAATGACTTCTTAGTAGGCTTTAGATTTGTTCTGCTGTTCACATTTTTTAATTTTGTAATCTTATTGTAAAATTATCTGACTTAAAAAATACTAAAAATAACTAATATCATGCAGTACTTTATAAATTGGCAAAGACTGCAAAATTAGAACAGGAGAACGTAAACGATATTCTTTCAAGAAAATGTTAAAAAGAACTGTTAAAACCCTTTAGTTTTTAAGAGTTTTTAAGATCCTGTCCAAAAATGACGAAACTGATGTACTGTGTACCTTGTAGTGAATAAAAGAATAAATAAATAAATAAATAAGAAAGCAATTGTAGCAAAGAAAAAATTCATGTACTGCTCTTTCTCAGTTCTATTTGTTTCAGCTTTGCTTATCTCCATCGTCGTTCGCGGGCCTTGAAATCGATAGGGCCTCTTAACACTAAAGAGTGAGAATGCATTGTTTACTAATATCTATCTTGTATTTTTAAAAAACTCATTAAAACCCACCATGAAAAACATTACACTAATACGAAATTAAATCTTTTTTAAATCTTGTGATTTAGTATATAATTTTGTTTTTTTACAGGTGCCCAACCATCCAAAGTCTACACCAAAGAGCCGTAGAAGACCAACAACTGTTATAAAAAGCTTAACATCTTCTGAAATGGCTAGAAAATATGACCTACTTTTAGATAAGAGATTGATGTTACTAGAAAAGCAGTTAAATCATATGGAACAAGAAAATGCTCTTATAATAAGGAAAAGACAATTAGAATTAGAACTGTTAGAAACAGAATTACTTGCAAAAAAGAAAAACTTAGAGTATTAATAAAATAGTATTATTAAATATGTATTCGAGTATGTATTGTTATAAAAAGTACAAATAAATATTAGTGGCTTGTATTTTGACTATTACTTTTGCTTTCAGAGATCAGTCTTGGACTGCTACATTACATTTTCTTTTCAAAAAAGTTCATTGAGCAGTGAAATCGAAATGGTCATAGTATTTCATTTATTTTTTGATTTCACTGATTCTCAGTGTAAAAACTGACCTACTCTCATCAATTTCTGTTTTATAGCTCTGTGAATTCTTATTTCACGGCTATTTCCTCTATATTTAACTGGGAAACTTGGGGACATCAAGTTTATCGCGACTATTATTAAAATAAAACCAATACTAATTTACTTTAAATAATTTTTATTACAAATTTGCATAGTAATTGTCTATAATCTCATTCCGAAAATCATATAATACATTTTCCTGTGGATTAATTGGCGGTATGTCTCCTTGTTGAACTAAATATTCTAATTCCTCCATATTAATGCCCAGTGGAAGTGGGGGATCACCATCATGCATTACTCGAGCAATATTATTAAGAACCGCTGTAGCTACTACTACCACAAACCCAGTGTCCAATTTGCATCTTAATCCATAAGATAAACAGGGAAATCGTCGTTTCCACGTTCCACGTACCTATGGTTCTTTCTACTGTGTTCCTCGTGCGAATGTGAGACTCATTGTATAGCTGGTGAGCCCTCGTGTTAGGGTTTGCTAGTGGTGTAAGTAAGTAGGCTTTTAAGGGATATCCACTATCACCTACAAATATAATGCAAAATGATGAATATGTATATGATGGTATTGTATTAAGTGCTTGTTACAACATCTCGACAGTTTTTCCAATACTTGTTTTTGGATTTGAAAGAAAAGGGCACATTTTAAAATTCACCGGTGACATCACTGGTTTAGAGCAATAGCTCGCCAAACCATTTCAAAATTTACTGGTAACTTCAATAATTTCTTTCATGCTCGCACCGCTGAAAAACCACACTCATCGGGAGTTGACTAACCTCACTTTATTATAACTGAAAATCCCTGTAAAAGGGTGAGTGCTGTGGTTAGCTGTTTTTTTTTTGTAAAAAGTACAATGGAAAATCGGGAAGTTGTAATAATGGAGAAAGGAAATATTCTACTACTACACAGAAATAATAAAATCTAATAGGTTATGTTTCGACCCAAACGCGTTTCAAAAATTATAAAGACCAGAATATTTACCAGTTCCACCAACATTCTACCAACCAGTAAATCATCAGTGAATTTTGAAAAGTGCCCAAAGTATGCACAAGCAGGGTTCGGACTTTCCGATTACCGCTAAATTCCATGACTTTTCCAGGTTTTACAGGTTATCCAGGTGAGTCCGAACCCTGACAAGGTAAGGGCAACTATATAATATTGGCTTTTAAGACAATATAAAAACTGAATGGAGCTAGCCATTACTTGGTGGAAATGCATTTTAACACTATAAATAAGACTTTTAAACAATTTCCACAAAATTTTTATTGTACGATGACAATTGTTTCACCAACACTGTGGCTTCTTCGGATCTTAGACTAGACTTCTAGTATAAGATCCGAAGAAGCCACAGTGTTGGTTCTCATCGTACAATAAAAATTTTGTGGAAATTGTTTAAAAGTCTTATTTATAGTGACAATATAAAAAATCCATTGTTAGATTAACATAGGCATTAACACAAATGGTTAACTTAAGAACCAAATACATACCTAGAAGGATGCCGGTGTCAAACTCCCCAGCCTCAAACCTGGTCCTAAGCCTACTATTGCTAAAAATAGTAGAGTCATGGGCTGACCCTGGCCACCTGGATACAATATTAATTATTTGCAGGTCACTATCACATACCACCTGCACATTTATGGAGAAATATGACTTTCTATTTCTGAATATTTCTCCATCTTCACCGCCTACAAAAACTCCAGGTTATATCCATAATATTAATACATACTGTCAGGTGATAAATTAACTTACCTGCTGATTGAATTTTCACATGAGTACCATCGACGCAACCAATTACACGTGGAAAACCAGCTATTCTGTGAAAATTTGTTTGAGAAGATATTTTATCCTGCTGTGTGGCTGGCATTTTAATAAACATATTTCTTTTACTAGCAATGGCTTCTGAAACTTTTCTTATGACCCTAGATACAGTGCTCTGATCCATTTTCATAAAATCACCTATGTTGATTTGATGAGCATTGCTGGCATAAAATGTAAGGGCAGTCAGCAGCTGATTTATTGGTGTTACACTATTATTCCTAAAAAAAACTGGCAGGGTAAAGATAAAGAAAATCAATAATAAATGTTTTTCTTACAAATCATTTTCGAATTCTAAAATATCTTCTATGAGCTCCAACACATGTAATGTAGTACGCTTTGTCAGCCTAAATCTTCGGTAAAAGGCCATTTCATCCATCTCCTCAAAATAATGTGGCCTCCTAAAAATTCTCCGAGGAAATCCATAATCAATTATATCTAATATGTCGATGTCGTCTTCCAGCATAATTTCATCTTCTATTTCCATTATTATTAGGGTAAGGCTGAAGGTTCAAGTAGCAACTCCGTAAATTGCAAAATGTTACAAAATTCACCTTGAAAGCAAAACACAGCAGCGATTTCACAAGAACTTTTGTTTCTATGCAAGACAAAGGATTAAAAAAGTCAGGTTATGTTGCCATAAGCCTGGCTTTAAATTTCCAAGCCGCCGAATTTGGCCGCTTAACTTTAAGCCGGCTTAGACGCGTTTGCGAATACGGAGCATACAAAATCGAAGAGTTAAGCGAGCTTAACCTTTAAGCTTGGCTTAACGGTATACGGCGAATACGGGGGTAAACCAACTAGAGTTTTAGCCGAGAAGACCGATCAACGAGAAGCGACAATCGGCTTCCCGCCAAAAAAAAAGTAGTGGGGGTAAAACCTGATTACTGGCAAAGCTTCGACCGGATCGGGTAGTCCGGGAGTCGATGTCTAACTTATGTTGACAGTGCTGTTGTCTGTGTTATTAAAGTTTTTAACTGTTTAGTTTTGTATCTTGTGTCGTGCAAAAATATGCCTGGAAATTGTTGTGCCTTTCGCGGATGCAGGACCCAAGGAGGACAAAAAATAAGTATGTTTACATTCCCCAAGGAACTTGAACCGTAAGTACATATACACCTTTTCAATATAAATAGTGTTTACGTATTTTGAAATGTTAAATTTCTTATTTTTTTTCTTAAAATATATAAAAGCAGTACTTACAGTAATTGGTTACCATAGCCCCATGATCCAAGTTTGTAATTTTCTTGGTAAATGAGATTATTTTCGCCCCCAGAAAGTTAATTTTCACTACAATTATCTGGGAAAAACATAGTTAAGAAAATTGTGCTATATCTATGTCTTTTGTAGTTGCAGAAGCTTTTCTAAAGAAGTAAGATAAATGTTTACTATATTTCCATTAACCAAATTTGCATTTTTTTTATTATAACATGTACCAAATTACTTTCCCCCAAAAAGGCACTTTTTGGTAAAATCTTATCTCGGGTACAACTGTCTGACACAAAAAATATTGTAAAAAATCCTGTGAGGAATATATTTTATAGGTAAATAAGCTTTCTGAAATAGTTGCTCTTAAGTAATTGTTAAAATATAGGCATAGCTTCATATCCTAAGTTTGCGTTTTTTGTATAAAACGAGAATTATTTCTAGGGCCAAAAACAGATTTGAAATTAAAATTACCAGGCCCAATGTTATTTTTTCTAACATTTTAGCATTTAAAAGGACAAACTCACTTTTTCTAGTCCAAAGCAGGAACAATTTTTCCTTCTCTAGAATGCTTAAGTAGTAGAATTTTTAACACTCATTATACTATCTAAACAACACTGACACCAGAGTTATGTCCATTGATAATGACAAAAAAAAGGAACATATTGAGAAAATACATTTCCATTTTATGGGACCGAAAAAGGTGGGTTTAGACTTAGCACCCCAGGGTAAAGCGTAGCTGTTTACAAGATTGTTTTAAATTGTATTTTAACTAATTTTTGGTACCTATAGGATTTAGGTCCAATGTCTTTTTTAAAATTTAAAATCTTGTAGCGTTTTGGACATACAACGAATCATGCCTCACAGAAAAATGCAAACTTAGGGTTAATTAATTAGACTTTCAGACAACCTACTTTAAAATCCATATCGTTCTAATTTTTTTTAAACATCATTTTACCCAAACTTGTTTTAAAAATCTAATCATATTAAATTAAAAAATTACAAGTTTGGGTGATGGGTAACGTGACCATTCGTTCCAAATTTTGCGGGACGGTCAGTTTTCAGACAAGCCTTCCCGCATTTACAACGCCCCAAAAATGTCCTGGTTGGCCGGATTCCGTCCCGCATTAACGTGTATTATAGTTGAAATTAAAAATTTGAAACAGTACTAAAAATTAAAGAGATGTTCTTTGGCAGCCACAAGATCTGGTCCCTTTACTGATGGATCGCTAGCTTACTTAGTTAAGTATTCTTGTGTCTCTAGTCTCTAGTAAAGACAATATGCATTTAATTATCCCTAAGTAATTGTTTATTATAGCTTATTTACTTAAGTTTGTTATTTTCTATTGTTAAATATTATTGGGATGTTTCCTAACGGATATTTTTATTATTATACTGTCTTCTTTTCTTCACTACAGATTATGGTTGTTTAGGTATAAAAATAAGGTACAATTGTATTTTATTTAGACCCCGGTAGTACCTATTTTAGGCAATTACATTAAATATTTAATTTCAATTTGTTGTTTTTCTTTAAAATGTGTATAAGTTTGGGATTCAGTCGGGATGAAAAAATCATTATATTTAATATTTTGTAAATTCTTAGGCTTTGCTATAGCTGACTATAATTTAAATTGTTATAAAAAAGTAGCTGAAATATTCAGAAAGGTGTAAACAAAAAAAATAAGGAGTTTATTCTATCATTAAATATTATTGAAATTTTCTCCCCATGCATATTTTTATTATTATAGTGCCTTCTTCCTTCTTGTTTATTACAAATTATGGTTTTTTAGGTATAAAAATAAGTTATACTGGTACCTGCTTATGATTTCTTTCCGATTTAGACCCAGGTAGTACCTATTTTAGGTAGTACTTTAATTTATTCTGTTTCTTTAAAATTTTTATAAGTTTAGAATCCAATTGGAAAGAAAAAATTATTAATTTCAAAACAGGACCATCTACTCGGCAGTACTAATCTTTCTACCAAATTTTATTAAAATCGATCCAACAGTTCTTGAGCTGAGCGCCTTCCAAGGATTTGTCTACAGATAGACCAACTGACAGACAGGCACAAAATATCTTCTATATGCCCTAAACGTAAAAATGTTTAAAATCCGAGACAAAAAATTATACACAGTCTAATATTTGTGAAATCAATATGAAAAGACCCATTTACTAAAAGAGCGCCAGAAAAAAACGATACAATTTAGAGGTTTGAGCATTTTATCCGAAAGTGAATCGTTATCCAGATATTTTCATTATTTCAGACTATATCAGCACCCTGTATAATAACATTTAGATCAAAGTGTGCAAGGAATATACATTAAACTTTAAATCAGATTAATTTCTTACAATTTCGTATAAAATATAATTTAGTTTCTCAGTGTACAAGCAATTTTTACGCGGTCGCAGCATTTTCCTCAGTGTACCGGACCTGATTATCGTTAAATATTCGTAAATATTCGTGAACACGAAAGAACAAAGGATTTGCGGATATTGTCGCTTCTCGTTGGTCTTCTCGGGTTTTAGTGCCGGACCGAGTGGAGAGCTGGCCAATCTGTCCCATGGATGAGGGCCAATAACAGAGAAAGAAGAAAGAAAGAGCACTTTTTAAGGTTATGAAAATGTGCCGATGGTCCTTAATTTCAAGTTCATCAATGTTTTTGGGGATCAAATAAATTATTTAGAGCCTACAAAAAAACTGATAACATGGAACACAACAGCGATAAAGAAAACAAGACTCGAATGTCCAAGGAAATGGTCAGTGTGATGCTAAACAATTTGATAAAAGAATTAACAACCATTAAATACGCTACAATACAGGATTCATTCACTATTTCTGATTCTGAACACGATACAGAACGACATAATAACTTGGAAAGTGGAAAATTTGAAAAAAGCAACAATTTAGTCATAAAAGCAGAACTAGAAGAAAATTTTGAGATTGAGAATGTTCCACTTGATTGTCTCGGAAATATTTATAAAAATAGTGATATCGAGCTAGAAGCTGAAGTAAAATCACAAATGAAAAGGGGGAACATGCTTAAAAATATAACTTTTGATCAATCATGCTGTACAGTTTTTGATATAGATCAGTATAAGTAAGTATAAGTATGCATGAATTGATAAATGAAATATTTGTCATTGGATATTATTTTGTCGGTATTTAAACTGCTTGAAAAAAAAACAGGACTTCCCACTTTCCTCCTATTAAGGAATCAAATCCTATTTGAACTAAAACCACAAAATAATAACTTTATAATCTAAGACTATCTTACTAAAAATATCCTGACTTGCGCAATAATCTCAAAAGTAAAATAAGTCGGGCAATGTCGGATGATACTTTTTTTCTTTTTGCCAGGGGCACCAATTAAGGGCTTTTTTCATACTCTTTTTCTTTAAATATCTAATTTGGTTTGGAGTCAGTTACTTACTTAGTTGTATTTAAGTAGGTATACTTACTATTTTCTAAAACACTGTACGTAGTATTTTTTAGGGCAAAACTTTTGATAACACATGAGTGTCCTTTTGTGAACTTTGACGCAATAAAATTATTAATATATTATTATTATTAATATTATTATTAATATTCTGCCAATTAATTGGCCCCAAATATGTACAGAGACTGAGAAAAAGATAAATTAAAAAAGCCGCTTTGCACTTTCGGTATGTTTAGGAAGACTTGACTACAAGCACAAAAATTTAATGGTATAACCTGTCCTCTTTTTTTTAAGCTGTGGGTCTTTCAGGCTTGAGTTCAAGCTAGCAGAGCTGCAGAGCCTCTCATTTTTCCAAAAGTACTAGGAGCAAAAAAATTTAAAATGAAATAAATCAGCAATAAATTAATACCGCGATTAATCCTAAGACATGGTAGATCATCACAGGTTATACAGTTATTATTTCGTGATTTTAGGTCTTTGATACCTTAATAGAAAGTGCAAAGTGTTGTTTTTTTCTAACAGTTTATTTTTTTCTGAATCTGTTATTCAGCGTGACTCTGGTAGCTTAAAATCAAGCTAGCAGGGCCACACGTTTTTTTTTAAATGAGGAGCAAAAAGATTAATAATATGCCACAAAATATGATGATAAATCAGTAATGAAATAGCCTCGGAAATAGCCAAAAATTATGAAAAGCAAAATTTGAAAAGTGTGTTCTCTAAAGTAATTAAGTAATTAATTATGCAAAAATCGAATTATTTAAAAAATGAAAAAAAACATATTAAGTAGTACTTAGTGACAGTGACAAACCAACATTAATACCCAATCTAAAACATGACGTAAACTATTTTAAAATACTATAAAATATAACAATAAATAAACCCAACTAATTATTAAAAGAATCATAAATATTTACTAATGAAAAATTTCACAATATTTTAAACCCAATATTAAATAAATAGGTTCTTACTTCTTGATTAGAAAATAATATCATCCATTTTTAAATTATGTATGAAGGTGTACCTTAGGGTGTGCCATTTATAAAGTTAATAGAAATAGTTTCTTACTATTGAGAAATTGCATGCATGTCATTGCATGTACATACTTGTTTTAAAAAAAATCATTGTTCAAGAATTAAATACTTTTGAGGATTAAGTTGTTTATAATAATTACAGATCCAAAGAGGTCTTGGCAAAAATGGAGAACAGTGATACCTCCAGTGATACTGAGTGGGTACTAATTAAAAATGAAGAACTTGACATAAAAGAAGAAGACTTCTTAGGAACAGAAGTTGGGTGAGTCCTTTAATAATTTTTTGTATTTATTTTTTATTTATTTATTTAATATTACAAATTATTTTCTTTTAAAAGAATCTTTCAAAAATACATTTTTCAAAAATATATCTTTTAGAAAACATACTTAGTGTGTCTCAGTTTAAATTAGGAACTCTACTGACTTAGCAAAAGTCAATGAAAAAATGACAAAAAGATCCTGGACTAGCCTAAACGAACCTTTTTGTGTTCGGTTAGGCTAGTCCAGGTTTACATTTCATTATATCATTATATCAGCTATGTTACTCTGTAGTAAGTTACTTTCAAAAAAGTGTTTTTTTTAATATGAATATTTGAAGTCGTCTTCGAAATAATCTTTGAGAAATGTACTTTCTAAAAATATGGTTCCGAAAAAAAAAGTTGAAAATTTTCTTAGTTTTTGAATAACTGTATTATCGAAAAAGTTCTGTTTTCGGGAAAATATATTTTCGAAAAAACGTGCTTTCAAAAGATGTTTTCGAAAATGTTTCATATCCCACCAAAAACATTCATGCCAAAAAACAGGCCAAATTCTCGCCAGTACTGTGTGTTTTGTTATCTGAAAAAAAAACTGATGTAGAAATTATGCAAAATTCCTTGCCTACACGTTTTTAGCAGTGTTTTGATAAGCACAGAAAAATATTATGTGAGTTGATAAATTTACAGACCAAACTTTGCAAGTTTTCAAGGGTCTCAATATTGCTCAGTTCGTTAATGAAAACTTGCCAAGTTTGGTCTGTAAATTTATCAATTCATACAATATTTTTCTGTGCTTATTAAAACACTACTAACAACGTGTAGGGAGGGAACTTGGCATAATTTCTACATTTCAGTTATTTTTTTTCAGATAACAACTGACGAGAACTTGGCCTGTTTTTTTACATGTATGTTTTTGGTGGGATTTCATAACGTTTTGTTTAGATACCAAATGATATTTACTTATTGTTAGTATATGTGTATACTCCACGCAAAAATTTTTAATAATGACTTTTTGGCGATAAGGTTGCATGCATTCCTGTTATCTCTGTTTGTTGCGATTATCATAAAATAGAGGTATTTGAAATTAAATCATAAATTAAAAAAATCTGTTTCGGCCCGGGATCGAACCGGGGACCTTCCGCGTGCTAGGCGGATGTGATAACCACTACACTACGTACATACGTAACTTTCTAAAGCAGAAGATGCTACCTATTTCGTGTCAGAATCCGTCATATTGGATTTTTATTGATTTTTCTCGTAATTATCACCTTAAACACTATTTATGTTCCAAATTTCAAAGCTCTAGCTCGATTGGAAGTACCCTAGATTTATGATGATCTATCAGTCAGTCAGTGCAAGTGCCCCAAATTGTGATTTTTGGGCACTCTTATCTTGGAAACTATTTCGCCTAGACATATGAAAGTTGGAATCCTGCTTCTTTTTGGTAACCTTAACCCCCCTGACTGGGTAGCCAGTTAATATTGCACTGCCTTAAAATTACTCCAAGGATCAGAGATCGAACGCGGCCTCCATAGACATACGTGGGTTATCCCAGATAAAAGAAAAACATTTTTTTATATTATGGTCAATCAGGCTGGCCACTTGTAATCTGCTCGCAGTGGTGTTCCGGCGGGGGAAAGCATCCGAACAGAAAGCCGATCGCGACCGCGACCTCAAAAATGTTTGTGACTACTGATAACTAGGTTACAACGTTGCGAGTGAGAGCACAGGCGTCGGTAGGTCGATATTTAAAAATCTTTAAAATAAAGGTACTTTATTTTATAACAACAGTGCGAGTCCTACCAGAAGTGTGCTGGTTTGTAAAGTAACAAAATAAAAATTTACTTACAGTTCAGGGAATCCAGAATGCAGCTTTCGTAGGTTCAAATGTTTGTTCAGTTTGTGCAAATGCATGCATCATTCAGTCCTGTAATGCAGCTACCCTTGAAGATAGAGCGGGTCGAAAACTGCTTGAAATGGTTCATGTCAGTGTTGCACAGTCCGCTCGCGGTCGGTTTTGCGAGAAATTAGTCTCGCGCACTCTGTGCGCTTTGATATCAGGTCAAGTGTAGGGATGGGCGATAATGGGTTTTACCTATCGATAACCATCGGCAAGGTACCTATCGATAAGTTTTAGTTATCGATATGCCGATACTTATCGATTTATCGATAACTATCGATATATCGATAACTATCGATATATCGATAACTATCGATATATCGATAACTATCGATATATCGATAACTATCGATATATCGATAACTATCGATATATCGATAACTATCGATATATCGATAACTATCGATATATCGATAACTATCGATATATCGATAACTATCGATATATCGATAACTATCGATATATCGATAACTATCGATATATCGATAACTATCGATATATCGATAACTATCGATAACTATCGATATATCGATAACTATCGATTTATCGATAACTATAAATTATATATAATAATACTTATAGATACATTAATATACATTTAAAAGGTAGTTCGTAATCGTAAGTGTTCGCTGGAGCCGATATTTACCAAATTTCTGCTTTCTGGAGGTTTACGAGAAGTGCTTTAGCAGTATATTATAATAATTAAAAAATTAATTACTGATAATGCACTAGGTGTTCCGAAATTAACGTACAATAATTCTAAGGCAGTTAATTAAAAATATACTGTAAGTTCATTAAAAACATCCTTTGAAAAACTAATAATAAGGCATTAACTCAAAATCGGAAACACATTTAAAACTAGTAATAAGTAAGCGAACTTCTGTTTTTGAGTAAAGGAAGTTGTGGGTAAAAAAATTACCATTTTTTTTAATGTACTGGTTTAGAATGCACAGTTTTGAGTAAAACTAATTCAACAGTGATGCAAAAGCTGGGCAATTCTTTCAGATAGGCAGCTCAAATTACTTCTGTATCTTGAAAACAAAGCTGAAGGCCCGGATTTATATATCTTTTTCCCACAGTTATGTAAGAAATCACATTCTAAAATTTAATACACCTAATGAACCCGCTTTGTCCTGATTTTTATCATCTGATGGTTTTTGTTGCTTTGAAGTTTTACTACCTACGTTAGAAGAATTCTTATCAAGAGAATAGTATCATGCAGAGCTTTGCGAAGATTTTTTTAATAGGCACAATTACCTGTTTCGTTTTACACTATGTGGAAAGCATTTTTCTTCATTACACATGGGAAAGCGATTTGTGTAACTTAAGCAAATTATTTAATACCATAATTTTATTTCACTTATAGGCTCTGCATGACAAAAACTAAACTGCTGGCTGTTCGAACTGCATAAAGGTAATCGAATGCGACTTTTAACATTTTCTTGAAATTTTTTTCGCTATGCCTTCAAGGCCATGCTGATTTTCATGTGTTCTAAGACTTTTAAATACAGGGTGGTTAAACTTATCTATTTTCTGCGCCTTTGGGACATTCAGTGGGCAATTTGCGAAAAACAATTTTAAGGATTTTTTAATACCTTCCCTAAGTTTATAGATATATATTTTTTTATATAGAAAAAGGGATGTTCTTTTCACCCTGTATCTTACCTCTTTTTCCACTAGTAATTATCACTTCAGCTAATAATTTTAGAGAACAACTGATCTTTAAATAATTTTCAAGAAACACTGATCTTTTAATTATTTTCTAGAAAAACTTTGTGTGGGGTGGAGAAATATTGTGAAATTTATAGTAATTCTAAAAAAAATAAGAAAATAGATCATCCCAGAGTCAATATTAGTGACATGTTTTGTGAAACAATTGCTCTTTTAAAATTTTGAGTTAATTGTTTGCATGTTTTAGGAAAAAAATCTCCGGAAGTTTTTTTTTAATTTTTTAAATAAGTCGTTGAACTACAAAGTCAGAGGCGTAGCCAGCCTTGCGAGGCGGGGTGGGCAAACATATAAGGGGGCGCTTCATAATTTTTTAGAACCTTAATAAAAATACGGTATTACGGTAATAACAGTTTATTGTGTGAATTCGCCCGAGCGGCAAGGGGCGCCAAGCCAGGGGGGCGGGGAGGGCATTCGCCCCCCTGGCCCCCACCTGGCTACGCCACTGTATAAAGTTACAGCGGCCCTAAGGCTGTTCCCCTGGATGTATGGATGTTTAATATTGAAATCCTCCAATCGAGAGAAAATTTATATTTCAATAAAAAATAGTGCCCACTAACGAAGTGCCCATACATCTAATATAAACAATTCAATTTTTTGGACAAGGAGGTACCTAACTAAAATTTAGATACCATGGACTCTTCCTAAGCCAGCGAAAAATGAATAAAATTTGCGTAGGTATATTTAAAGAGTTTCACCACGTACTATCAGCAAGTATAACCTATCGATATATCGATAACTATCCATATATCGAGTAATATCGATATATCGATGGTTATCGATATACCGATAGTTATCGATAACTATCGATATATCGATAGTTATCGATATATCGGCAGTTATCGATAACTATCGATATATCGATAGTTATCAATATATCGATAGTTATCGATAGTTATCGATATATCGATAGTTATCGATAGTTATCGATATATCGATAGTTATCGATATATCGATAGTTATCGATATATCGATAGTTATCGATATATCGATAGTTATTGATATATCGATAGTTATCGATATATCGATAGTTATCGATATATCGATAGTTATCGATATATCGATAGTTATCGATATATCGATAGTTATCGATATATCGATAGTTATCGATATATCGATAGTTATCGATATATCGATAGTTATCGATATATCGATATATCGATAGTTATCGATATATCGATAGTTATCGATATATCGATAGTTATCGATATATCGATAGTTATCGATATATCGATATATCGATATATCGATATTTTTAAAAACATTTATCGATTGTCGATATATCGATAGTTATCGATAACTATCGATATATCGAAAAAAATTCCCATCCCTAGTCAAGTGGACAGAAGGTGTAAATAAAAAAATGCTAGAATATTGGTAAATTAAGATGATAAACCATTCTGTTTTCGCAAGAACAGGTTTGGATACTTCGTCCATTATGAAATAGTACCTATACATTTTTTAGAACCCTAAACAATAAAAAAAAATAATGTGCAATCAAAAATTTCGACTAGTTCTAATTAAGCTAGAGCTTTGAAATTTTGCACGTGTATAAGTCGGGTGACAATGCAATATAGTATATTCAATATTGTTCTAAATCCATTATGGCGGACGCCCCAAGATGGCGGATTACCTTTTTCTTTACAATCGCCTTGACATGGGTATCAAATGAAAGGGTTTGACGAGTAGAATACGATAAGCTATGTGACGTCATACTAAACCCAATATGGCGGACGCCCGGTATAGAACGCAAGAAAGCACTACACACATCTGGACGAAGTAAACATTAAGTAGGTTTTACGGACTGAAGCCGGAGCCGTCAGGTTTTTATATGGAAATTAATTTGAAGGTTTATTTGGTGCACCCCTTTGGAGTAACGGCTACCTGCCTGTAGATTTTCAGCTTTATAGGTCTTTGGGTTTTTGAGATATTTTTGACCGAAAACCGAATCCCAGTGGTAATTGGGTCTGTTGTCTAGAGTGTTTATTCATTGGCATTCAGTTTTCACTATCAAATTAAAAAAAAATATATTTCAATCCTAAGGCAGTAGTGATAGTTTGGGAGTTCTGCAACCCCCGTCCCCTGGGGGGATTTTATCTTGAGATCTATGACGTCATATCAAACCCAACACGCAATAGCGCAAGCGTCAGCATCAAACCCAACCATACCGCATGCGCCAGCATCAAACCCAACCTGCGCGCGCATACACCATCTGTCAACTGTCATCTATCATCGGGCATACGTCATCTGTCACCTGGCATACGTCATCTGTCAACCGCCATCTGTCATCTGTCAACTGTCATATGTCAACTATCATACGTTATCTGTCACACTCTTGGGCGTTAGCTACTTTGGTCTTAACTAATTGGGGCTGGAACTACTTGGGGCCTTTAACTACTTGGACATCAACCACTTGGGCACTATCGATTGGGACCTAACTGCATCGGATATTAGTACTATTCCTTAAGAATATTATTAGTATTAAGTATTTCGGGGGAAAAATGACGTCAACAACTTTTTTATTTATTTTGCCGATAGTAGGATTAGAACCTGGGACCTGCATATTACAACGTGGAATTACCAACGCTCTAGCCGACCTGGCCATCTGCTTCACATAAAATATTGAGTTCCGAACATAAAGGCTTGCGGCAGTTGGGCAAGCACGTTGTTGTTGTTGTTGTTGTTGTTGTTGTTGTTGTTGTTGTTTTTAGCGAAGTCACGATGATAACTATATGTAAGAAATGGATTAAAGGAAGAAAACACTTAGTAGTAGTAGTAGGAAAATTATTTATTTAACCACAAGATATATCGATATTTAACAACTTTATAGACAAAATTAGTTAATAATATGAAACAGGTTACTGCTACGAATACAAGTAAACTAGAAATACTGTTCAGAGTTTCGGAGAAAGATGGCGTTAGTGGAGAATTAGCAGCAGCAGGAGTACGAGTTGGGGATGTGGTCTCATTCTTGCACTCGCTAAGGAACGTCATCCATCCTGTTTCACCAATCGTTGAATCTTGAAAGAGAAAGTGAACCTTGTAGCGAAAAGAGCTGCTGCTGCTGCTGTTTGATGCAGGTATCGTGGCGGAGAATACAGACATGTGATCAGCGTTCTGCGGGTTGAAATCCAACGGAATCCATGGTCTGCTAGCGTTACAATCTCCAAAATCGAACAAAACAGAGGCGTTTTTCACATTTAAAGGTCGATATACGTAGAAGACGTGGTTTACTACTGCAACCAGCAGAATGAAGGACGAACTTAACAGAGCCATAGCTCACGTGAAAATGAGCTAAATCGTTGAAGAATGGTGATTTATAATATCATAGAGGTGTATCAGTCCACTGGCTAATAACACCAACAGTGGTATTAAGAACAGAGAACTAATATGGAGAGTTCGGAGCGGTTCTGGTTGTATCTTTTTCAAGCTTCGCGGTGGGGCTTTCTTTTTCTGTGGTCGACACTTCCACAGTACTTTAGCTAGTCGACAATGCTGAGAGTACTTATAGTGATCGGCTAGTGGATCATCTCCTTCCTTCCAATCAGCAAACTCGCAGTAACAAAATGCACATTTAACTATATCTAATCGCTGGGTGTAATAAAAACCAGCCTGTGCTAAGTCTTTAGGACTAACTTTATTGGACCAATTTTCAAACGTAATCAGTCTTTCTTCAAAAGTACGAATAACGGCTAGACCATCGTCTAAGCAATCGGTACAATCTACACTGCGGCTAATCATTTTACGTCTTTCTACTTAGACTAATCGAGCTATACTAAGAAATAAAACAAACAAAATATGTTATATACGTTTATTCCATGTCATTTAAAAAACAATGTCGGAAATTATACAATAACTTGGCATTATTGCAGGCACAATGCCAAACATTAAAGTCCTTATGGTGAAAACATTCTACAACTTTTTTATATTTACTTAATTTAGGTTCAGTCTTTAAAGGAATACTAAAGATAAGACAAGAATCAAAAATCTGTTTTAAACAAGTTGCCTTTAAATCGCCCTTAACCAGAAATTTAGGAGCGTCATACTGAAGACGGATGTCACGTAAAACACTTTCAAATTGGTTCAAGTCCAAACAGCCAGACTCCCACATTAGCCCATGGTATTTTTCCTCCAAATGTTCTACTATCTTGAGATTTTCGGGTTTCAAAAATTTCCTACCATACGGAGGTTTGAAGAGAAAGCTGCAAAATCGTACGCCATCATACACCGCCAACTCCTTCGGTATAAATCCACTGGCTAAGGGGTAACCTTGAAGATCGACGCAAACGTCCTGACGGTCTTGTGACATCTCGCACACACTGGTTAGACTCAAAGGTAGCAGCGACGACGATGGTGTCGAACTAACTTCTAAACAGTTTACAGTTCGGAAGGGCTTTAAGTAAGGTAAGATATACCACCACCACTACCATCAATATCTCTTGAAACAGGCTTATTCCGAGCATTCAAACTGGATTAGGGTGTGCGGGTTACCACCACCAACAGCAGTCAAGCTTTGTCCCAAATATGCTAGAGTATACTGAGCACTCGATCGATTCATGTTGTCAACCAGATCCTGCGACATAGTTTCAGCTATCCGTTGTGGTAAGTAGGTTTGAAATAGTACATCCTCCTGGGCTAAGTCAATCAATGTCGCAACAAGAGCTCCCCCATAACGTGTGGTTACAAATTTCAGTGTTTGAATAGGATACGCTACTCCTACAGGTAGAGTGGAAAGTTTCCTGCATTCGGGAAAGTTCACAACATCACTGTTAATACTAGCGTTCAGTTCCGCTAATGCTTGCTTGGAAATACTCATTGTAGAATGTTGCTAAACAGGTATCAACACACGCAACAGGTCTCAACAGGTTATAACTGTATGCAACGAAGGTTGAAACAAGTATGAAATATCTGCTAGAATCGAGCTGTATTTATCAGTAAACGCAGCAACAGCAGCAGTAGGATAAGGGAAAGGGGAAAAAAGGAAAGAACCTTGAGCTTTAAACTATTTATTATTATTATGAGTCATCAGGATACTTATTATTATGAGTCATCAGTATACATATACAGTTTATCAAAGTCATCTAACAATTTTTGCTGGTTGTAATGCAATAATTCCAACATGTAATAACTTTGTTCAGACGGGTTTAAGTTACACAGATTGGTTACAATTTGAAAAAAGTTTTCCTTAATATCAGCAAAACATTGAGCATACTGTAAAGTATCATCATAATAAGTTCTAAATTGTAAACGGTTAACTAATTCTAATCTATAGTTAATTAAATGCTTAATGCTAACAATAGAATTAATGTCATTACAAGAAAACGTTAAAGTTACATCATTGTTTCCAGGTCGAAATATTCGCTCGTTTAAAAGAATAGCACTGGATAGGGTAAAATTTTCCGATGACGACGTCAGCGTTGTTGTCACACTTCCATCAATATCTTCAAACATCTTGTCAATGATCTCCAAAAACTCGATCCAATCAGAATGACTTAGGGAGACTGGCTGATGTTCAGGCGTTGTGGGAACTAGTTTAACACTTGGTATCATCCCCCTGGCAACACTGAGGCCCACAATTACTGTAAAATTGCCAGCAGGATAGCAAAATTCGCCCAAGAGTTTATTCTCCTTGCGAATTTCTATGTTACTTCGAAGAATCATGCTGTCTAGATATGTCCAATAGGGGATGAGGTTCGGGAACTATTGTCTTCTTCTTCTTCTAGCAACTCAGGAACAGTAGCAGCAGCGGTACAACTTTGGCTAGTCATGGTTCACACTAAAATAATGACGTATACCAAAGTATTATTGTTATTATAGAGAGAGAGAGAGAGAGAACTATACCCCCACTCCACATTTATTGATGTTAAGTTCGAGAAACAACAGTTTGGATAACGCCCATCCGCTTCCCATCTCGGTAAATTCGGAAGCTTTTTTCACTAGAGAGATCTGATATTCCCTGTAAAAGTCTTCCAAATTAGTGCTAGGAGAAATAATACTAAATTTGGTATTAAACGATTTAATGTCTTGTTCTTGTGTTGATGCCAACAGATACGAACCATATAGCTCCATATTAACTTTAAGCTGGGGATAAGTCTTTAACGGATCAGTGAGTAAAGTAATAACAGCATCTTTGAGGTCTCCTAAATATTGCTTAACATCAGTCGAATGTAAGTCACTTGTCAGATGATAAGTTAGTATGCGGTTTTTAAAAGCAGTTCGAACGAGGTTTACCTGAGAGTACAAGTTCTCACTACATTGCTGCTTATGTTTTAGGGTACGGTTATGAGCACTATGAGATAAAATTTCTGTATCACACTCTTTGCAATACGTCATAGTTTTAACTGGTTGAAAGCAGGAAAATGCTGTCTATTTATACAAAGAACGAGCGTTTAAACCACATCCTTAGCCATATCTATCCAACTGTTATGAGACTTATCAAACCCAAGCCATTTGACATACATCTTTTTGCCCTTTTTACGCAAAACTTGTTCAATAAGAAATACGTCAGATTGTTTGGTTTTTTGCAATTCCTCTTCATAGAATCCACCACTAATGGGTTGACCACTCGTGTCCTCTAGCAAATAAGTCGTGGGATTGGTAATCTTAACCTGAGATACTTTAAACAACTCAGTAGTCCAATTAGGCACATAACCCTTTTCAAACACGTGCTTAGCCTTACTTATGCGAACAATGCCGCCAACTTTGAATTTTTGCTTTCCCACAACCTTTAAACGACTATAAACAGAGTCCAATATTTTCTTCTCATTACTCTTGTTAACATCCTTCGGTTTCATGTGAATCGTACGATGTTTGGTGTCGTTGTAAGTATTTGTAACTTGCTCCAACAAGTCAATCCATTTATGATTACCATTCAAGGTAAACAACTTAAACAGGTGTTCTTTGAGCGTTCGAATTACTCGTTCAGCAATAGAAGCCTTTAAAATACTAAAGGTACTGTAATGATGGATCCCATGCTTCTTCATAAGACTTTGAAAGCTAGCGTTGTAATACTCTTTCCCATTATCTGTCACCAGTTTTTTCGGAATCCTCCGAGACTGTTTGAGTATATGATCCATGGCATTAGTCACATCCTGAGCATTTTTTGACTTTAGAGGACGGGTCCAGAGAAATTTTGAAAAGCAATCAATTACAACCAAGATGTATTTAAATCCCTTGTTTTCACGAGCGTGCTGATCGAGCTGAGCAAGATCGGAGGCAAACGTATCGTCTAAACCATACTAGATAAATCTGCGACGTTTAAATTTGATTCTAGCTGGTTTATGTAGTTCCTTAACAACTTGTTCTCTCGCCTTCGTAATGCCCTTGGCCATTATTTCTCAAAGAATGAGGTTCTGCAGCAAGATATCGAATTATATACGTCTAAATTTTAGATAGTTGGTGGACGGGAAGATCCTTTCTTTAGCAAATCAACTGTTTGTAATAATTTGGAGAGTTCTTCACGAATCTTTCCCATATCCGTCCTGACTGGTCTGAGAGCATTTTGAATAGCCTGATTGGTGTAAACTTTTAGGAGTTTTTCGAGGTCCTTGAATTGGGTAGAGAGACGATCCAGGTTTGTATTCAAAACTAAAGTCTCACTCTTGAATTTGTTGTCAAGCAGCTTAAGTTGGTTGGATACCGAGTCTACAGAACCCTTATTAGTTTTTGTAAAGGTCTTCATTTGTTTTACAATACTACCGATAGAGTTGTTTACTTTTTGTTCCAACACCGTTATTTGTCTCAGCATCTCCACGTGGGATACTTGTATTTTATCATTCAGCGATCTATCAATGGTAGTAGAAAGTGAAGTTATCATACTCTCTACAAACTTTTTATTTACAGCATCAGCGATATCTGCTGGTGATTTAACGTTACAAAGCCGATGATCTCGAATATTGTAATCACCATCTTTTGTAAGAGTGATCAAGTTGGGTGCTTGCAACACTCTCACTCTTTTCTGATTAGACGACGTGGGCAAAGAACGTCCAAACTTATTCATGATTACTGCGGTACTAAGGCATAACAGCTTTAACAAAATTATTTTTAGAATTCAATTACTCCAAGGTGTTCCAATTCGTGCAAAATGCTCCAAATCTCGTTCATGTTATTATTGTTGCCAACCTGATTGGAAGCGTCTAGCTTTTTTAACCTGTCAACCAGCTCATTTACGTCATCATAGTAGACATATTCTTTGGGTTTTTCGTTGTATTCCATTAAGGCAGATCCGGATTTCACAGATCCGGATTTCTCAGACTTCGATCTTGTCAATATTTTACCCCCGGGCGAAGGAATTTTACTGGTAGAACCTTTAGAAATTAGTGGTTTCACAATGGCATTGTATTTGTGGGATCTATTACCTTTCAACTGACCATTGTCTTTCAAGTATAAATCTGTTCGCTTTAGAATATCTTTGTATTGTTCTCCATCGGCAGCGGTATTAAATTGAGGAACCTTGAGAAACAATAAATCGTATAGTCCCAGAGTTCCTTTGTACGTACTGGGGCCTACTTGAATATCACCATTCTTTAAGAAATTAACCGGTTCTGAACCTAAGCTCCAAGAATCAGTCACTAAATCATATTTCAGGCTGTTAGCATCTATTTCGCTAGAGTCCGTCCAATATAGTTTCAGATAGTCTTGAGCAATCTTCGGATACTGCTCGATAAAAGTCTCAAACACTTCAGATTTTTTAAGAGAATCTTCAAAATTCTTTCTTATGTGGTGCACTGATTGTGTCGCAGGATCCTGAGCTGGTTCTTCAAACACATCATCAGCAGCAGCAGCATCATCCCCGTAGTGAGTTTCCTCGGTTAAAAATTGTACAGGAGGTTTCACTTCTCGAGTTACTATGGATGGTTTAACTTTGGGTTTTACACCAACACTCTGTTCCACTTTAATCTTACGTTTCTTAGATGTTGCAGTGGCGGCGGTGGCGGAAGCACTCAAAAGCTTATTCAGAGGATCGGTAATAGGCATTAATAATTTATTAAGAGCTTCATCTTCTTCGCCTCGCTCCAACTTTAATGCTAAATACTTCTTTCTTATTGTTCGTGCAGCTTGGATAATCCTACGTTTAACGTCTTTATCGAGCTGGCTCATGGGGGTAGACATACTAAAAAACAGACCCTGTTCTGGAAAAACAGCTAAAAACGGACCCTGTTCTGGAAAAACAGCTAAAAAACAGACCCTGTTCTGGAAAACAGCTCAAAAACAAACCCTGTTCTAGAAAAACAGCTAAAAAACGGACCCTGTTCTGGAAAAAACAGCTAAAAAACAGACCCTGTTCTGAAAAAACAGCTAAAAAACAGATCCTGTTCGGGAAAAACAGCTAGGAAACAGCTAAAACAACTACTAAACAGATCCTGTTTCTCGAGACTTAACACATCTAGCCTCTAGAACGTCAAGTGTTGCACTGAGTCCCGAGGGCTTAGGGTATGATATAAGTATCAAACTTGTTACGATATCGGCCTTTAGCAATATCATTGTCTTTCACCACTACTAGGAACCCATACCTATCTTTCCAACATTCGGAACAAATATGTTTAAATGCATCGAATGTCATGTCTGTATTAACGTGATCATCGTAGATATGTTTCAAGGTTAAGTCGTCCTGCTTAAATAAAATTAATACATTGGCATTGTCACGAACCAGCTGTTTAGGTATTTTCGAGTAAGTTTGCGATAAATAGAATGAATCAATCGCATGATGTCGGCCCATACAAAAATAATTACGTATTTTATCCTGCTTCTCACATGCTACGTCATCAAATATGAATACAGAGTGAGGTCGGGCACTGGCAGGATCTAAAACTTCATCATTATCACTGTAGCCGAAATAGCCTAAACGGGAATGTTTCATAGCCTGTTGAAGAAAGTCGTACTTGTCTTGCTGCAGAGATTTGGAATACACGTACACATTCTCGAATTTTAAACCATTTTCATCAATCAAAAGACTAATCATTACATTGGTTTTGCCACAATTACTCGGACCACAGATTAACGCTCGAATTGTAAAAGGCAAAAGTTGACCATGTTTGCTACTGAGGCACTTTTCGTTTTTCATATCGCAATTATAAACTTGAATTTTCAGTTTCTGCTTCTCTTGACGCATCTCTATAAATACTACTCTACACCCTCCCAGGGCTTCATTACGAATGAGGACTCTGCAGGGTGCAGGTGTGTTAAATACAGCTATCAACAAGCTCCCGTTCAAGCTTCATTTGCCTGGTTATTCCTATTGCGGTCCGGGAACCAAACTTCAAGAGCGGTTGGCTCGAGGCGATCGACCAAAGAACAAATTTGATAGTGCTTGTCGCGATCACGATATCGAATACGCCAAGTCGAAAGAGTTGGAACAAAGACATCGAGCCGATCGAGTGTTGGAGAACCGAGCTTGGGGACGAGTAAAGGCAAACGATTCCAGTTTTGGTGAAAAAGCTGCCGCGTGGTTAGTAACTAACGCTATGAAGGTAAAACGCAAGTTGGGTGCTGGCAAGAAGCAGAAGATTAAAACCCTATCATCAGTGGTCACTCTGCTTAAGAAACAACTTCGACATACGGGTGCGGGTGATGTTAGTAAGAAAAGGACTCAGTAAAATACTTAAAGCTGCACGAGTAACGGTCAAGAAGGTGGGAGGACGTAAAAGGATCAACGTACCGCGAATAATACCATTACCGAAACAGGGTGGGTTTCTACCACTTATTCCCATATTTGCAGGACTTAGTGCCCTGGGGGCATTAAGCGGGGGCGCCGCGGGGATAGCGAAGGCCGTTAATGACGCTCAAAGTGCCAAGGAGAAGTTGAAAGAATCTAAACGACACAACGAAACAATGGAAGCGATTGCATTGGGAAAAAAGGGTAGCGGTATGTATTTAAAGAAACACAAAACTGGCTATGGATTGTTTTTACGAAAACTGCCAAAAAACTACCAATAAAGCTACCTGAAAAACCGTTATCCGATCATGATATTAAGTCGTACGTCACTCGATTTAAAATACCGCATTTTAGAGGAGTATTTATGCGAGACACTTTACCGAACGCACCCCTCAAAACAGAGTGTGGTGTTATTAATTTGGATCGGAACACGGGATTCGGAACACATTGGGTAGCTTACAAGAAACACGGTAATCGAGTTGTTTATTTCGACAGTTTTGGCAACTTGAAACCGCCCAAGGAATTTGTCAAGTACATGAAAAATGTTAAAATATATTTTAATTCCGATCAGTATCAGGATTATGGAATGACAAATTGTGGACATCTTGCTCTAACATTTCTCTACAATGAAACTATAAATGCAGGTATTGATGCTTATTGACATCAGTCATGTCACAGACATTCACGTTAAAAGGTCGCTCTCACCGACTTGAAGCATACTTTGTACCTCCCATAGAGCTCGATTCCCGATAAAAATAGGGTAAGCTTGGGTAAAAATCTACATCTGAAGTAACTAGGTAACTACATTAAATACATTAAATAGGGTAGATTAGGGTAAAATAAATACAATAATTAAATATCTAAATTAAATTACTAGCCTAATATCACAGCCTCTAAAGTCACACACATTTAGCTATCAAAGGTGATTGATGTAAAGTTAGCTGTCGGTGATCAGTCTTAGCTCATGGAATTTCCGATGATTCCTTATACTTTTCAATATCTCGATGACCCCAAGCAAGCGTGTTCTCTAAGTCGCCGGGAATAAGGTAACGCTTATCGTCCGCGTGTGATAGCGCTACCTTATTTTTCAGTTCGACATACATATCGTGTAAATGTGAACGGAAAGTGTTCATCTGTCGATGAATGTGAGTTCCTTCTACGTCAACCGCCTCCCTATAATCATCGAGAGTCAGTTCTTTCTGGGTGACGTAGTCAGGAACTCCCTTAGCTTTTTTCGTTAACTTTCCCTCCACATTTACACAATATGCCTTCGCCCCGGTGCCGTAGAAATCCCAAATGATTTTTCCTGCATACTCATCTTTCATTTTACCCAAAATTCATTGGTTTACAGGAACATCATGTGGATTTTCCTATGAGAAATTAGATGTGTCGAATCTATCTAAATTTTCTCGCATGTCATTATAGAAATTCTGGGTTGTAATTTTTAAAACAAGGGAATCGGTGTCAGTGTAGAGTAATACCGCGTTGTTGCCGTATTTTGGCTTAATATACCCGTACAAAAAGTCATACATAATAGTCTTGGATATTTCCAAGATGCTAAAACCTACGTAAATAGGTTTATTATATGTGACTTTTTGTTTTTTCATCTGGATAGCTACCAGGTTCTCGCTAAAAATAGTACGGTCCTTAAAATGAGGTTTCGAGATTAACGCTTCGGCTCCCAACCTTCTACCAATATTTTCCCAATGAGAAACAAGTTTAACATCTACCCGTTTCTCCACATTTTCCATCGTTTTACCAAACACAGCGTTGTTCATAAGTTTGAAGAAATCTTTTTCAAACTTATTTTTCGCTTTATTACGCATCGCTGTGTTTAGGTCAATGTATTTCTTTAACCATGGTGATTGATCAAAAGATATAACGCAATGAATTTGTGTGAGCTTAAGCCCATAATCTAAAGCCTGAAGCAAATTTTGATAATGAATAATATATTTTTCTTTTTTAAGAAAGTTGAGTATTAATTTTGTAATGTCTTGGAATTTTGATTCTGGTGGGGCTATGGATTCTGGACAAAAGGGTAGTTCGTTGTGTAAGTAATGCAACTGTTCGGGATATTCTAAATCTACCTCTAATATGTAGCCGGTTTTAGAATCATTCGCGACATTCCCGTAATCTAAACTTTGAATTTCGGTCTCATCCAACCACTTAAAATTCCCCGTTGGTAAATATTGTGACATGGCTGCACCATATAGGTTGGTGGCGTCCAAATACATGATGTAGGAAGTAGGTTTGAAAGCGTCATAATGAGGTGTAAATTGATTGTTCGCAAAAGCTTTTCTGACGGTACACTGACTGACCCCACCACGAATACCGTGTTTAAAGAAGTGTACCATGTCTAGATCTGTCAGTAATTCTAAGTTAATTGATGTGGCCTTGAGTGCAGAGTCCATCGAAAGGGAGGGGGCGGTGAAATACTGCGCAGGGTCTAGACCGTAAGTACTATGGCACACGTCTCTAAAACTTTCAAACATATCTGTTAATAATAAAACGTCGGACTTTAAATAAATATCTGAATATTCGCCTAAAGATTTGCATTCAAATAAATTCCACACAGCCCAAGCACGCTTGTAATCCTCTGTACTAATGTCTTCTTTCTTTAGCTGGTTGTAAAAGTCTTTATGTGATGGCAGCTTAGTATCGTTCAATTTTGCGAAACTATCCACGTAATTATATGGGAAGACACCCTTCTGTCGAATAAGCTGAAACTTATTTTCTTCCGCGAAATATTTTCTAACTTCTCGACATTGTTCTGGTTTTAAATTTTGACTAAGTTTATCTAGACCGCTGGCCATGAAACGAAAACTGTCGAGGAAGCGTAATTTTAAAAATACCTGCCGTTGTTTACCATCTCTGTTTTCGATGTTATCCACCAAAACATGCTTAGTAAAGGAGATGTACTTTTCCTTGTTTTGGGGGATAACATCCAGCTTTTCTTCGTTGGCAGCCAATTCCTTAACAAACAGGTGGGAATCAAAGTTGGACATATTATGGAAAAAGATGGGTATAAATTGAGGGATTTTGTAATTTAGAGTGCGCAGCCGCCCGATATTGGCCATTTGTGTGATCGTGGTCGTGCACGCGATCGTTTAATGCTACATCAAATGGCTTTTCGCAGATATGGCACACCGTAGCATTTTTATGCTCAATCTCTTGTTCCGCAGAAATAGGTATCATGGGTACTACTTCCTTCATAAAGCGATTATAGATTGATTTACAATCAATCTCTAAACGTTTTACGAATTCTTTATGTGCATCCGGACCCCTATAACTTTGGTAAATCGAATGAGCATCATCAAAGTCACATTTGATGTAGTAACCGAACGAGTATGGGACATGTTTGTGCGTTCTCACAGTGTATGACGCATCGGGATCCTGCGCATTTTCCTCTGTATCAATAGGTTCAAGGATAGTTTCGAAATCGGCATAAACAACGAAAGGTACTTTTAATTTCTTTTCAAAGTTTGTAAATTTCAAAATATTCTCGGGAATCTCTTCACCATATTTATTTTTTTTTAAATTTGTCGTTGGGACTTTGGCTAAAACGTGCCCGCAATCATGTTCTTGGTGTTTTTTAAATTTTTGTTCTGAATCAAAATACGATAAACAACCATCACATAAATACTTAACACCATGATGTAGGGATAATTGTCTTGAGATCAGGCGAGATAAACTTCTTATTAAGCAGTAATGACTATTCCCATAGTCATCACTGATTACTAACAAATTTACATGTCGCTCCCTATTACGACAATTTGTAAAGTATAAGGGCCCCACGACTTCAATAATATTTTTACCATCTTCGAACAATTTCTCCAGTCCATATACGTTGATAGAAATATTATTGAGTCGCTCAAACTTAGTGATATCGGTAAGTTTAATCGGAAATTCCATACCTGTAAAGTCCAACTCGTTTTCAAAAGGCAAATAGCTCGCGACTCTATTTGCAGGTTGAGTTCGATCCAAAGGATGTAAGGCGGCGAGGACTGACCACATGAAACATTTTTGATCGGTGTTCTGGATGTTTAGGACAGCTTTCTTTGCTTCAATCTCCTTTGGCAGCGGGATGTAGGAAGATGGCTTTAGAGGCTGGATCTTGTTGATGCCTAATTCTAAGTGGAGGAGTTGTTGGAGCGCCCATCCTGTAACAATAGAAATATTTTTTAGTAAGAAATATTAAACAGTTTTGAAAATTTTTTGCAATAGTTTTACACTTACCACTATCCTTTTCCATAAATTCTGAATACTTCCGGTCTAGGATAGTGCTGAACTGCTCACACAGCTCCTCCAAGTCCGTAGCCCCATTCACCATCTGGTACTTGCTGTTAAAGGACTTCACCTCTGACGACTCGCTCGACTGCAGGAGGAAGCGGCCGAAAAGCTCCAGTCCGACTTTAGTAGAGTGTTTGTGCCGGTTGTACATCAATCCAAATCCAAATCCAATCCCCCCACTCTTCACTCCACCAAATCCCCCCCACTCTTCACCCCACCAAATCCCCCCCTCTTCACCCCACCAAATCCCCCCACTCCTCACCCCACTCCCCACTTAAGCCCCGCCTCCAAGAACCGGATTGGCCGGCCCAAACTTAAGCCCCGCCTCCAAGAACCGGATTGGCCGGCGCAAACTTGAGCCCCGCGTCCAAGAACCGGATTGCCCGGCTCCCACTTAAGCCCCGCCTACAAAAAAAAAAAACTCGCAGACAGGGAAAAAAAAACGCAGACAGAAAAAAAAAATCGCAGACAGAAAAAAAAACGCAGACAGAAAAAAAAACTCGCAGAAAAAAAAATGGATATAATACAGTTGTGTCTTCTCCTTGTTACCTATATATCCTCAGCGGTTAGTTGACTTAGCGTTGATATTATATTAATTGTTTAGTTTGCAAAAACAGTATTGTGCAAAGTGTTGTGAGACCAGTTAAAATATCCCAAGAACTGTTGAATAAATATCAACCTTTTCTACTTTTTGTTCAGTTCTCAAGATGTATCAGTGCAGTGAATGCAACAAGAGTTTTACTCATCAATCGAACGTGTATAGACATAAAAGAGAATCGTGTGCCATGAGACCATCTTGTTCGCGAGAAAAAAGAAAGGCTAATACCCAGGTATTTGATGTGTCCATGAAAAAAGCTAAAATAGAAGATATTAAAGAAGACAGACCTCCAATACCTAAACTTACTTTATCACGATGTAAAGATTGTGATACGTGGTATGTGAAAAATAAACTTTCTGCCCATTTACGTTCAAACTTACATAAAAGCGCACTTAAAAGTGATGATAATGTAAAAATTTTAACTTCCGCGTTTGAAAACAGGATTGTGTCTTACATGTTGCAGCCATCGAAAAAGTATGTGGACATTGAAGAGTTTTTTAATGAAGTACAACAAAAGTTTGTAAGTTTACTTTCCGAACAATTAGTTAAGCATAGAAGTGTTAAGATTAATGTAGAACTATTTGGACAATATATTTTACAAACAAAAGAGAGAATCGAAATTAAATCATTTAACACAAAAAATAAGGTCATAACTTCGACAACAAGTTTAAGTGATATTTATAAACAGTTTTTGTCTGAAATTAAAGAAAAGGTGTCAATATTTGCGGAAAATGGATCAGGTTGGGCATTGGAAAAAATATTACATTTGGAGCTTAATATAAACAAGTATAATCCAATTAGAGCTTCATCATATATACCATTACCAAAACAAATTTCAAATAAAAAAGCTGTTATTAATATCAAAAATAATGATTCATATTGTTTTGCATGGAGTGTGATAAGTGCACTGTTTCCTGCTAATATTAATTTTGATAGAACAAGTTCATACCCTAATTTTTTTGAGTATTTAAGTTTTGAAGGAATAGTTTTTCCTGTGAAATTAAAGGATATACAGAAGTTTGAAACGCTTAATCAAATATCTATAAATGTTTATGGTTTAGAGAGTGTTTATGAAGATAGTAAATTCAGGTATGAAGTAGTAGGTCCTCTTCATTACACTAGTAAAAAACTTCCAGTACACATAAATTTGTTGTTGATAAGTGAAGGTGAAAACAACCATTATTGTTGGATTAAGAACATGTCAAGATTAGTGTCATCTCAGATTAATAAAAGAGACCATAAAAAATATTTTTGTGATGGATGTTTAATTTATTTTACATCAATGGAAAAATTAAAATTGCACCAATCACATGATTGTAATCATTTGTTTACAAAAGTTCCTACCAATGACATTAAAATAAATAAGTACGGTCAAAATATACCAGAAAATATTGTACAGTTTGAAAATTTTCAAAAACAACTAAAATTTCCGTTTGTCATATATGCAGACTTTGAATGCTTTTTAAAACCTTTACAGCATCAAGAACCAGGAAACGAACAGAATTCTTATACTTTAAATACATTTAAACACGAACCGTACGCTTTTTGCTATTTTATTAAGTGCTCATATGATGATTCTTTGTCGATACTAGATTACTATTTTGGTTTGGATGCAGCTGATGAATTTTGTAAACGAATTGAAGGTCATGCACATAGAATTTATAATGACCATCTTAAGCCTGTAGGGAAAATGCTTCCTTTATCAGATGAGGAAGAACTATCTTATAAAAATAGCAAAATTTGTCATATTTGTAATAAAGCAATTGAAGAAAATGAAAAAGTCAGGGATCATGATCATTTAACTGGTAAATTTCGAAATGCAGCTCACAGTATCTGCAACTTAAACTTTCAAATTCCAAATTTTATACCCATCTTTTTTCATAATTTAACTGGTTATGATAGTCATTTATTTGTTAAACAATTGTGCTGTGAAGAAGATAATATTGATGTACTTGCACAAACTAAGGAAAAATATATTTCATTTTCAAAATCCATATTGGTTGACAAAGTAAAAGGCAAGGATAATAGCGAAAAAAGTATTTTTATAAAAATGAGATTTTTGGATTCATTCCGTTTCGTTGGTTCCTCTTTGGAAAAGCTTGGTGAAAGCTTGGAATCAAATCAGTGCATTGAGATTAAAAAATATTTTGAAGATCCTAACCAGTTCAATGAAATTCGTAAAAAAGGTGTTTATCCTTATTCTTACGTTGATTCTTTCGAAAAATTACATGAAAATGAACTCCCAGCTATTGAACATTTTTATGATAAACTTAAAGATGAACCTATGTGTCCATCGGATTACAATAGAGCTTTTAATATTTGGAATTTATTTAATTGTCAAAATCTTATGGATTATACCAAAATTTATTTATTGTCAGATGTTCTCATATTAACAGATTTTTTTGAAGCGTTTCGAAATGTATCTTTAAATAATTTTAAGCTAGATCCTGCACAGTATTATACATTACCAGGTTGAAGTTGGGATTCAATGTTAAAAATGACTGATGTTAAATTAGAATTATTAACGGATATAGATATGATACATTTTTTAAAAAATAATATAAGAGGTGGTGTCTGTCATTGCAGCGTTCGAAAAGCAGAAGCTAATAATCCATTCTTGGAAAATTATGATCCAAGCAAACCAAATTCATTTATAATGTATTTGGATGCCACTAACTTGTATGGGCATAGTATGAGTCAATGTCTCCCCGTAAATGATTTTTCTTGGTTGTACGATGAAGAAATTGAAGCCCTTGATGTGATGTCTCTTCCTGACGATGTTGAATTCGGGTTCGTTTTGGAAGTAGATTTAAAGTATCCTCAAGGTTTACATCAAGAGCACAACGAATTACCTTTTTTGGCTGAAAATATTTGTGCACCAGGTTCAAAACAAAAGAAATTAATATGTAATTTAAACCATAAAGAAAAATATGTTATTCATTACCGAAATCTGAAACAGGTGCTTCAGAATGGATTAAGATTAACTAAAATTCATAGAGTTATTAAATTTAAACAGGCTGCATTTCTTAAACAGTACATCGATTTAAATACCGAAATGAGGAACAAATCTAAAAATAAGTTGGAAAAGGATACTTATAAATTATTTAATAATGCCATTTATGGTAAATCTTTAGAAAACATTGACAAGCGAGTTGACATTAGATTAATCACACACTGGGAGAATATTGGTAAAAAACAAGGAGCGCAGACATTGATTGCTAAACCAAATTTTAAAAATCGATTAGTCTTTAATGAAAATTTGGTTGCGATACAAATGGAAAGAGTAAAAGTGACTTACAATAAACCTGTTTATATTGGCTTCACAGTCTTGGAATTATCAAAAACCGTTTTATATGATTTTTATTATGATTATATTAAAAGCAAGTATGGAGACGAAGCAATTTTGTTATACACGGATACAGATAGTTTGATCTTGCAAGTAGAGACTGAAAATTTTTATAAATATATGCAAGACAATTTAGACAAATTTGACACTTCTAATTACAATGAAAACAATATTCATAATATTACTAAGAATAAATCAGTATTAGGGCGAATGAAAGATGAATTTGCGGGCAAACCAATTTCAAGTTTTTATGGGACGGGAGCTAAAGCTTACTGTGTAAATTTAGAAGAGAAATCTGAAAAAAGGCAAAGGGAGTTAAAAAATATGTTATAGAAAATTCCATTACTAAACATAAAACTATAAAGATGTAGTTGAAAATTCTGAGATCAAATTTAGAAAAATGAATATTTTTCATTCAATTTTACATGATATGTTCACACAATTAAAAAATAAAGTTGCTTTATCTCCAAAAGATGATAAACGCTATATAATTCCAGATTCTTTTAGAACTTTAGCTTGGGGACACAAACATATAAGTATTTTGGAAGAGAAATCCAAGACTAATGATGACCAAGTTAATAATGTAATTGACATTCTAAAACATTTAGTTCATGACGAATATAAAACATAAGATCCCTGGGAAAATATTTTATTTTGAAAATGGCTCTGCTACCAGTAGGAGTTCTATTTCTATCAGCATTCGTTAACAATACTTTGTTCATACAAGTTGATCCTAATGTTCGAGAAGCATTTATTTGTCTATCTGTTAATAATGTAAATAATGATAGTTGACCTTCAACATGGAAAAGAATGAATATAAATAATGGTTTATGTACCCACAAAATAGATGATAATATTATAAATGATTCTATCGTTGTACAGTATAAGTTAAGATTATATTATGTCAATAAAACTTCAATAGTGACACAGGAATGGAATCAGTTGTATAGAAAATCTTGTATAGAAGAATGTAGTTCAAATGTGTGTGTAGTATTATTAAGTATATTGTTAGTAGTGTTTATATTTTCAATAGGATATATATTATTCCAAGTATATTTGTATTATAAATAAAATTCAATAGTAAAAAAACATATTTATAATAAAGGTTTTTATTCATAACAATGTCTATAATTATATAACAATTTTACGTTTGCTAATGCACAATGCCATGGATTCACATTTTTGTGAAAATAACATTCTGGAATTTTCTTAAATCTACTTAATTTTGGTTCTTGACCAATGGGAATAGCGTATATGAAATCTTCATTCAAAAACTCTTTTAAGTAGTTTATTTTCTCATTCCCTTTCACGTAAATTTTGGGCGATTGGTAAACTTCTAACACATGCTTTAAAATATCATCAATTTCATTAAGTTCTATATTTCCAAATTCCCATTTTAGTCCATGATACTCTTCGGCCCATTTAACCAGTTTGATATCAGGGGTAGATAACATATTTTTTTGAAGTGGTGATTTAAACAGATAATTTGAGCAACGAACCCCATCATAAATCGCTAATTCTTTTGGAATGTATCCAAAAGAACAATTGAATCCTTGAATGTCGATAAAAAGTTCTGTCTTACACTCATTCATGGTTAGTCGCTAAATGATGTTTAAATCTATAAGATTAGTGTTTAAATCCCCCCACCACTCTTGCTTTCCCCACTACCACGCTTGCTTATTTAAACGCTCACCCACAGTTCTACTCACAGTATTTCAAGCAAGCATCTGAAAATGTATCAACCAACAAACTATAACCAACAAGAGTTTAGTAAGAAGCGCAATGCAGCTCTCATCAATGAAACAATTTACTACATAAACAAATCCAAATCCAAATGAGTTAGCATTGGATTTTCCTTAGAGAGAAAATATATTCCTGTTGTTAAACTCTGTGGATACAAATATAATCAAAATGTGCTTTTTAATGAAGATCAATGGATTTCCTTACTAAATAATCAAGGAATTATGTTAAGTTTCATTTATTCCAACAACACCGGGTGGCAACCCATGAAGGGGAATGGTTATGAGATTCACTTTGTGTTTATTGGTGATGCAAGAATAATTAAGATTACACAAGATGGTGGTAATGAAGTTTTCTTAGCTGGTGATACCATAAATGAATTAGTGAACGTGTCAAATTTAATCAAATATCGTTTTGATATCTTAAAAAACCAGGAATTTTCCAAATATTACAATATTTTAGTTAGTGGAATCTCTATGAAAAATGGCGATTTGTTAAAAAATGTATATGATGTTATTTCACCTATGGAAAATAGTTTAAATGTTTGCTGTGTTTTAGAATTATTAAACTTTTACTCAGATTATGTTGTGGAGGATGTAGAAACATTTAAATGTAATGAATTTGTAAAAAGTTGTATTGAAAATAAAAATTTATAAATATATTTTTCTTTTTATTCCCCCCACCTCCTAAATTAATATTTAAAGCTCTGAACTTACTTTAAGTCTGAACATTCTCCAACAAGATGTGGTTAGCATATACATCTCAACGAGTAGCATATAACCTAACAAGTGCTATAGAGAATCTATCACAACACTTCAGTAATTTAGAATTTGATGCTGCCTATGAAGCCGAGTATGGATTTGAAAGATTTTATACGTATGAAGAATGTATAGAAATGGATAGAAAGTATGAAAAAGCTGCCGAAGCCTGTAACATATATTTACATACTTCTGATTTAAAGTCTTTTCTGTACACGATGAAAGAAATGGGATTTGAGGAGCATTTTGATGAAGTAAAGAAGTTTTTGTCACCTGAAATTATTCAAGAAGTATTTGAAACCTAATTTATAACAAATAAAAAACTTTATTTCATTTATGTGTTTTATTCAATCATTAAATAATTATTATATACATTGTATACATTAGTAAGTGCACATATACATGGTGATTTAGAATGATAAAAACAATGAGCTTCTCCTTCTTGTAATTTTGGATTTTCATCAAGTTCTATGACTGGTTTTAATGAATATTTTCGGATGCATTCGGATTTCTCTCTCCCTTTCACATAAACTTGATCAGCCTTTTCTGTTAGATTCTTGATTATTTCAGAAAATTTGTGAATTGGTGTATATCCTTCATTCCAAGGAATACAGTGATGATTTTTCATTAACCATACAGCTTGTTTATGTAAGTCAGGTGGTAGGTATTTTATATCAAATGGTGATTTAAAGATATAGTGGCATATTTTGTGTCCATCATAGGCAGCCAACTCTTTGGGAATAAACTTCTTATTTTCTATGTTAAATCCTTGCACATCGACAATTAATAACCTCATAATTTCAAAAATGAGAATTGTTTAATCATAGATTTCTTGTCGGAATATTCTTGTAGTTGTTGTTTTAATTTTTTCAGTTCTTTTAAAAAGTAGGATACTCGAAGTTCTAGATCTTCACCCATAATGGTAGGAAAGAATAGTAGAGCATTGATTTTATATAGTTAGACATGTGTTTTAAAGTTGTCTAACATTTTTGGTTAATGGATTGTAGCTAAATACTTTGTCGTGCATAATAAGACAATAGGCAGATATTTTGTCTTTAAGATCATCATGTAATTCAAACTCAACTCTCATAACAATAGGCCCGGATTCAATTGTTTCTTTCTGATGTGAACAATCGATATATACGATAGGAGCATAAGTATTAAATTCCTTTGGAGAAAAAATGGGTTCAGGTGTTATTCCATAGTAAGATTTTTGAAATTGTGAGAACATTTCATATAATGATGCAAATTTATTTTTAGCAAAGTCTAAAAATAGATCGTTGTAGGGATATCTCCCAGAGTTTAAAAATACTTTGATGTTTCGTAATTTAACGTTGGAAAATAGAGACATATCAGTTGTTGATTTATCCCTTAAGTCTTTTTGAAACGCCATTGCTACATGACGTGGGGTATTAACTTTCGTAGATGTTTTGACAGGCCAGTTATGACGATTAGTTTTTAATAATTCTGGGTATTCAATCAGTTCCCAACTCCGGAAAGCAATTATTATATCAGTATTCTTATTAATTATTTTAGATAATGCTAATTCTTGAGGAATAGCTACTGAAATGTGAGGTATATTCCAAGTTAGCTTAGTAAGCTCAATTTTTGGATTTTCATCTGCAGTATTAATTGTTGCATTTTTGTCCGAATTATCTCGTACTAAAATAAGTTCTTGTTTGGTATTTAAAATAATTTTTTTGTAGTCTTCAAAAACCCCCATTAAGAATTTAAGCGGAATGCAAACATTAAATAATCCTGTTGATGCATCAACAACTTGTGAAGATTCCATAGGAAACCAACCTGCGTTTTTAAGTCTATTACATTCATTTTTATTATACGACATGTATCCCTTTATTGTCGAAGTTAACCCAACATCTCTAACTGAATCTATTGTAACACCGTTTAGTTGATAACGCATTTCTTTAAAAAGGAATGCAATCCCATTGTTTATCAATTTTAATGTATTTGAGATAGTATTATTATCTTTTGTTAGTTTACCCTCTATGTAAAGAAAGCTTTCGGAAGGAAGCGTATACTTGTCTACTTCATGAACAGGTATTATAATTTCATCATTATTTCCCAATTTTGTAGGTAGGTATGGTTCATAACCATGAACTTCGGAATGCACAATTGAATTATCTATGAAAAGACCTTCTGCTACGTTAAGGATATCCATTATACTAAAACCTTTAAACCTAGAGATTTCAAAAAGCTTATATTTTCAGGTGTTATCCCTTGTGTGTTTCTCTTTCTACTAATCTTTGGTTTACTGTGTTTAGTCTTCTTATAGTTTTTATTAATTTTTGTGGGTAAATTGAAGGTTTTTCTATTATAAAGGATAACCATTATACTTCTTTTATATGCAACCTTATATTTACAGTCTCGTCTCGAAAATCAACAATATTTAAATCTTGGTCTATTACCTTTACCGTTATTTTATCTATTACTTTTACTGTAACAGGAAAATAAATAATATTTTGAGGACTTTCTATTATTTTAAATCCAGGGCTAACATTAGGGAAAAACTGATGAATAATGTGTACTGGTTTTCCGTTCAGATAGGAACCTTCTGCGATACTGCAGTCTATGCATAAAGAATTAACTTTTATAATCTCTGCTGGATTTTCCGATGTTCTTGGAACTCCATCACCAGTTATAATGCCCTTATTAAAACCCAAAAGTTTTCCTATTGTACCATCTTTAAAAATAATATCCGTAGTAGACTTTATTGTTGATTTTAATGTGTTGTTATTTGCATAGAGGTGAAATGAAATATTTCTTTTTTGGAATTCAGTCTGTAAATATTTATTAACATCGTCCATTTCATAACTTCCCGTAGGAATTGTTAAAAATTCATTATTTTTTCCAAAATATACTTTATTATTACTTTTATCAATATTTGGTATTGCATTAAAAGTTTCAAAATTGGTAAGTCCTACAACGTAGGAAGTGTTAGGATCTAAGTAAATAGGTGGATGGAAATCTGCTTGAAGTATAGCTGAATTTGCGGAAAGAGCTATAGTAAACGACATGATGGTCGTAATAAGAATAAAATGGAAACACAATTACGCATTATTATAAATAAACTGTAATGATAACTGTCCACAAGTTGAGGTATTAAAAGATTGATATTTATCATAGTTATATTTAATATTGTTGTTGCTACCATCGCTATAGAAATAAGTTATAACTTCATTTGGTGGTCGTAAATTTCCAAAACTATCAAAGTAAATTATGTTATTATTATTTTTAACATACGCTGTCCAGTGAGTGCCTTCCCCCATATCATCATCTAAATTTATAATACCGGTTTCATATTTTTTTATTTTTTTGGGTAACTTGTTTCTCATAAAGACACCTCTAAAATGTTGCAACTTTAATATTTTTGCATACTTTAATAAATCTATATTTGTCAAAGGTCGGCGAGGTAGCAAATTTAACAGTTTTTTGAATATGGTTTAAGATATAGACCACACCCTTGCTTATAAGGTTTTAAATAAAGCCCTTTCCCTATCGATATTTTTTCCATTTCTTTGTTGTGTCTTGTTTGTTCTTCTAACTTCTGTGCATTTTTGTCAAAATTTACTGCTTGGGCGATGCCAGCAGCGCCCCCGCTTAGGGCTCCTAGAGCAGATAAACCAGCAAAAATAGGTATTAAAGGTAAAATTCCACCAGTTTTTGGAATTGGAATAATTCTTTGATTAGGTTCTTTTATTTTTAATTTTTTAATGGATGATAAAGCTGTGCTGGCAGCATTTCTTATATTAGCAAACTTTTTTCCAACCAGCTCTTCACGTGCTTTTCTTACACCTTGGTTAAAGGATATTTGACCTCCTTTCTTGCGTTTATGACTTCTTTTTCTTATTTCCATACCGAGTTTTGTTTTTGCTTTCATGATTCCGGCCACAGCCAAGGATGACAGTTTTTCGCCTAGATTTGAATCTGAAGCTTTAAATCTATTAAATGCCTTTTTAGCTAATACTTTATCTGCCTCGTTTCTGTTTTTTAAATCGGAATATTGCGAATATGCTATATCGTGCTCTTTGCAAGCTTCGTCTAATAAATTAATTCCCTTATCACCTCGGGCAAGCCTTTTATTTAACTTTGTACCAGGCCCACAAAAGTTATAAGAAGGAATATGGAGCTCTACTGGTAATTTATTAATAAGAGTATTTAATAAACCACTACCTGTTCTCTGTCCTTCCACGCAGTGAATGACATTATTATGTCTAATCATTATATATAAATGATTTAAAAACGCAAATAACCTTACTTAAATAGCGATGTTCAAACAATGAAGATCAAAAAACAAGATTTTTCTTTACCGATAAAAAATTTTGATTTATGTCATGATAATTATCGAAAACATGGACAATTATTTGGTGGAAACTGTAAAAGGTGTTTAATAGTAGGACCATCGGGTTGTGGGAAGACAAATGTTATGATTTCTCTTATAACACACCCTAATGGATTAAGATTTGAAAACATATATGTGTACTCAAAATCCTTATATCAATCAAAATATGAATATCTAAAAAGGCTTTTTGCTCCACTAAAGTTTATTGGTTATTTTGAGTCATCGAACGCTGAGGATATTGTTTCACCCACTGAAATAAAACCAAATTCATTGATTGTATTTGATGATATAGTATGCACTGATCAAAGTCTTATGAGGGATTATTTTTATTTTGGACGTCATAAAAATACAGATTGTTTTTATTTGTGTCAAACATATTCATCAATCCCTAAACAACTTATACGTGATAATGCCAACCTCTTGGTAATTTTTCAACAGGATGCTACAAATTTGAAACATATATATATGATGATCATGTAAATGGTGACATGAGCTTTCAAGAGTTTAAAAACTTGTGTTCAATGTGTTGGAATCATAAATATGACTTTGTCGTTATTGACAAAGACTGCCAATTTAATGATGGTCGCTATAGAAAAGGATTTGATAATTTTATTTCCACTATATAACTCTCTGACAAAACGATAATTTTCTAGTATACAACCTACCTTTTGTAAAGATGGACGAAAAAACAGCGAAAGAGTTGGTAAAAACTAGACAAGCCGTTAGACAAAAGTATAAAGCTTTCAAATCAGATTTATCTGATAAAGAAATTCGTATGGAAAAAGAATTTAAACCAATAACTCAGCCTTTGCATGAGTTAATTCAGACAATTAAAACAGAACCGTTCATTAAAAAAGAAGTATATTCACCACAATTAGTTTCGACCCCAAAATTTCAATTTCCTACGCCAGAGGTCAATCAAAGGAAATCAAATGCATATAGTAAATATCTTTCAACACACATGCCCTCACTTTTAGGAGATGAAGAAGTATTTTTTGAAGATTCGCAACAGTCTCGTACAGGAGAATCAAGCCCTGAAACAACAATTGAACCAACTATAGGTGAGTTGCTTATGAAGAATATTTGGAAGCATATCATTCACTTCTAAGACCTTTCGTGGATGGGCTAATAAAAGACACGGAAGGCAAATTTGATAACAAATATGGGTTTAGCCATGATGTTGATGCAGATAAATATAAGATTGCTAATTCTATGGTGGATTTCATAGGAAAAGATTTTAAAGTTGAAGGAGTTAGGTATGAGGGAACACCTGATTGTATGAGCTTCTTTTTAAAAAAGAACCTGTTGGTTATACATCAAATGATATGGAAAATTATATGGATGTTTTGAATAGGACAAATGCATATAGACGAAATTTTGATCCTAATAGTCAAATTCAAGGTTCGACCGACATTAAATACTTGACAATAGTTAAACCTTACTTATTACAAAAAGGTATATTAAAACGTGGAAGCACAACAGAGACAGGTTATCGTGCAATACTACCAAACACTTCACGTTTGTTACCTCCACAAAGACCGCGTTCTACAAGAAATCTGTCTACAAAAAGTGGAAAGGGGGGAGCTATGTTAAATTTATCAAAAAAGAAATTAGATTACGTTTATTATGACGATCCAAACGAAATCATAGATAGATTGAAATTGTTGATATCATCGCAAATGGCCGGACATACTGGTCATCAAAATGAAATAATATCGATTTTAGAAGAACTAAGAGAAGCAAAAATAATTAAATAAATACTAATTCTCACATGTTTATTCCTTATTCTACCGCTGGCAACAACCATGTCTATTGACAAGTTTGGTTCCCAGATCTTTGGCAAGGATAATAAATTTTCATCTGAAGAACATAACATTATAAAAGTTGTTTACCTTAGTGCAGTTAAACTTTGGTATAATTTGGTGTTACCATTTATTGGCAAATATGCATATATGAACATGCAGACAACGCTTTTCAATTGTTGCAAGATAGACGGTTACAATATGTTTTTCCTATGGAATCTGCTACTATAATTTCTGGAGAATACCCGAAAAAATATGTTTTCTTAAAAATTAATGGAAAAAAGATCACCTACCCTGTAGGTATTCGGTTAAAGAAAGGGGATGTTCTTTCTTTTCATCGTCCTGAAGGTGGTCATTTAGAAGATTTTTATGGTGAATTGTTAATAAAATGTCCTGTAGAAGTAACAAACTAAACATTTAATTATCATGTCTGCACAACCTAACATCAAGGAAGATCTAGTCAACGAGTTACATAAACCTGCTAGAAAAAATTTTAGACGACGACGGGTTATTATTAAAAATTTAAACGATTTATGGCAAGCTGATTTGGTGGAAATGATACCTTATGCAAAACTAAATAAAGGATATAGATATATTTTAGTTGTTATAAACACATTTTCCAAATATGTTTGGGTTCAACCTGTTAAAAGAAAAACTGCTGAGGAAGTAACTTTAGCTATGGAAAAAATTTTAAAGCTTGCGAAAACGCCTCCAACTAACATACATACAGATCAAGGAAGAGAATTTTTCAACAAAAACTTTAATAAATTAATGGAAAAATATAACATTAATCACTACAGTACATATTCCACTATCAAAGCGGGGATTGTTGAAAGGGTCAACAGAACATTAAAAACTCTCATGTGGAAACAGTTTAGCTTGCAAGGCAATTATAAATGGTTGGATATCCTAAATAATATTGTTTTTAAGTATAATACAACTAAACATAGAACAACAGGATTAAAACCTATAGATATAAATGAATAAAATGAAAAAGATGTTCTAAAATCAACTTATAATAATATAAAAACAATTGACCCCAGAAAATCAAAATTTAAACAAGGGGATTATGTTAGGGTTAGTAAATACAGGGAGGCTTTTCAAAAGGGCTATACACCAAACTGGTCAAATGAAATTTTTCAAATTAAAGAAATTAAATTAACCAACCCAAGAACATATTTGCTGACAGATGACAAAATGAAATAATTTTAGGTAGTTTTTATGAACCGGAGTTGCAGAAAGTCAAACATTCAAACGTGTATCTCGTGGAAAAGGTGCTAAGAAGAAAGGGAGATAAAGTTTATGTTAAATGGTTGGGAATGGATAAATCACACAATTCTTAGATATTAAAAAAAGATGTAATATAATAAAATAAAATAAAAAACTTTATATTTAACAACATGGTTTTATTTACTTCTGATATATCTATATTAAATTCATGTCACTTATATACAACAATATCACTAGAGCTTGATCAGCACTGTCATTTTTCTTCACAAGAATCTTTTCCTTAGTCTCTTTTAAAACAATTGAGAAATAGAATCTTCTGCAAAGAGGACAATGTGCGTTTGTTTTCGTCCACTCTGTTAAACACTTTATACAAAATTTGTGTGTGCACGAATTGGGTGTGCAAATTTCTTCCCTTCTCATGGAATATAAACAAACAGGGCATCTGCTTCTGTCTTCTTGTTTAAGCTTTTTCACCGATTTTCTGCAACCAACCAGCTTTCGTTTTTGAATCATATTTCTAGCAAATAATGTTTTAGAAACCGTGTGCGTATAAATTTATAGATATTCCCCCACTCAGTATTGCAAGTCAAGGCCACATGGTCGAGGTGGGAGGATATGAGCTTGAATTGGTTGTAATAAAACAAAAATTATTTAAAACGTTCATTGTATATTTTCTTCCTATAATTTTCATCCAAAACATCCTTTAGGAGGTTCTCAGCATATTGAAGTCTATTTTGAAAGCGGTAGCGATCCAATACATACTGCTCATAATCACTCTCACGTGCTGCTTTGTAAGCAAACTTCCATGCAAACAATACATGGATTTTATTCATATTTTCGTTAAATGTAACCTTCATAGTGCTTCTCTAAAATCACAAATGAACTGAGAAGACGAACTGTATGAATTTAACGTTGTAATGGATTTTATTCTTCAGCAATCATTCTTCTCATTACATTATAGGATTTATGTGAATCTAATCCCAAGTTTATTATCATCAAATGATCATTAAAATGTTTAACTGTTATAGATTCCTTTAGTAGATTGTCACATAAAATAATAGCTTCATCATACAATGTTAGTATTTCACTACCATAATTTTTCTAAAAAAGTCTGTATTTTACTTTAATAAGATGATATTGGAGTTCCAACACTTTTATTTTCTGTTGAGGTTTTAGCATTTTCTTCTTTTATAAAAGTCAACACATTTCAGATATTTTCACTGGTCTCACAACACTTTGCACAATTAGGTTTTTGCAAACTAAACAACGACACCTTGATAAAACACTAAAGTTATATATAGTAATACTGAACCACTTAGGATACATAACTAACCGCAAAAATGGTTTGTTATAGCTTTAAATATGGATTGGAAGTAGCGGTGGGGTATAGAGAGGAGGAAGTGGTGGGGTGAAGAGTGGGGGGATTTGGTAGGGTGATTGGTGATAGGTGGATTAATGAATAATACTTCTAATTATTTGTTTGACATTTATGAAAAATTCATTTATTAAAATACAGGTTTATTTTTGAAAAAAATAACTGAGTTTATCTACATTATTCTACTTTATGTTTCTATTGCACATGAAACATGAATTCTGAGATACAGGAGGACCATCGAATTGTGTGCTCCAGTCAGGACGATTGTAATGTATAAAACATGGCAATTTAATTTGAAGATCAAAACTTGATTTATAAGACATTGGTAATTTTCCCCATACATCCAAGAGTTGCAAAAGATCTACATAATTAATTAGATATTCCAAAGGTAACATTTCTAGTTCATCTGTAGTAAAATCCTGCAAGGTTTTCTTTCCGCTTACATGACTAAACATTACATTTGCTGTTGGGCAAGACATAGTTTTTCTTTCTTTTCAGTCTTTTCCTTTTCTGTTTCCAATTCTTGAACTTTCTTTATCTGTTCAGTTCGAAACTTTTAGATAGGTTGGGAGGTGGATTTATTATTATTAAATTGTTTTCTATGTAGTCTTGTGGATTATAGCTTTCGCAATGTTCTGCGTCCCAGGAGAGATCAATAGGGACTGCTACAGACATGATCTGAATTGTGTTAAATACTGTAAATATTGAGAATTTATAGCAATAAAAGTGGTGTGGGGAAAAGCTGGTAGGAAGAATGGTTTTGAAAGCTCATTTGGAAGCTCCTGAGAGGAGTGGGGAGAGGAGAGGAGAGGGGAGAGGAGAGGGGTGGGGAGAGGAGAGGGGAGTGGGGAGAGGAGGAGGCGGGGCTTAAGTTTGGGCCGACCAATCCGGTTCTTGGAGGCGGGGCTTAAGTGGGGAGTGGGGTGAAGAGTGGGGGGATTTGGTGGGGTGAAGAGTGGGGGATTGGATTTGGATTGATGTACAACCGGCACAAACACTCTACTGACCTTAAGCTGGTCATACTTCGTTCGGATGTCTCCCACCAATTTGACGAATTTTTGTTTTAGATGTTGTAGATACTGCTTTACGTTGGTGAGATCCTGGCTTGAAGTCAGTCGGTACGTTGCAATTCGGCTCCTGAATGACGTTCTTATCAACTCTACTCCTTCCTCCTCCTGCACCACACAGCATTTCTCTCGATGTCCTAGGGTCCTTAGATGGCCACCCCATCGGTTCGTAGGAACATCTAGTTGACATGTTGCGCAATGTTGTGTGGATGACGTAGATGGTTCTGAAAATCGGAATAAATAATTAGCACCTGAGTTATATGAAGACACATTTCTTATTTCAACCACCGGAAATTTCAATTTTTCCATACTCACCATCTGTTGAAACGAGTCTTGCTCTTTTCATCATGGATGTCTGCGTGGTCTTCGCTGGTCTTTTGGGAGCTGGGTGTTTCTCCTTCTGGTGCCGAAGAAGAGCCCCCTCTGACTTAAAAATTCCACTGCAGACTTCGCAGATCTTGACCGCCATGCGGCAATCCCCATGACGCTTGAGGTGATCCTTCCTGGTGAATGAGGCGTTGCAGAATTCACATGCGAACATTTTCTGTAACACATTAAGATTTGACAAGAATTTTCGGAAAAACCAATTTGAAAACATTTGAAAACAGAGTTTGGAAGAAATTTTGAAAAAAATTTTGGGAATCAATTTTTGATAAAAAAGTTTTTGCTAAAATAGGGCTTTAATCTACCCGCATATCTACTATTTTTCTTTTGACATAAAGGCACCCTATTCTGAAGAATTTTTGCCGATTTTTTTCAACTCCAATTGCAGTTTGAACACAAAAACTATCTATTTTTGGAACAATGAGTCGTTAATCTACATGCATGCTTCCGATTTTCTTTTGAGCTATAACGGCACACTATTCTGAAGAATTTTTGTATATTTTTTCCACTCAAATTGCAGTTTGAACACAAAAACTACTTTTTTTGGAAAAAGAGACCTTTATTCTATGCCTGAACATCCTATGTTCTTTTGAAATCTAAAGGCACCCTCTTAGCGAGAATTTTTGTCAATTTTTTCAACTCAACTTGCAGTTTGAATACAAAAAACTAGTAATATCTTTCACGCAAGTATCCCTAATATTCTACATGTTAATACTAATACACCGCCAAGTAAATCTTCTAAGTACTTACCCAGATTTCACAATACACTTCACAAAGAAAAACTCTAATTGTCTAAATGAATAAATAATTCCCACAATTTTACACACGCTTTTCCCGAATCACCTTCACTCTACTACTTCTGAATGCGAACTGCTGGTCTTGCCTACGTGACTTTGCTAGAAATAACTATTTTAATTACTATCACTCCCCGCCGACCAGATCGTAACTATCTGCGCTTTACATTAAAATGCATAATCATTGTGCTTGCTAGAAAATTCTAGTACTTGCTGAGTCATCCTCATCATCATGACTTCGCGTAAAACCACTTTACTCAGCATGGTTCCGCTAGGTACGGAAAACAATGGTCGCGTTGACCTTGCCTCGTGCTGTGTTATTTTAGCGCGCTTTGTCCAGTACTATTCCACTTATGATGCAATCTTTCTCCAATGTTCTGCATCTTCAACTCTTGCCCCTTTTGAAAGTGTTTTACGTGACATATGTCTTCAGTATGGCTCTCCTAAATTTTTGGCTAAGGGTAATTTACAGACAGCTTGTTTAAAGCAGATTTTCGGAGAAAAATTCAAGATTTCAGCAACAATCCTTTTTGTCGTTTAGACGCTAGCCGTAATTTAGTTTTTTATTTAACTTCTCACATTTCTATGCTCCTGATACCTTAAACACCTTTGTAACCCTCTAGCGCCTAAACGGCTTCACGGATTTCGATCCAATTTGGGGTGTGTCTTTTATTACTCCTACCCTTAGTCCCTAGCGAAGCAAACAACTTTTAAGGCCCTTTTGGCCGGCACCAGAGTCATTGTCTAAAGGACCTTACTCTTTTTGGGGTTTTTGAACCTGTATATCTCATGGTCTTTCTGAGACTTCTATCTAACGCCAAAATTTTAATTCTCCAACACTTATCGTTTAAGCGCTAGTCGTAATTTAGTTTTTATTTAACTTCTCACATTTCTATGCTCCTGATACCTTAAACACCTTTGTAACCCTCTAGCGCCTAAACGACTTCACGGATTTCGATCAAATTTGGGGTATGTCTTTTATTACTCCTACCCTTAGTCCCTATCGAAGCAAACAAATTTTAAGGCCCTTTTGGTCGGCACCAGAGTCATTGTCTAAAGGACCTTACTCTTTTTGGGGTTTTTGAACCTGTATATCTAATGGTCTTTATGACTTCTATCTAACGCCAAAATTTTAATTCTCCAACACTTATCGTTTAGGGGCGAGGGCTTCTATGAATTACTAATTCTTCTACACTAACGCCATCTTTCTCCGAAACTCTGAACAGTATTTCTAGTACTGCTACTTCTACACTAACGCCATCTTTTTTCGAAACTCGGAACAGTATTTCTCGTCTCCTTGTATTCCTAGCAGTAACCTGCTATTAATGTGGTTAAATAAATAATTTTCCTACTACTACTACTACTACTGTGTGTTTTCTTCCTTTAATCCATTTATTACATATCGTTATCATCGTGACTTCGCTAAAAACAACAACAACAACAACAACAACAACAACTTGCTTGCCCAACTGCCGCAAGCCTTTATGTTCGGAACTCAATATTTTATGTGAAGCAGATGGCCAGGTCGGCTAGAGCGTTGGTAATTCCACGTTATAATATGCAGGTACCAGGTTCTAATCCTACTATTGGCAAAATAAAGAAAAAAGTTTTTGACGTCATTTTTCCCCCGAAATACTTAATACTAATAATATTCTTAAGGAATAGTACTAATGTCCGATGCAGTTAGGTCCCAATCGATAGTGCCCAAGTGGTTGATGTCCAAGTAGTTAAAGGCCCCAAGTAGTTCCAGCCCCAATTAGTTAAGACCAAAGTAGCTAACGCCCAAGAGTGTGACAGATAACGTATGATAGTTGACATATGACAGTTGACAGATGACAGATGGCGGTTGACAGATGATGTATGATAGGTGACAGATGACGTATGACAGGTGACAGATGACGTATGCCAGGTGACAGATGACGTATGACAGATGGCGTATGCGCGCGCATGTTGGGTTTGATGCTGGCGCATGCGGTATGGTTGGGTTTGATGCTGACGCTTGCGCTATTGCGTGTTGGGTTTGATATGACGTCATAGATCTCAAGATAAAATCCCCCCGGGGGACGGGGGTTGCAGAACTCCCCAACTATCCCTACTTAAGGCATAAGCTGCAATGATATTGCCGATTCCAATATGCATAGTTGACGCGGCCAGAGCATCGCACATCTAATTCATAGTCTAAATCTATTGTTCCGGACGGCCGAAATTTAGAACACGCTCTCGCTTTTATAACCTTTATTTACTGACGATGTCAGAATAATCTCTTTACTGACTAGTCAACGCTTTCCTAAGAATGAATAGAAAATCAACAGAGGAAGCCGATACTGGATCCTTAATATTACCTTTTTGCTGATCCTGGAGAATTCTGAAAGGTCCTAGAAGGATACAAGCCGCATTAAAAGAAGAAATTAAAAGACTGTGGTAAATTCTAAACTTTCTGTCTTAGGTAACAGACCTTCTTTCACAGGCGTAACATGTGAAAATAAGCATAGCAAATTACTAACAGAGACTAAACCTAAAATCTCAAAATAAACAAACATAAATTAAAGCCAAAAAGTTGATAAAACTTTTTCGAGGTCTGTAACATCTTAGTGGACTTTGTTAGGGAACTGGAACGTGGGCTGTGAGTTAGTATACGGTTCTTTAACCCACGGGTATAAATTTCTAATCTACTTTTGTATTATTACACTTTTCGTTTTACTCTTTGTTGTAGCGTATCGATTGGTGGTAGTAATCAAGAAAAACAAACGTACAATGTGGGGGATTGCCAGAGAAATCAGAACCAAAATTTAAGTGGGCGTCAGTTGAAACGTTCGGACCCTGAAGAGGATGATTTCTTTACATGCGTGGATAAAGAAATGACAAATAATGAATCTGGTAAGTTTGAAAATTAAATGAATTTTGAAACATTTTCATATAAGGTCACTGCTATTTTACTTCCACATTACGAAGTTGGTTTGAAAAATGATCTCTTATTCCTTATTATAAAGCTAGTTAGTACCTTCTAACTGGTACATTGTAAATTTTTCCGGCTAGCAAGTATTAACAGTTGAATTATTATCTACCTGTTTCAAGTGGTTTAATAAAAATTGTTGTCCTTCATTTCTGTAGTGTCAAATTATAAAAAGCCATTTCGTACTATTTTCTTTTTAGAATAGCGAATAACATCCTTGAAAGTTTTTTAACACTGTATCTAGAGTGTAATTATTATTCTGTAAATGTGAGCTAAAATATCCTAATAAAATACTTGAAATATCTTATATTTTCTTTGGAAATAAAAATAAAATATAAATTATTAAATTTATTAAGAAAGTAGCTATTCACACAGCAAAAGTAATACAATTGCTGTGTAGAAAAACTGCTCTGGAGTTGCAACAAATACGAGTTTTATGGTGTGTGTTTTAGTAAAAGTATTACAAAATTATTTCAATGCGCAAGCATTGTGCGTAAAATAGTTGATCCACACAAATAATAACTTTATAACTACACACTATAATTTTGCTTTCATTTTGATAACTAAGAACTGATCATGATCACATAACCAATTATGTATTTAAATGTGGTGTTTAAAACAACACGAAGTGGTCACTTTCACTTTTATTACTTTAGAGCACTTTTAATTGTCTCAAAAGAATACTCAGTGTTGCAGATCTGTTTTTAAGTACGGATTTGATTCAGATCAAAATATTTGTTGCTACTGCGCATATGTTGCATGTGCCGCAAACTGATATCCTCCCTTAGCACTCTTGCAATGCGAAATTTATTTTAAACCAATGACCTTCCATTACTTCCTTCAATTTTCTTGATTGGGAAACTTTTTACAAGATCTGAGAATCTGGGGACAATCCGTACATTAACGCTTTTTGTGTTTTTCATTTCATCATAAATCTGTTTTACATACAATCTATACATTATATTTGTATTGTAAGAAATTAAATTTATATGTAAAAGTATGTCGGTGTAAGTAAAGTGAATACACAAACTTCCTAAGTCCCGACCTGACTGCATTCTACTGCGCAAGGTAATCTGGTGCCACAAATGATACTCGTCAGTCCCCCCAACTTTTCTTAGTGCGCATACGAATTTAAATTCGATAGTAGGCAATGACCTTCCTTTACACCTCTATCCTTGTAAACGTGACAACGTTGCACTGCATGAAGTCTAAGCGCATACATGAATTCTAACGAAACAAGTTTCGAAATTTGTTTGGTTCTGTCAAATTATCATTCTCATTTTATTAGGTTCTGTTCAAGTTTAGTTATGATTGGCAATTCAAATTAAGTCAAGCAGCGTTGTCACAGCTGCAGACAGCTGATTTTGAGTGCACAAAAAGGGCTCACTAGACGACAAAATTGATAAAGATGCCATATAACACAATAATGAAGAAAAGACGAAACGAAAACATTGCCCACATGGTAGTTCGCAAATTGACTGATGAGGGCGCAACCTTCTTAATTTGAATTAGTAGTCATGTTCTTCCTGGGTAAAATTCGATCTGTGTTATTTCTGCTGTTGTTTAAGTATGTTCAAGGCAATTCTGTTATTATTATATTGTCTTGTAGCAGAAGTACAAATGGAGCCCAAAGATCTGTCCGAGGCTGCTATAATGGAAAACAATAGTACGAGTACCCCACTGAATAAAGCAGAGTCGGAGTCGAAACTCCATGAAATTGAACATGTTCCAAGCGATACATTTATGTATAAACAGACAAACAGACCTACGCCTGAGTTAATTGTCCGCCTGGAAAGGCTTCAAGTTATTAAGAAAAATGGAGAATGCTGTGTGGACGATTCAGATATAATTGTGGGAACTAGTTTATGTGGGTGAGTTCTTTACTTTTTGTTGAGGTTATTAAAAAGTACATCGTCCACTGAAATTTCAGTATTTTTACATTGTCTATTTGTTTGAAATTACATGAGTAACACATTAAGATTTGACAAGAATTTTCGGAAAAACCAATTTGAAAACAGAGTTTGGAAGAAATTTTGAAAAAAATTTTGGGAATCAATTTTTGATAAAAAAGTTTTTGCTAAAATAGGGCTTTAATCTACCCGCATATCTACTATTTTTCTTTTGACATAAAGGCACCCTATTCTGAAGAATTTTTGCCGATTTTTTTCAACTCCAATTGCAGTTTGAACACAAAAACTATCTATTTTTGGAACAATGAGTCGTTAATCTACATGCATGCTTCCGATTTTCTTTTGAGCTATAACGGCACACTATTCTGAAGAATTTTTGTATATTTTTTTCACTCAAATTGCAGTTTGAACACAAAAACTATCTATTTTTGGAACAATGAGTCTTTAATCTACATGCATGCTTCCGATTTTCTTTTGAGCTATAACCGCACACTATTCTGAAGAATTTTTGCATATTTTTTCCACTCAAATTGCAGTTTGAACACAAAAACTACTTTTTTTGGAAAAAGAGACCTTTATTCTATACCTGAACATCCTATGTTCTTTTGAAATCTAAAGGCACCCTCTTAGCGAGAATTTTTGTCAATTTTTTCAACTCAACTTGCAGTTTGAATACAAAAAACTAGTAATATCTTTCACGCAAGTATCCCTAATATTCTACATGTTAATACTAATACACCGCCAAGTAAATCTTCTAAGTACTTACCCAGATTTCACAATACACTTCACAAAGAAAAACTCTAATTGTCTAAATGAATAAATAATTCCCACAATTTTACACACGCTTTTCCCGAATCACCTTCACTCTACTACTTCTGAATGCGAACTGCTGGTCTTGCCTACGTGACTTTGCTAGAAATAACTATTTTAATTACTATCACTCCCCGCCGACCAGATCGTAACTATCTGCGCTTTACATTAAAATGCATAATCATTGTGCTTGCTAGAAAATTCTAGTACTTGCTGAGTCATCCTCATCATCATGACTTCGCGTAAGACCACTTTACTCAGCATGGTTCCGCTAGGTACGGAAAACAATGGTCTCGTTGACCTTGCCTCGTGCTGTGTTATTTTAGCGCGCTTTGTCCAGTACTATTCCACTTATGATGCAATCTTTCTCCAATGTTCTGCATCTTCAACTCTTGCCCCTTTTGAAAGTGTTTTACGTGACATATGTCTTCAGTATGGCTCTCCTAAATTTTTGGCTAAGGGTAATTTACAGACAGCTTGTTTAAAGGAGATTTTCGGAGAAAAATTCAAGATTTCAGCAACAATCCTTTTTGTCGTTTAGAGGCTAGCCGTAATTTAGTTTTTTATTTAACTTCTCACATTTCTATGCTCCTGATACCTTAAACACCTTTGTAACCCTCTAGCGCCTAAACGGCTTCACGGATTTCGATCCAATTTGGGGTATGTCTTTTATTACTCCTACCCTTAGTCCCTAGCGAAGCAAACAACTTTTAAGGCCCTTTTGGCCGGCACCAGAGTCATTGTCTAAAGGACCTTACTCTTTTTGGGGTTTTTGAACCTGTATATCTCATGGTCTTTCTGAGACTTCTATCTAACGCCAAAATTTTAATTCTCCAACACTTATCGTTTAAGCGCTAGTCGTAATTTAGTTTTTATTTAACTTCTCACATTTCTATGCTCCTGATACCTTAAACACCTTTGTAACCCTCTAGCGCCTAAACGGCTTCACGGATTTCGATCAAATTTGGGGTATGTCTTTTATTACTCCTACCCTTAGTCCCTATCGAAGCAAACAAATTTTAAGGCCCTTTTGGTCGGCACCAGAGTCATTGTCTAAAGGACCTTACTCTTTTTGGGGTTTTTGAACCTGTATATCTAATGGTCTTTATGACTTCTATCTAACGCCAAAATTTTAATTCTCCAACACTTATCGTTTAGGGGCGAGGGCTTCTATGAATTACTAATTCTTCTACACTAACGCCATCTTTCTCCGAAACTCTGAACAGTATTTCTAGTACTGCTACTTCTACACTAACGCCATCTTTTTTCGAAACTCGGAACAGTATTTCTCGTCTCCTTGTATTCCTAGCAGTAACCTGCTATTAATGTGGTTAAATAAATAATTTTCCTACTACTAATACTACTGTGTGTTTTCTTCCTTTAATCCATTTATTACATATCGTTATCATCGTGACTTCGCTAAAAACAACAACAACAACAACAACAACAACTTGCTTGCCCAACTGCCGCAAGCCTTTATGTTCGGAACTCAATATTTTATGTGAAGCAGATGGCCAGGTCGGCTAGAGCGTTGGTAATTCCACGTTATAATATGCAGGTACCAGGTTCTAATCCTACTATTGGCAAAATAAAGAAAAAAGTTTTTGACGTCATTTTCCCCCCGAAATACTTAATACTAATAATATTCTTAAGGAATAGTACTAATGTCCGATGCAGTTAGGTCCCAATCGATAGTGCCCAAGTGGTTGATGTCCAAGTAGTTAAAGGCCCCAAGTAGTTCCAGCCCCAATTAGTTAAGACCAAAGTAGCTAACGCCCAAGAGTGTGACAGATAACGTATGATAGTTGACATATGACAGTTGACAGATGACAGATGGCGGTTGACAGATGATGTATGATAGGTGACAGATGACGTATGACAGGTGACAGATGACGTATGCCAGGTGACAGATGACGTATGACAGATGGCGTATGCGCGCGCATGTTGAGTTTGATGCTGGCGCATGCGGTATGGTTGGGTTTGATGCTGACGCTTGCGCTATTGCGTGTTGGGTTTGATATGACGTCATAGATCTCAAGATAAAATCCCCCCGGGGGACGGGGGTTGCAGAACTCCCCAACTATCCCTACTTAAGGCATAAGCTGCAATGATATTGCCGATTCCAATATGCATAGTTGACGCGGCCAGAGCATCGCACATCTAATTCATAGTCTAAATCTATTGTTCCGGACGGCCGAAATTTAGAACACGCTCTCGCTTTTATAACCTTTATTTACTGACGATGTCAGAATAATCTCTTTACTGACTAGTCAACGCTTTCCTAAGAATGAATAGAAAATCAACAGAGGAAGCCGATACTGGATCCTTAATATTACCTTTTTGCTGATCCTGGAGAATTCTGAAAGGTCCTAGAAGGATACAAGCCGCATTAAAAGAAGAAATTAAAAGACTGTGGTAAATTCTAAACTTTCTGTCTTAGGTAACAGACCTTCTTTCACAGGCGTAACATGTGAAAATAAGCATAGCAAATTACTAACAGAGACTAAACCTAAAATCTCAAAATAAACAAACATAAATTAAAGCCAAAAAGTTGATAAAACTTTTTCGAGGTCTGTAACATCTTAGTGGACTTTGTTAGGGAACTGGAACGTGGGCTGTGAGTTAGTATACGGTTCTTTAACCCACGGGTATAAATTTCTAATCTACTTTTGTATTATTACACTTTTCGTTTTACTCTTTGTTGTAGCGTATCGATTGGTGGTAGTAATCAAGAAAAACAAACGTACAATGTGGGGGATTGCCAGAGAAATCAGAACCAAAATTTAAGTGGGCGTCAGTTGAAACGTTCGGACCCTGAAGAGGATGATTTCTTTACATGCGTGGATAAAGAAATGACAAATAATGAATCTGGTAAGTTTGAAAATTAAATGAATTTTGAAACATTTTCATATAAGGTCACTGCTATTTTACTTCCACATTACGAAGTTGGTTTGAAAAATGATCTCTTATTCCTTATTATAAAGCTAGTTAGTACCTTCTAACTGGTACATTGTAAATTTTTCCGGCTAGCAAGTATTAACAGTTGAATTATTATCTACCTGTTTCAAGTGGTTTAATAAAAATTGTTGTCCTTCATTTCTGTAGTGTCAAATTATAAAAAGCCATTTCGTACTATTTTCTTTTTAGAATAGCGAATAACATCCTTGAAAGTTTTTTAACACTGTATCTAGAGTGTAATTATTATTCTGTAAATGTGAGCTAAAATATCCTAATAAAATACTTGAAATATCTTATATTTTCTTTGGAAATAAAAATAAAATATAAATTATTAAATTTATTAAGAAAGTAGCTATTCACACAGCAAAAGTAATACAATTGCTGTGTAGAAAAACTGCTCTGCAGTTGCAACAAATACGAGTTTTATGGTGTGTGTTTTAGTAAAAGTATTACAAAATTATTTCAATGCGCAAGCATTGTGCGTAAAATAGTTGATCCACACAAATAATAACTTTATAACTACACACTATAATTTTGCTTTCATTTTGATAACTAAGAACTGATCATGATCACATAACCAATTATGTATTTAAATGTGGTGTTTAAAACAACACGAAGTGGTCACTTTCACTTTTATTACTTTAGAGCACTTTTAATTGTCTCAAAAGAATACTCAGTGTTGCAGATCTGTTTTTAAGTACGGATTTGATTCAGATCAAAATATTTGTTGCTACTGCGCATATGTTGCATGTGCCGCAAACTGATATCCTCCCTTAGCACTCTTGCAATGCGAAATTTATTTTAAACCAATGACCTTCCATTACTTCCTTCAATTTTCTTGATTGGGAAACTTTTTACAAGATCTGAGAATCTGGGGACAATCCGTACATTAACGCTTTTTGTGTTTTTCATTTCATCATAAATCTGTTTTACATACAATCTATACATTATATTTGTATTGTAAGAAATTAAATTTATATGTAAAAGTATGTCGGTGTAAGTAAAGTGAATACACAAACTTCCTAAGTCCCGACCTGACTGCATTCTACTGCGCAAGGTAATCTGGTGCCGCAAATGATACTCGTCAGTCCCCCCAACTTTTCTTAGTGCGCATACGAATTTAAATTCGATAGTAGGCAATGACCTTCCTTTACACCTCTATCCTTGTAAACGTGACAACGTTGCACTGCATGAAGTCTAAGCGCATACATGAATTCTAACGAAACAAGTTTCGAAATTTGTTTGGTTCTGTCAAATTATCATTCTCATTTTATTAGGTTCTGTTCAAGTTTAGTTATGATTGGCAATTCAAATTAAGTCAAGCAGCGTTGTCACAGCTGCAGACAGCTGATTTTGAGTGCACAAAAAGGGCTCACTAGACGACAAAATTGATAAAGATGCCATATAACACAATAATGAAGAAAATACGAAACGAAAACATTGCCCACATGGTAGTTCGCAAATTGACTGATGAGGGCGCAACCTTCTTAATTTGAATTAGTAGTCATGTTCTTCCTGGGTAAAATTCGATCTGTGTTATTTCTGCTGTTGTTTAATTATGTTCAAGGCAATTCTGTTATTATTATATTGTCTTGTAGCAGAAGTACAAATGGAGCCCAAAGATCTGTCCGAGGCTGCTATAATGGAAAACAATAGTACGAGTACCCCACTGAATAAAGCAGAGTCGGAGTCGAAACTCCATGAAATTGAACATGTTCCAAGCGATACATTTATGTATAAACAGACAAACAGACCTACGCCTGAGTTAATTGTCCGCCTGGAAAGGCTTCAAGTTATTAAGAAAAATGGAGAATGCTGTGTGGACGATTCAGATATAATTGTGGGAACTAGTTTATGTGGGTGAGTTCTTTACTTTTTGTTGAGGTTATTAAAAAGTACATCGTCCACTGAAATTTCAGTATTTTTACATTGTCTATTTGTTTGAAATTACATGAGTAACACATTAAGATTTGACAAGAATTTTCGGAAAAACCAATTTGAAAACATTTGAAAACAGAGTTTGGAAGAAATTTTGAAAAAAATTTTGGGAATCAATTTTTGATAAAAAAGTTTTTGCTAATTGTTTGAAATTACATGGGTAATAAAGGTTTTAAATTTATATAGTTCTGGAGAACCATTTATACTGGTTCATTGTTAATTTAATAATAGTTTAAAAGTAAAAACACGCGTTTATTAAAAAGCTCAATATATATATATATATATATATATATATATATATATATATATATATATATATATATATACTCAGCGGGTGTCAACGAGATCACTTTCCGGCTGCTATTTATTTAGTTTTTAATCGAACAAGATGAAACTTGGCAGGAGTCATAGGCTAATAAAAAGTCTCTTTTCGAGGTACTTGTCAAATTTCGACGACTTCCGGTTTAGCCAGAAGTGACCCCAACTTTGAATTTTCAAACGAGACACCCTGTATATTTCTTGATTTTTGGAATATAGAGATCATTTTACGTGCAACTGTATTATAGTTATTACTTTTTGTGTCAATTTAACATTTTTAAAACAAATTTTTTGTTTTAATCTAGAGTTCCATGACCCACTTTAAATCGTTCTAATAGACGTTTACATCTGCACAAAAATACCTACACAATTTTATCACTTTTCATTTGTCTTACCAGAGCGTTCAAAGTTGACTAAATCACTTTTTTGATAATAACTTTAAAAAATTTAATACAACTATAACACTTTCATAGTATAATTAGATGTAGTTTTTTATTACGAATCCAACGGTGCATCACAACATCAAAATTCTCTTGGATTTTCTAAAGAAAACTGCATTTTATTGCCGTAGCCATTTGTTACGGTTTGATCAAACATGTAACTGCACGACGATCAAATATTATATCCAGTTAGCCATGACAAACAATTATTAAATTATAGCTGTTTAAAAAATAACGGAATAAAGCCTCAAAATATTGTTTGCCATAGAAAACAATTGAATTCAGGATAAATGATAGAATTTTACAAATTTGTAAACAATTATTTTCCCTGGTCTTTAATATTATGTTTCTGGTTTATGGCGAATTGTTTAGAGCCACCCATTATTATTATTATTATTATTATTATTTATTTATTTTTATTTATTTCATATACCTATATACACTACAGAATGTAAATTCCAAATGGTACAGAGAAGACAAAGGAACAAAGTATACAAACAAAACACAGAAAACACCCAGAAGATAAGAGAGAGTATAAAACAATTAAAATTTTTATTATTATTATTATTTGAACAATATTAATCTTCTGATGTTTGACAAAGTAACATTAAAAATATCACAGTCCGAGTATACAGAATTGTAATTCCACGCTATTCTGTTGACAAATGCGGTTTGGCCGTAGTTGATCCGGTGGTAGCCTTCATAAAAAAGTTGTTGCTGCCTTGTGCGCCTTGCAGGAACAAATAGTGAAACTAGCCCCAATAGTCTGGCACAATCGATCTGGCCGTCCAGAAGCTTGTACAAAAAAAGTAGGAGTGCGTCCCTTCTTCTGCGCTCAAGGCTCTTCATGCCACACAACATCAGTCTGGTCTCGTGATCCGACGAGGGAAAAAGATGCTTGTACAATAAGTACTTTGTAAATTTGTTCTGAACCCTGTAGCGGTTAAATCTTTAACCACTATTACCCTTATTAGTTCGTAATATTTTTGTAAATTTCCATGATCCAGCGCATTCGCCAACTTCCAAAATATCGTGACCGGTTGCATCCAAGCAGACGAGATGTCGTCTAGTACCCATGCGTGGTACTCGTAGCCCGTCGTACCAGCGTTTTTCTGGACACTCTGATTTTGCTAATCGTGCTAGGAGTCATGATTTTTCTGACTGAAGTTTTTTGCCTTTATAGTGCTATTTTATGCACCAATTATTTTAATGTGAAGTAGTGTCTGATTACCTACATATTATTATGTCTTTTTGCCGATTCATGATTATTCTTCCTGGGAGAAGTCCCGTTTTAATTTCTTATTCGCCATGTGCATAGTAAGGCGGATCACCTCAACCTAGAGGTAAGCCGTTAAATTTCTTTAATGATTTCGAACGTTTTGGTTATTGTAAATATTATTTACAGGGTTTTAGAGAGGCGTTAGATAGGGGGTTAGAGAGGCGCTAGACAAGCGTTTCACACCACGTTTTTCTCCACTTTCCTCATTTACTTCAGGAAAGTAGCTGTCCGTAGGAACCAGGATTGACGGCCTACCATATAGCCACCAAAAAGTGTCTGTTACACAGGAAGCACGGGACACCCTAGAAGCTCCCATCAGGACCTAAGGCCAGTCTATTCCATTTTCCCTTAATTGCGTAATTTTTTTTATACTATAACTTTCTTGATATCATCTTAATTTCTTAAATTCATTCTTTACATATATTACATATTTACCTGTGTAAGCTAGCCTTCTGATTATTTTAAAATTAAATACACATGCGACTTTTAAGTATATTTTTGTACATAAATGTACATAACATTGGGGTAACTTTGGCCAAAGATAGGGGTTATGTATATATAACTATAACTCGGGAATTTTGGCTTCACTGCATTATATTTATTTTTATCAGAACAAAATGCATTTTTAAACTACGTTATTTGGTATTTATAAACATACTTTTTCCGGTTCCTCCTTTGGCATAATTCATTAATTAAATTGATTGAAGCTAATCTCAGGTAGTCTATTTATTTATTATCAACTAGTAATCTAAGATTAAAAGAGCTTGGTTTCTCAGTTCAGAAGCTCTGAAAACGAATCCATTAAAGGAAAAACTGAGTGGCGCCTTTAAAAAGCGTAAGTGTTCCTAGCCGACGACCATCTGTTCTACCGACGAAGAGCTGCCGTACGCAAGTGGGTGCCTTTCTGAGGAAAACTAAGTTTTCCCCTAAAAGTACGCCGCAACCCTCTCGAGTCTATTTTTATGAGTGGTGTAGCCTGGGGTCCAGATAACCGAACAGTATTCGAGGATGCTCCGAACGAGACAGTTGTTGAGGCACATAAGAGTTTTCGTGTCGTAGATATATTTGGTGTTGCGCTTTATGAAACCAAGCATCCTGAAGCTCTTGAGAACGATGCTATCAATGTGTTTATTGAAAGACAATTGTCTGTCAAAGATAACTCCAAGGTCGTTAAGTGAGTCCTCAGTTCCAGTGGTTTCGTTGTTAATTCTGTATGTATAAATAATGGGATTTTTACATCTGTAGAAACTGACCGCTTTGCTTTGGATACGCACCAGGAAACAAAATTGTCCAAGTCGGACTGTAAACCGTTCGAGACGGCGTCAACAGCACTGAAAAATTTAAGGTCGTCCGCATATAATAGAACGTGGGACGACCCAAAGCAGGACGTAACATCGTTGATAAATAAAATAAATAGCACTGGTCCAATGTGTGAGCCCTGGGGGATGCCTGACGTTACAAGAAGCTCACACGAAGAGAAGCCACACACATCCACGCGCTGACGACGATCACAGAGATAGGACTTGATCCACAATAGATAATTACCCAGAATGCCGATTTCAGAGAGTTTTCTCAAAAGAAGAGAATGACAGACGCTGTCAAATGCTTTAGATAGGTCAGTGTATATACTGTCAACCTGGTGTCCGGCCTCCAAAGAAGAAATCAGGAAGTCCTGATACACCGCAAGATTAGTTGCAGTTCAGCGCTCCTTGTAAAAGCCGTGTTGATCCGTGATGATGTAATGCTTAAAAGTTAAGAAGATTTCGTCCATTAGGATTGACTCGAATAACTTTGGAATAGCCGAAAGGATTGAAATTCCACGGTAATTCGCTATGTCATACCTGTCTCCAGACTTGTAGATGGGAAGACTGGAAAATTTCCAGGTTGTCGGAAAGTAGCCGGCGTTCAGTGAGCGTTGAAAGATTCCCTGCAAAGGCTGTGCCAAAGATGATGAGCAGTTCCTGAGTAGAACTGCTGGGATTCCGTCAGGGCCCGCCCCCTTGGACACATCAAGCTCTCTCAGTTTGGCTGCAACCTCGTCGCGAGTGAAAAAGTGAGAAGACATTGTAGTAGCGTGTCTCACCCGTTCCGCCGCAGTCAAGTCCTCATCAGCATAGCGGGAATATGCCGCCTGGAAGTGTGATGCAAAAGCTTCGTCTATGTCGGAAGGTACATCAAGGTCTTGAATGTTATGCTTCGTATGAGATGGAAAGTTGGAATCCTTTTTAAGGCTATTAATAAAACTCCAGAAGTGTTTAATGTTCTGGGGGATTAAATTTTCGGTGTTAGTAACATGCAAAATATAGCACATATCAGCTCTGACTTTAACCTCGCGACGAACGTTGAATCGCGTTTGCGTAGAATCCCGTGGCGTAGTCAATTTTTGTTAGAAGGAACGAATTTGAAGATAAAAACCAAAGTTGAATTTTTTAAAATAGGATACCCTGTATATTTTACTTTCATTCGATTACTTTTTTCATAAGATTTTCAAAAATATATAATTGTTGGTATATATCTTTTGATATAACTTCCGAATTTTAAAATTAAAAAAAGTAGTAGGCCGTGATATAATGATTTGAAATAAATGAATATACTAGTATCTTTTCGTGGCTGCTAGTCAGACGCTTGTCAAAATTTGGAAGAGATCATTTAAACAAATTATTGCTCTCCAAACCCCTACTTGTTATTTATTACTGTGCTTTTCTTTTAAAAATAGCTGAAATGAGAGTTTATCAGAACTTTGAAAAGTATGATATGTTAGCTTGCTATATCGAATCGAATGAAGATTTGCATGATGCCGCCGAACTATATTTTAAAAGGTAGTTTATGTCCATTATTAATTTAGAAAAACTTGGGTTTTTATCTTCAAATCTAGAAAACAATTGACTACGCTACTGGATTCTACGTAGAAAACTAATATATATATATATATATATATATATATATATATATATATATATATATATATATATATATATATATATATATATATATATATATATATATATATATATATATATATATATATATATATATGTATATATATATATATATATATATATATATATATATATATATATATATATATATATATATATATATATACAGGGATATATTGGAATGGGTAACTCCTCATATGAATTCAGATTGAATAAAAATATTCATAAATGGTGTTTCACTATAAAAAAAGGTAGATATCGGCCATCGAAAAAAAATTTTTTAGTACCTGCGTGCCACTGTCATAAATACATGGCCATATAAAAAACAACAAGAAATGTCAGTTACAGAAAAAAAATTTTGTTTCGAAGTCAGGCGTTGCCAAATTTTTTTACCATATTTCTATGAATCAAGTTTGAAAACCTAATATTTTTGTTACCTTTAAAGAAAGAACTCCTAGTAACACTAATTTCAAAGAGCTAAAATATTACAACACAAAACAATACAGAGAACTGCTCTTCAAATGAAGTGTAAAATAATCTTCAACTAGACGTACTTATTAGCACTGGAAGTGGAAACTTTCTTCTTCACTAAATAATAGCCACAAATGTCCAGTGTTATCCTTATAGCACTGGAAATATTCTTTTTAACTAAATAATAAAGTTAATATACTTAATATACTTATAATAATAAGTTACAAAACTCGATTAATGTGTAAGGAATGTAAACAAAGTGATGACATTCCCAAACCAGAGAAGTATATCGAAATTATGTATTTAAAGACTTTAGTGGACGAACTAAAGAGTAAAAATGAAATTCTTCAAGAAAACAATAAACTTCTTAAAGAAAAAAATGCTTACTTGGAAAAGAATATAGAAAATTTCGTAAATTTCTAACCTAATAAAAAAAGCCGTAAAACCAAAAATTCCGTGAAATTAGCTGCGAAAGAAACAAAAGAAGCATAAATTGGCATCGAACAAAATGACTTGGCACAGTAGGACCACAACAACAGTCTAGCGTGACTGCAAGCCATCCCAAGAAAAAAGAAGAAAATGACAGTGACTAACCCTACTTTCAACCCCTTCAATATCTTTCTATGCTTTCAAAACAAACAGAAGCTTACAGTAAAAAATAAAAGAAACAAGTGGACCCAAAACTGAGACCAAACTCAATCGAAGGCAAAAAAGAGGATGCAACCACCTTGAAAGCCGCTTCATCAGGTAGCTATTCTTGGTTATTTGTATCACGATTGTCTAATGACACAAAACCTGAGGACATTGGAAAATACCTAAAATTAAATTATAACATCGACTGTGAATGCGAACGGATAAAAACAAAGTGGAAGCAGAAATATAGTTCTTTTAAAATCGGTGTGCCCAAGGATAAAAAGTCTGTCATTCTTGACGAAAATGTTTAACCAGTTGGTATTCAAGTAAACAGTTTTTTAAACCTAAGAAAGTTAGAACCTCAACAGGGGCGACGCCTGGTGGTAGCAAAGCGTCATGTATAAAACTGCTACATTACAATGTCCGCTCTGTGAGAAACAAGCTTCACGAGCTCGAGGCTGCCACTGCTGATTGTGACCTGGAAGTCTTATGTTTAACAGAACATTGGCTGGAACAGGAAGAAATAGATACGCTGAGCCTGCTGGATTATGTTGTCAGCGCATCTACATCACGAAGTCAGTCACGTGGTGGTGGAATAGCTGCATCTGTCAAGTTTCTAGGGCTATACCTAGATAGGAAGCTGAAATGGGATGTTCATGTAGCTAATGTTTGTAAAAGACTTGGAAGTAGTGTATTTGTTTTACAAAATTTGAGTGAATGTGTTTCAATAAATACCCTGAGAACAGCATATCATGGAATTTTCTATAGTGTTATGACATATGACATTATCGCATGGGGACGGTCACCTCATGCACAAGAGTCTTTGGTCTCCAGCGAAAGGCAGTCAGAATCATGGCTGGCCTAGGGTACAGAGAGGATTGTGGGAATGCCTTTGTTCAGTTGGGAGTTCTTACCCTTCCTTCGGCTTACATCCTGCAAAGTTTGCTCTACATCAAAGACAAGGACGACCTACTGTCTTACCAAGACATACATGACCATGACACTAGGAATAAGACCAACTACGTTCCACAACACTGCAGGTGGGGTAAATGTCAGGCTCGACCAGAATATTATGCAATAAAACTGTTTAATAAGTTACCCCAAAATGTTAAAGAGCTCTCTACTCAGCAGTTTAAAATGAAGGTGAAACAGTTCCTAATAAAACATGCTTTTTACATCACAAAACAGTACTTAGATTATAGTTTTAAGATATTTTATTATTTTTATTTAGATTTTTTAATGTGTTTGTATTATTGTGTTCATTGCGAATTATAAATTTGAATGCATTGTATTGTCAGGAATGTTTTTATTATTGTCTAAATATGAAAATTATTTTATCTGTAATTGACGTGTGTAAACAATTTATTTGTAATAGCATGAATAAATGAATTTGAATAGAAAATTAAACTGTTTTAAACCACGATTGTATAGGGATATCCAAATAAAAGTGAACAGGCCTTATAACTTTTTTATTTTTAAAGATGGAAAAAAATGTCAAATATGAAAGCTTTGGGGATTTTTATGGATCATACATATATCTTATCAGCAAAATAATCAAGCATCGAATAAAAAAAATCCAAAAATATGATAAAAATCATACCATCCAATTTAAAATAAGCGAGAAAATTGATGTTTTATACTATATTTCTTTTATTCGATACTCAATTGTTTTGCTGATAAGATATATGAATGATTGATCCATAAAAATCCCCAAAGCTTTCATATTGAACATTTTTTCTCATTTTTAAAAATAAAAAAGTTATAAGGCCTGTTCACTTTTATTTGGATATCCCTGTACATATTACCATGTACACAGTATATCCAGTTTGAATTTACTTTCCTAATACTGAAGCTACAGGCAGGCACACAGAAAAAAATATACAGTATTTATTTACATAAGACAGTTTTTATTATATGTATAAGTAGATTATTATTAAGGACAGTAAACAAATTAAAAAATAATAGTAGGTACCTATATAAAATAAGATACATATATACCGGGCCAGGGTGTTTATTTCAACTGATATCATTATGGAGTAGGTATATTTTTCAGTAGCGTGACCAGCTTCTGGGGGGGGGGGGGTAGGCTATAATGGGGGCAGCAAAAAGTGATCGTATTGATAAAAAAAATTATAAATTGAAAGCAGAAAAATAAGATTACAGAAATATGCGCCGCAGACGAAAATTTTGGAATTGTTGCAAAATTGCTAAAAATATATAAAATAATGCAAACAAGGGGCGCCATCAAGGAAGGGGGGGGGCCAAAATGAAAAGTGGAGAGCTTCCAACTATACACTAGTGGTTAAAACTTAAAATGGGCACCCCGTATATAAATTTGTTTAAGGGTACAACTAGAGAGATGGTAGTGACCAGTGGCATATGGTGAAATTTCAAAGTTGTATATCTCTCTTCCTACGTTCAGGACCGGTCCCAATTTTTATTGGTTTTAATAGTGAGCCCACTGGGAATGTTTTTGTAAAGAAAAAAAAAACGTTTTGAATTTGCGAAAAAAAGTTGACTTTTTGCTTGAGTTTACCAGAACCTTCCCAGTGGGCACACTATTAAAACCTCTAAATTTGGTACGGGTCCTGTAATTAGGAACAGAGATATACAACTTTGAAATTTCACCATACGCCACTGGTCGTGACCTAGGTTTTACTAGCCATTATATCTAGTTCACAATACACTTACAACGGTATGCTACGTTATGACGTCACTTCGAGGGAAAATTTTAAATTGACTAGGGCTTACCTGGGCAAATGAAATATGACAATAATATTTTAATAAACGTCAACTCAACATACTACCCGACAATAAAATGACCTGTAATATTTTAATAAACGTCAACCCAATACACTACCCGACAAGAAACTGACCTGTACTTATGTAGGTACAAGGGGTGCAAGCGTCTAGTCAGTTTAGGATTTTTCCTCGAAGTGACGTCATATGTAGCATACTGTTGCAAGTGTATGGTGATCTAGTTTAATAAGAAGCATGAAATGATGATTCCCATCCTTCAGAGCAGTAGGTGTTTCTAAAATTAAATGTAAAATTGTAACTTTTATACTAGATGCGTACTTTTATGAAGACCACTCTTATAATAAACGCACTATAAAAATGACTTATAATGGCACTAATCAGTAGGAAAAAAATAACTGAAAGTCAATATCCACCGCAAGTCCTATATGTCTCTTGCTTTTCTTCAGAATTTTTTTTAACTTCGTTCTTGTAGTTTTTCCATTTTTCCCGTAGCTGCTTACTTGTGCGTTCCACATAGCCCTCAGCTACCCATTCGGCAGCTATCTGCTCCCACATCTTATCTTTTTCTTTGGCCGTAACAGCATCAGCTCTCTTGTTCTCTAAAATTTCTTTGTATTTTTCGACAAACTCCACGAGTGCCTCAACTTCCCCTTCCACGAAATTAACACACCTTCTGTTTTGGATATTCACTGCATAATTTTTAGTAATAATACTAATAATCCTCGTATATCATGGTAATAATCTATAACTGTTTAGAAAATAAACACGACAATCGGAATCAAACGAAAAAGTATGGTTAATGGTTAATTCTTCTTCCTTTCTTAAAAGCGATGACGCCTTTTTCCTCTTTTTCGATATATGGGCTTAGCATTTAACTCTAGTGTTTCAAAGGCAATAATACAAACACGCGTTCTATTTTAAATTTTCGCGCCAAATCAGGGCCACCTACTTTATCAAGTACTGGAAGTGACAAAGAGACATGATCATGGTTCATGATGAAGGGAAGGGAGATCGAAACAGAAGGATTTCTTAATGTCATCAAAGAGCCGTGCCCGTGCGCCATATTTAAGTTTTTCAACAGCACACAAGCCACACAATGAATGTTTTATTTTTTTTTTTCGTTTAAAGTTTTAAATAATGTAATTTCTTTTCACTACCTAGAAAATGGTCTTCGTCGATCCGTTGTTAACCAATATTTTGATCAGTTTTATCTAGTTTCTTTGAGTGAGTAGCGTAATAGGGTTGAAAACTAAATTTAATTTAAAACACTAATAATATTTACGTATTATGGTAACGTTTGCCGGTGCAAAACTAATTTAGCGGATCTGGTTATACTTTTGAAGTAAGTACTATGTAGTTGTGCTCAATTAGTATTTTCGTTTTGATTTTTAACTTTTCCTTGGCAGAAAGTTTAAGCTAGTAGGAATAACTTATATCATTAATAACGTAATATAGGGTGTCTTAAATATTACTTAAAACTAAGGCTACTGACAAAAAGGACTGATTTCACAGTGCCTTTTTACTATTTTTTTTTGTTTTTTCTTAGGAAAGGTTCAAATTTTTTTTTTAACTTGTCTTAAATTACGCTTAAATACAGAAATGTCTGGCAACGTTTCAAAAAATTCAATTGTTTAAAGTTTTTCGCGCGCATATATATATATATATATATATATATATATATATATATATATATATATATATATATATATATATATATATATAGATAGATAGATAGATAGATAGATAGATAGATAACTGTTTCTTTATTCAAAAAGCAAGAAGCATAGAACAGTGTCAAAGGTTTACGCTCGGATTTACAGTACATATCTTAATAAATTATATAGATTAACATATAAAAAAAACATTAAAAAAAAAGATTTTAAAATACAAAAACATGATCCTTAAATAGTGATTACTTTACAGGAAAAAAATACTTTAAGAACTCAAAATTTTCAAAATTGACGCACTTCGGGACCACAGGAAATACATACCAAGTACAAAATAAATATAAAATATGAAAAACGTATCACACACACCGCAACAGCACCACACTCAATACAGAAAGAATAGGTTGTAGCACAATTTATCACATATCTATGTCAGACCATTCCTATCTGTGTCATTATAAAAGTCATTCATGCTATAGTATGCCTTTTCAATTAAATAGTTCTCTACAATAGTTTTAACTCGACCCTGAGGTAGGGTTCTTAGTCTCTCTGAAAAACTATTGTAGATTTTTATCAGTGTGTAAGGAACATTTTTTTGAATATAACTAAAATTACATTTTTCTGTTAATAAATCAGTTTTATATCGAGTTGGATAACAATGTTTAAGAGTAGCATCTTCAAACAAGTCTTTGTTTCTATGGACAAACATAAAAGAATCCAATATATACATACAAACTAAGGTTAATATTTTCTTGCGAATAAATACTTCTTTACAACTTTCACGTTGTTTTATTCCAAAGATGGATCTAATACACCGCTTTTGAAGCATTAATATTCTGTCTAGCTCTGTTGAATTTCCCCAGAATATAAGGCCATATCGAATTTTAATTAAGCTGAGATCGCAGCATCCATGCCAACACGCTCAGTAATAACCCTCAATGCGTAACAATATCTAGACACGCTCGTTGCTACGCCCTCGACATGCGCTCTCCAGTCCAATCTCCTGTCTATCGTCACACCGAGAAGAGAAATTTTTTCTGAACTTTTTATTTCTCTATTTTTGTAGAGAAAAGAAAATGCACTATCCGTCCGATTTCCGAACACAATACATTGAGTCTTTGGTACGTTTAACAGCAGGTCATGGGCTGTAAAGTATCTGTCGAGCGCGCCGCAAGCCCTCTGCACGCTTATTAGCATTGCATCGGACCCTCCTTCACTAAATATCAGGGTAGTATCATCCGCGTATAGAACCGTATACTGTCCTGCAACATCCGTGAGCTCATTCGTATACATAATATAAAGTAAAGGGCCCAAGATAGATCCATGAGGAACACCCCTAGCAAGGCCGATCTTTTCTGAGACTATAGGTCTACCGTAAGTGTCATTTTCAATCACTTGTTGTGTACGATTTTCTAGATAAGATTCAATTAATTTTAGAGCATTTCCCCTTATCCCATAGGCTTCTAATTTTCTACATAACGTCTTGTGGTTGACACTATCAAAAGCTTTTGACAGGTCAATGCACATCGCCATAGTTAATTTTTTACTGTTTAATGATTCTAAAATGTTTGTAATTGCTTGGTAAATTGCTCTTATGGTAGACTTGCCCTTTCTAAACCCGTTTTGATTCTCAGCAATTAATAAGAATGTCTCCAAAAAATCTGTCAGTCTGTTATATATCGATTTTTCGAAAATTTTTCCTATGTTAGAAAGAAGAGATATGCCTGTAATTTTTTTCTTCATCAACTTCGCCCTTTTTATGTATTGCCTTTATATGTGCATTCTTTAGAAGGTCCGGGTATATGCCCGTTTGAAAGCATAGATTGATTATATACGATAATGGTTTAGCTATTATATCAGCAACTTCTTTGAGGATTTTAACAGATATGTTATCATCACCAACAGATTTTTTGTTTTTTAGACCTGCTATGATTTTGATAATTTCATGGGGATTAGTTGGTCTCAGTTATATGGACTGCAAAGAACTGACAGGTTGAGAGGCATCATTTAAAGTAGAATTTGTATTTGGACATGCTTTTACAAAATATCTGTTTAAGTTATTTACCACTTTGAATGGGTCATTACATTTCTTGGAAAAATTCTCAAGAACTGTTTTTTTATCTCTGTTTCCAGTTATATTTTTAACTAATTGCCAAGTTGCCCTAACTCTGTTTTCAGCATTATTTAAGAATTGTTTGTTAGACATTTTTTTAGCACTACTGATGACCTGTTTTAAAATTTTGCAGTAGTTATTAAAAACTTGACTGGAGATCTCTCCCTTGATTTTTTTAAAATAGAGCACACGTTTATGCCTACAGGAAACCTTGATGCCTGTTGTGATCCAGGGATTGTTCTTTTTTGTTATAGAACATCTTTTGACTACAAAAATTTTATTGAAATAATTTAAGATTATGTTCAAAAATTTAGAGTATGCCTCATTCACTGTGTGTGTGTCATACACCTGTGCCCAATCTATCATTCCAATCTCCTGTTTAAAATACACAATCTTACTCCTAGAAAAAAACCTCCAATATTCATATTCTGGCCCATTTTTGTTGCTATATAAACCGGTAACACTGATAACCTGTGCATGGTGGTCTGAGAGTGCAGAGTTTAACACATAACTTGTGAAGTTTTGTTCAAAATTACAAAATATGTTGTCAATTAAAGTGGCCGACTCTTTAGTTTCACGTGTAGCCTTAAAAATACATTGATGTAGGTTATAAGCATTACAAAGATCTATTAGTTGCTTGTTATGATTATCTGGATTATTAAAAAAATTTAGATTAAAGTCACCTGCTAAAATTACTTTATATTTTGAGTACTTGCTGGATAAGAAATCTAAAACCTGCTCGAGTTTCTCTAGAAAAACCTGATATGTTCCAGTTCCTCGACGGTACAAACACACTATAACGATCTTTATGGTATCCTCAACGGCAGCAGCAAGCTCAATGTCACCTTCAACACTTATATCACAGACGGTTTTTTCGTCCTTAAAAGCACTGTTTTCATCACAGTAGATGCAGACGCCCCCATGCTTCATATCTCTCCTTACATAGAGAGACACGAGCCTGTACCCATCAAGTTTGATGAAAGGGGCCTCATTTTGTTCCAGCCAGTGCTCACTAAGAAGTAAGACTTGGGGTTTACAGACCAGTCCACCCAGGAAGCAATCTATTTCCAGGGTTTTATGTCTAAGAGATTGAATGTTCTGATGAATAATTGTTAGGGTTTGTTGGTTTTCAGAATTATTGTTAGACATTATATACTTGGATTGCTATTTGTCCGAGCCGTATTGAATCCTTTGTTTCTCCCTTTCCTGAAGCCAAATATATGTTGGACATTTAATATCATACACTCCATGATTTACATCTAGGTTCAATTTATATTTATTGTTACTTAATTTACAGTTAACACATTCGGGGTTGCTTTTATCACAGTCTTTGGTTTCATGGGATTTGCTGTCACAGACTCCACAAGATCTCTGGTTTTTACACTCCTTCGCTGTGTGGTTATATTGGTTGCAGTTGTAGCACCTCATTATGCCTATGTATTCGAAGCACCTACATGATCTACAGCCTAGAAACAATCTGTTTTCTCCTTCATGTAACACTCTCTCAAATGTGTTTGCGTCACATTCAACAATAGCAAGAAAAGTCTTTATCATTTTCTTTATTACAACCAGATTTATTTGGCTTTCTGAGGTTTTGATGTTTTGATTTTGTTGTTTAAGCTTTTGTATAAGTTCTTGCTCATTATAGTGTTCTTCAATACCCACTATTTTAATTCGTGGGTTTTTTTTACTTGGGATAGTGGTTACAAAATTTTGTCTAATCTTGGGTTCAAAGTTAGCGTGTAACTTCCTTGCTTCCAGCTCGTTCCGGCACCGTATAACCACAGCTCCCTCCCGAGCTTCCTTCATAGCTGTAATTCCGATGCCCAGTTCTGCAGGATTAACCTGCTGCTTAATGATCTTCCTTGTCTCCTTGCTTTCACATTCTTTTGTAGGCTTGATGACCACCACACCCTGCTTTAACGCCTTTGTTACTGGCTCATCCAAGCTCTTTTTGGGGGAGTTTTCATACCTTAGCTCTTTTATTGCCCTCATTACAGCGTTGGTTTGTTTTTCTATTTCACTAATTTTTTCTACCACCATGATATTTTGGGCCACAATTTCAACACATTTATCGCAGAACCACATGATGTTCTTGCATTCCATCACTGCCCTCGATACATTATCTTTCATTTTGACGCACATATTATGAAATGACTTTCCACAGAAAGCACAATGAATTATTTTATTGTTGACAATAAAATTGTCTTCACAAGCAAAACAAGTGTCCCGAGAACTCGACATTCTGGCAACTCCGCCAAACCGATCACAGCAAAAAACGCCGGTTTTCGTAGCACAATTTTTTGGTTAATAGGCGACAATCGCACAAAACACATCAGATTTTTTCGTCTGTTCATAGATGTTTGGTAATTGCATTGGTTTTCATCAAGCAAACTAATTATTTTTCTATAAAATGCACGAATTTCAAAATATTTCGAACACGATACAACAGCGTGACACTCTCCGTACGACGTTGCCGCGACTATGATATATATATATATATATATATATATATATATATATATATATATATATATATATATATATATATATATATATATATGTATATATATATACAGGGTGTCCGGGAAAATGTGGGAAATCTCCCGGATATGAAAAAAACACGCGAAAAGAATATTACCAGTTCATATAAACTTTTTTCGTATAGGCCTCCTCTTCGGAGATATGGGCTCCCAAAGAGCTCCAATGAAATCAAGTTTTTTACACATAATTATTGAACCACCAGGTATATTCCAATTTTTTTTAATATGATGTATACCAGGTTAGACCCTTCAAATTACTATCGAAGAAAGTGTTGTGAAGTACTCACAGCTGCAGGGACGGACTAGCTGTGACACTCATGACCCCATTTTTTTTACGCCCTGTATGATAAGAACTTTGGACCACGTTTTTTACATACCTCTAACTATTCACTAAAAATTAAGTACTCTTCATTCATATCGTTAATCCTAACCGTTTTCAAAAAAAACGTCATATTATTTACATAATAAATTCTGTGAATTGCAGTTCGACCTAGGTTCGCAAAAAATGTGCGTTTTATTTTATCGGCCCCAAAAACAAAGTATTGTTGTTGCAAACGTTGCTAGGTACGAAAGAAATAAATATCCTGCATTTTAGAACTTGTCAACTTTCACATCGCTGACACATTGATTCTTTATTTCGATATTAAATTACTGATTTTTGGATTTCGTGGTGAAATTAATTGTGAAATAATTCGAAATGGAATACACGTTTATTGAGTATGCAGATATGCATCTGATGTATGGTCTTGCATCTTGCAATGCCTTGGAAGCCAGAAGGTTATATCACGACAGATATCCTAATCGCACTCTTCCCGATCAGAAAACATTTCAACGAGTTGACCAACGTCTAAGGGAGAATGGTAGGCGATTGCATTTACTAAGGTAATATTATTAAATTTCTTCATAATTTTAGGAAATTTTGGGAAAAGAAGTACTGATGCAGGTCGGGGAAGAACAGTACGTACGCCGCAGTTAGAGGAATATATTTTAAATACTGTATATGACACTCCTTCAACGAGCATTCGAAAATTATCAGCGCAGTTTAATACGTCGAAAACAATAGTACATGAAGTTCTTCAAGAACAGCTGTTATATCCATATCATTTGCAAAAAGTGCATGAACTGATTCCTGAAGATTTTCCCCGTAGAATGCAGTTTGCAAACTGGCTATTGGATCAGCAACGAAATAATGTAAACTTCATTAGCACTGTTCTCTTCACGGACGAAGCAGGGTTTACCAAAAATGGTATCATGAATTTACACAACTCACATGTATGGGCTGATGAAAATCCTCATGCAACTATTGTTTCGCATCATCAACATCAGTTCCAATCAATTAATGTCTGGGCAGGAATCATTGGCAATTTTTTGATTGGACCATTCGTATTGCCGGTACGACTGAATGGACAACTTTATTTGGAATTCCTCCGGAACGCTTTTCACGATTTAGTAGAGCACTTACCACTTGAAATCCGCCGAAACATGTAACATGCACGATGGAGCACCACCTCATTTCAGCGTTGCTGTGCGGGAGCACCTGAATAACGTCTATCCAAACCGTTGGATAGGTAGGGGAGGACCAGTTGCCTGGCCTCCTCGATCTCCCGACCTAACGCCGTTGGATTTTTACCTGTGGGGGCACCTCAAAACCTTGGTGTATTCTACTCCGGTCGATAGTAGGGAGGAACTTCTACGGAGAATCACGTTTCATTGTGATCAAATAAGGAACAATGCTGGGTTATTGTGGCGGGTACAGCAATCCTCAATTCGTCGTGCCCGCGAGTGTATAAGACTTCACGGAGCCCATGTTGAACCCTCTTACGAAGTTTTTAACTAAGCAGTTAAAGTTTAACGTTTTATTGAAACTATGTTGGCGACAGGGAAAAATTCCTCTTGTTCATATTCAACCCGACAGAAGTTAGGGGACTAACAGTGTAAATAAAATGACTTTTTTTTTTCGAAAACGGTTAGGATTAACGACATGAATGAAGAGTACTTAATTTTTAGTGAATAGTTAGAGGTATGTAAAAAACGTGGTCCAAAGTTCTTATCATACAGGGCGTAAAAAAAATGGGGTTATGAGTGTCACAGCTAGTCCGTCCCTGCAGCTGTGAGTACTTCACAACACTTTCTTCGATAGTAATTTGAAGGGTCTAACCTGGTATACATCATATTAAAAAAAAATTGGAATATACCTGGTGGTTCAATAATTATGTGTAAAAAACTTGATTTCATTGGAGCTCTTTGGGAGCCCATATCTCCGAAGAGGAGGCCTACACGAAAAAAGTTTATATGAACTTGTAGTATTCTTTTCACGTGTTTTTTCCATATCCGGGAGATTTCCCACATTTTCCCGGACACCCTGTATAATCAGTCTTTATCTTACCGATAAGTTAAAAGACAACTGAGATACGAGGGGTGCTTGAAACTGACACATTTCCAAAATCGCCCTGTATCTCCGAAAGGAAGGGGGCTATGAAAATTCTGTTTATAGCATCATACGTTTCACAAAAAAGTAGCACAATATTGCGAAATCCGCAGCTCTCTATCTTTAAAGATAACCGAGATACCATGCAAAAGTGTCGAAAACGGGACACCACGGGACACCCTGTACAAAAGCGGTCGGTATTTTAAACTTAATGAATAAAATGTTCTACAACTTGGGGTTCATTTGCAGATTGAAAAGGACTTTCTAACGAGGTATCAATCGACCACACCTGCTATTTAAAAATTGCAATCAAAATGGCGCCCTGCCGCCATCTTTGAAAACTGACTCACGAATTTACGCCTGAAAAATAGTTTTGTAGTTGTTATATAACGTACCAAAATTTTACTTTTCTGACATTTGTTAATCAAAAGTTAACACTGGGGTTGGGGACTTTAGACGCGCACTGTATATTTTAAGGGAGGTGCAAGGGAGGAGCGACATTTAACTTCGCTGATGGGACTATTGTCCGCCCGATGACTCAGGTCAAATGACGTCCGGCACGATTAGTACTTGGTTGGGTGACCGCTTGGGAACGCCGTGTGACGCCGCTCTAAACAAAAAAGGTGGTAGAGGAATTCTTCCTCGGCCGAGGTGGTGCCACCATAGACGTAATTAGGCAAGTTCAGGGGTGCTTAAGCCCTAGTGCCCTATTCAGAATATGGCCAAAAATTTTGTTTGGGAGTGCTAATTACAGTTTTGGGGTTGCTAAACACCCGCAAGCCCCCCCTTAACTACGCCTATGGGTACCACCCCACATATCCTTTTAAAGGGCTGGTGAAATCCCGACCGATGTTTCCACCTCTGGATGTGTGAGTCGGATTTACCCAGTAGGTACACCCACAGTACATGGTACTTAGCAGGCGCGGCCCGTCCATAAGGTCATTTGGTCAATAACCCACCTAAAATTTTCAATGATTTACCTAATCATTTTTTTTATTTTCTAAAACCAAAAAATAATCTCTTCTTTCCAAAAAAGTGCAAGTTCCATGCGACAACTCCCCAAGAAAGAATCAAGCCACCGTTTACAACGGTGATCAAGCCAAGCTTGCTCCGGACTCGCCGTATTTTAAATTGACCTCATAGGTGTATATGGACTACATAAAGTGCATTAAAGCTAAGAGAGAAACAAACATACGCGTTTAGGAAGTTAAAAAGAGACAAAATTTGTCGACGGCCCAACAATAATATCGCTTTCCGGGCGCGCGTGGCCATCAACGCTGCAGCGCCGGATGTCGGATTGTCGCAAATTCTGGCTCACAAATTTAAATCTGGCCAATTTATTATCAGAACAGTATTGGCGATTCGCGATAAATTTATACATTTAATTAAGCTTACCTAATTTTATTTTAAGATATTTATGTAATTACTAATAATAACAAAAATTGTAACTGTGCCTATAAAACCTGCAGTAATTACGACTTTGACAGTAATTTGGCAACACAGCATTCGATCCTTTAATATGTCAGAACTGCATTTGTGATGCCGCCACCGTCAAGCTCTTGTTTATCGTTCAACATTATTAGTCCGCTGGAGTGGCACCCTGTATGAAAAAAAGCGATAGCGATCGGGCTCTCGTTGCCAATTCCTACTCTGTATCACCGTTCGATATGTTTCGAAGTGGGCCGATACAGCACGAACTTAGGTAGCGAAAGCGATAGCTTGAGAGGTGTCGCCTTGAAAGCGACGTAATTTTGTCTCTCTTTACCTTTACCGAAAAAGTCGTTTTGTCTCTCTTGTGCAATAAATATAAACATAACCTAAAACAATTTGAAGTTTTTGTTATTGTTATTAGTGATGTAAAAATTATATTTGCTATGGAAAAACGTGCTAATATTTCTGCGATTAGGGGACGAAAAACAAAGACAGTGGGCTGTTTTAATTAATTTTTTAATTGCTCATCCCGAATTGGTAAAGCGCAATTTCATAGGAATTAGTGGAAGAGAAAATTACTTGAGATTGTGGGATGAAATATCTTCCCAATTAAACAGCATGGGTATTCTAGTTGACTTTATTTCTGTCTGTAAATGGTCCACTAAATTATCAGATAGATTTACCACTACGTCCTTGTTAAGACGGAATAATTCGATAAATCTTCTCTCGTGTAGTGAAAAGGGACCATTTTCGTCTCTCATTACATGCTTTTGAACCCGATTTTCGTATATTCGTCCGTCGTTTTAAAAATTATTAATTAAAAACCTTTATGCAGGAGACATATTACAATTATCGAAACATATTCCAGTAATCGAACTATGGAATTTACTATATCCCGCATGTTTATGCACCAACACCATGCCCCGCCCGGTATGTACAACTGTATAATACATAGATACAAGTTAGTTGAAGTCTACGTGGGATGTCTTAGATAAAAAAAATCTAAATCTTATTGAGCATGCTGGCGATAAGCTTTAGAGACGTGTTCTTTGGAATCAAAACCATGTCCAGGACCAAAATCGGTTGTTTCAAGCAGTTCAACTGTTCTGGAATGAAATATCTCACGAAACTTTAGCCAACCTAATTCTTGGTATGGAAAGACGTTTTAGATTAAATTACTTTTATTTGTATTTTTATTTTCTTAGAAATTACTCAGAAAAAATGCTGTTTCTTGTTCACCTTCTATGTTTTTTATTGACTTCTCTTACACTCTCTCGTTTCTATAGTAATCACAATATCTAGATTTTAATTACAATATACAGGAGCCAACATGCCCCTCACCTTGAAAGGACTAGGCTTTCAACAGAAAAATATTAGGTTACATGATTTAACTTAAACTTAACTAAGTACAAAACAAAAGATAACTACAGTTTGTCAGTTTTCTTTTTTTTTTTTTACACTGAGTCCACTGGCAGAACGCAAATTTTAGCAAAGGACCGTTTAAAGCTTCCATGAGCCGTTTTCACTGTAGCCACACGGACGATACCATCTGGACCTGGATGCACAGCTTCAATTCTTCCTAATAACCATTGTAAGGGAAGAGTGTTGTTATCTTTTATTACAACCAGTGCTCCTGGTTTTAATACTTCTTTGCTTGAAGTACACCATTTTTGTCTAACTTGTAGTTCCGAAATATACTCCAAAGACCATCTTGTCCAAAAATGCTGATTTAGCTGCTGTAATCGTCCGTAATACGACAATCTGGATTCTTTTTCATGTCGCAAATCTTTCTCTGGTAGTGAAGTCAAAGGTCTTCCTATGAGAAAGTGCGCCGGAGTAAGGGGTGTGAAATCGTTTGGATCAGATGACAAGGGAGTTAGTGGTCTCGAGTTTAAGATTGCTTCTATTTCAGTAAGGACGGTATATAAATCTTCAAAGGTTAAACACGCATTTGCTAATACCCTTTTTAAATGAGCTTTACAAGATTTTACTCCTGCTTCCCAGATCCCCCCAAAGTGTGGAGAAAAAGCTGGAATAAATTTCCAGTTTATACCTTGATTACTTATTGATTCGAATAAACTATTGTTATTTTCTTTAAGAAAAACTCCTAGTGCTTCTAACTCATTTTTTGCGCCTACAAAATTTGTACCATTATCTGAGTATACATTCAGAGGTTTACCTCTTCGCGCAATAAACCTTCTAAAGGCATTCAAAAATGCATCCTTTGTTAATTCTGTAACAAGTTCTATATGAATCGCCTTTGTAACAAAACACACAAAAAGTGATATATAACACTTAATTTTACCACAGCCACGACCTTTTTTGTTTTTAATTAACAAAGGTCCTGCATAGTCAACGCCACAAGTAGAGAATGGTGGAGCGGGTGTTATTCTATCATTGGGTAATAGACCCATTACAGGATTGTTAATCAGCGGCTTTACTCGACAACACCTTACACAGTCATGTGCATGTACAACCTTCCTTGCTAAATTTCTACCCCCAATAGGCCAATATTTTTCTCTTATAGAAGCAAGTAAGAGCTGAGGCCCCGCATGTAGAAGACGTTGATGTTCGTAACAAAATAATAGTTTGGTAAAATGGTGATTACTTAAAAGAACTATTGGGTGTTTTTTGTCATACTCATACTCAGATAAACCTAATCTACCGCCCACTCTAAGAAACTCATTTTCATCTACAAAAGGATTAAGTTTTATTAAACAACCCTTATTTAACATTTTGTTTTTTAATAATTCTTGGATTTCCTTAGAAAACATATCCCTTTGAACAATTTTAAGTAAAGTCTCTAAAGAATATTGTAGCTCAACGTTTGATAATGGCTTACCATTTCCTTTAGTTTTAGAACGACAGAATTTTATAAAACGTATACAATAAGCACAAACACGAATTAGCTTTGACAAGGATGAAAATTTAGTTATAAAGGATATTTCAACTGTTTCGACTTTGAAAATCTTCTGAGTTTTGTTCAACTCAGGAATATTTATTTCTCGTTCAAACAGAGACACAGGCCATTCATCTTTTGGTTTAGATAACCATGAAGGTCCTGACCACCAAAGTTTACAGTTAACTATCTTACTAGGAGTTACTCCTCTTGACAGTAAATCTGCTGGATTGTCATTAGTTCGAATATGATTCCAATCATGCGAATTACATAATGATTGAATTTGAGCTACCCGATTTCCTACAAAAGTTTGTAACATATTTGGAGGTGTTTGAATCCAATTAAGACATACTGTTGAATCACTCCAATATACACAGGGATCAAATATTAAACGCATTGATTTTTTAACCTTTTCAACAAGATTAGCAAGAACTAATGCGGCACAAAGCTCTAACCTTGGTATTGTAATTGATTTTAAAGGAGCTACTTTAGTTTTAGAGCACAATAATCGGACCACAATTTCGTTAGATGTACTAACTGACCTTATATACACGTAAGCTGCAAAGGAAGCATCGGCAAACCCATGCAACTCAATGGTATCAGGGTTGTGCACCAAAACATGTCTGGGTATTTCTAAATTATTTAGAAATAGAAGATCTGTCCTAAAACTTCTCCATTTATTATCCAAATAACTGGGAAGACTTTCATCCCACGAAAGTTTGCATAGCCACAACTGCTGCATTAATATTTTAGACACTTTAATACACGGACCTAGAAGTCCTAGAGGATCAAATATTTTTGATATCTCCGATAAGATTAGTCGTTTTGTTACTGGGTTATTTATAGTGTCTTGGGAAATATTATACATAAGAACATCTCTTTCACCAGACCAATACAAACCCAAGGTTTTTGTTTTTTCATTTTCGTTAAAGATTAACACCGACTTTGAAGAAAAAGTAGACCTCAAATGATTTAAAACTTCAGAGTTATTAGAAGCCCATTTTTGAAGATCAAAGCAACCTGTCTTTAATATTGTCGTTATGTCATTACACAGTTTTATAACTGTTTCCACTGACTCCGCACCTGTTATTAAATCGTCCATATAAAAATCACTACTAATAACACTTGGCATCTCGGGATGACTAACTATGGAATTTTGTGCCAATTGTTGAAGACACTTCACCGCAAGATAAGGTGCTGAAGCAGTACCATACGTAACTGTTGTTAATTCGTAAGTTTCTATTGGGTGACTAGGATTTTTTCTCCACACTATTCTTTGTAAACTCCACTGTTTAGGATCAATTCGAATTTGTCTATACATTTTAACAATATCTGCACATACCACAATATTATGTTGCCTAAATCGAACCACAATAGAAAACAAATCATCTTGCAACGTCGGTCCAACCATTTGAAGGTCATTTAAAGAAACTCCAGAATCGGACTGAGCTGATCCATCAAACACCACTCTAAGTTTCGTTGTAAGACTTTTCTCATTAATGACACCATGATGCGGGAAGTAAAATGTTTTTATAGAAGCACTCTCATCACAAGTATCTTCCACCTTTCTCATATGAGATAAAGTTAAATATTCTTTCATAAACTCAACATATCTTTCACGTAAAACAGAATTTTTTTGCAATTTTCTCTCTAGTGACTTAAGACGATTAATAGCTTGTTGTTTAGAATCACCTAACAACTTAACTAGTTTTTTAAAAGGTATTTGGACAACAAACCGCCCATCACTATCTCGGTATGCACTTTGAGAAAATAAATTTTCACACAGTTTTTCCTCCTCGGAAAAAAACCCTTTCATTTTTATCAATCTCCTCAATACTCCAGAAATTTGTTAACTGATTATGCAAATCAAGATTAGACACTAGGTTACAATTGTATTTTTGCACATTAGAATTTTTAGTGCTTATCTCACCACTCACGACCCAACCAAATCTAGTTTTTTGCAAAGTTGGAAGACCAACACCTAAAGAAAATTGTCCGATACACAACAGATTTAAATAAACACCTGCTCCTATAAGAATATCAATTTCTCCTGGTTTATGAAAATCAGGATCAGCTAATCGAATATGCTTAGGAATATTTAAATTTGCAATATCTATATTTATTGAAGGACAATTTCCACTAATTCTTGGAATAACTACACACGATAACTCTGTATCAAAACAATTTTGTACAGAACTTATTTTTACTGTACACCTATAATTCAAATTAGTAACCCTTTCACCAATGCCAGTAACCAACGAAGGCAGTTCAAAATTTTGTAACCCTAATCTTTTGGAGCATGCTTCACTAATAAGATTTATTTGACTTGCTGAATCTAACAAGGCTCTACACACATTCGGCACACCGCACACACGGCAATTTGAGATATTTAGGGCGACAAAAATGTTTTCTTTCCACATATGAATATTTTGACTCGGTAAATGATTAGAATTGATGTATTTTATAAAAAATGTATTTAGTTTATAAAAAAGATTCCCACTGCATGAAAAAATGCAACGGATTAATTATATACCTATAGAGTAAAAGAGCCTTAGGTCTTAAAAATATTTAATAATGTATATAAGCAAACCTGAACAAACCTATGCATTAAGACTATTCTGAATCTGCATCACTAGTATCGACTGTAGCATCATCTGATTCTGTCATGTCTATTGTATCATCTTCGATGTCATCAGCTCGGTACATAGTAGTTTCACTTAAAAAATCAGGAATTGTTAACATTTTGATTACATCTTGCGAAAACGGTTTTCTCTTCTTGCGTGTAATCTTTCGACATGATGAAATTATAGGATCCGACGAAACAAGCATCCAGTGAAGAATGTCTGTATTGGTATCCACTCGCGATGTCTTTCTCGAATGAAACTGTCGTAAGTGTTTATAGTCTTTGTGACGCGCCTCCAAAACATCTTCTTCGGAAAGCTGTCCGGCAGGTAAAGGTAGACTTTCTATAATGTCACTTCCATGAATTAGCAACTTATGGACTGTCGCGCTCATATTGTACCACCCGTATAGATTAATACATGTCTTAGCTGTGTCCAGACAGTACGCTTTAAACATTGCGATGTCTATGTAGTGACCACTGGACAACGCACTTAAAATATTCGCAAATCTGGCAAGTAAATTTGCATCTAGTTGTGTAATTTCAGCAACTTTTTCTGGATTATCAAAAAATTTTCTGGCGGTATTACCATCATTGGAATTGCCACCACCTTGTTTTGGTTGGTCAACCACTAAACCCATTTCTTTATAAAATAATGTACATATAGTTTTTTTTCTAGTTTTAATGCTTTCTTTTGCTTCTGACCCTCTCGCTTGCCACTGTTTGATACTTAATTTATATGAGATGTGTAATAAAAATTCATAGCATCTAAGGTAGGCGTGCAACACGGATATGCCAAACTTATAAGAAGATCGGTCACATGGTCTTGCTAATACCTTACTCAAGTCATTCATGTCACTTGGTTTAGCTTTACATATATTACACGCTTGGGAGGAAGCAGTGAATGTAAGTGTGTTGCATGTTTTGCCGTCAATCATTGTACACACAGGTACATGATGAAAAGATAAGTCTTTTTTTTCAGCCAAGCAAATTTTTGTTGGTTGAAGTTGGGTAATTTGAGCATTAATCGCATCATATTCTTTTTTCATCGTTTCGCTTGTTTCTTTCTCTATTCTGAATTCTATTAAACGACAATACCTTGTAGATGATGGTCTTGGATTCTTCCAGTAAATTGTCTTATTTGCATTTCCACTTGTGGATGATAGTTCTAAAGGTACAATTGTACATAATAATATGTTTGCATCTGCGTATAGCGACCTGTTGGAAAAATTCTGTTTGTATATGCTATGTCCGCCACTGCCATCAAGACCCCACTTGTAAAGAACATTGATATCTGTTACTTCGTCTGGAACATGATGCAGCAAGACTTCTGTTTGAATTTGAACCAATCTGTTTATGGTTAAATCTAAAAGATCCTATAGAGGTATCCGAGCCTCAGTTTCCGTAACTGTACAATTTACTGGGTAGCACTGCTTTTTAGCATCAGCAATAACATTATAGGACGGATAAATATTAGCACTCCTAGCCTTTGCGCCTCTTTGGATTGTTATATAATCTTCTTTTCCCAAACCTAAGTCCACAATGAGAGCTAAAGCTTCTTCAGGACTATAAGCCGTTACTGTTGGAGATAACGAAAAATCATGCGCTTTCTTCATTTTTTTTTTACTATTTGTGCAGCGGTTCTTTTTCCAGTTCTAACTAAGCTTGACTCAGTGGCATAGGACAGTTTCTCAGGAGAAAAACCAGACACAAGCGGTTTAATATCTCGTTGTTTCGTTCTTTTACTACCTGCGGAGAAAAGCTTTTTCGGCCTGCCCTTTTGTACCTTAGGTAGTGCAACTGCTGAAGAAAGCGTGCTTTGGCATATTTGTGGTAATTTCAGTTCGCCTTCAAGCCACTGAACATGTTTATTTATAAACCTGTCCTTAATTTTTCTACACTGTCTCCATCTTGAGATAAATTTAGATACAAACATTTTATTACATTTTTTACCTGTTTTTCGGAGTTTGTGGGTAGCTCACTAACATTAAATGTGTCCAAGATGTAACTAAATAATCGTTCATTACATTTTACCGATGATAATTTAAAGAAACTGTCTCTTTGTAACACCTCAAATAGTTTTTTCCTTTTCACTGTTATAGCTGTCGAAACCGGGATGTCACGACTCCCTGCAAACAAAGAAGTTTATTTACCAAAAGGACCTTTTGGGATAGCTAGATTTTTTTTTACATACACTGCATAAATAAGGTAATCAAACGAACAAGTGCAAATGGTGGTACTTCGCGGAACTTTTTTTGCAAGTCTCGTTAAATATCATTGCATACCAAAATTTTTTAAAACATTACACTTCTCTTTCAAATCGAGTTTAAACAACAAACGTAAAAAAATAATTTATATTACAGTATACCTACAATGTACTCATCTGACGCTACACACTCCATGCCAAATAATAGTTCTTAATAGTTCCACAATGAAAAAACACACTTACTTCGATAATATTTTGGACGTAACTGATTGCGAGAACACACAGGAATAGACCCGTTCACTGTACCGGCGATAGAATTTTTTGCCGGTACGCATGAAATAAAATATGGGTAGGGTTGAGAAGGTGCGGTATTAAGGAACATTGTTTTAAATTATATTTACCTATTAGCCACAACAGAAAAAAATGTTTTTGTCGCTCTAACTATGCCAACTTGCCGTGTGTGCACCGTTTGCATCGCTGACTTGCACTAACACTGTTTGCAACCACACTTGATTTTCACTATTTTGTAGTGACAAACTTTTAACACTCTCACACACTTCTTCATTCTTAGTTTCGGTGTTATTTGTATGCATAGGTTTATCGTAATGTAAAAGAGTATGATGTTTACGACCACATTTTCACCTCTGCAGTCCTTTGACGAATGCCCAGCTCTTAAACAATTAAAACATTACCCTTTCGACTCTATCGTTTGTTGGAAGCTTAATAAATTCAGAACAATTTGAAATAAGATGCTCACCTTTACAGAATCTACATGTCTGTTTTTTATTATGTATTGGTTCAAAAGTAGAAAATGTACTTGAATTAGCAACACGTGGATTGTTTTTGGAAAACTTTGGAGGTGCTTTCGAAAACTCTAATGTTACTAATAAATCTGCCTTTTGCATCAAAAATGTATTAAAATCCTTTAAAGAAAGAATTATCTTCTCCCCCTGGTCATTAAGAGGTGTATTAGCTCTTTTTTCCTCCCATTCACGAGCAGTTTTGTTATCTAATTTAGAACTAAACAAGTATATTAAAATAGTATCCCATGAATCTGTAGGCTTATTCAGCAAATTTAGAGACTGCATATTCTTTGAAATAGTATCTACCATATTGCGTAAAGCACCAACAGACTCATCAGTTAATATTGGCATTGTAAATAAGGCCTTAACGTGATTTTGTATTAAAATATGTGTACTATTGTACCGATTGAGTAAGGTGTTCCAAGCTATAAAATAATTATTCCCGCTGAGCTCTATACTCCGAATTATTTGTGCTGCGCCACCCTCTAATGATGCCCTTAGATAATGAAACTTTTGTATATTTGGTATAGAAGGATTTGAATGAATCAAAGAATCAAACAGATCGCGGAATTCTAACCAGCCTTTATAATCGCCTGAAAACTTCTGCAAATTGATAGGAGGTAATTTTACTCCTTTATTAGAAACACTATTCTCATCTTTGTTACTCTCATAAAAAGCTGACAGAATTTTCTTAACCTGAGAGGTAATTTTAAAATATTTATTTTGAAATTCCTCTCTCTCTCTAATTTCATCGTCTAAATTTTCTGTTATTAGTTCTATCTCGTTTTGAATTTCATCAAATTTAGAATAAACTTGTAAATGATTATCTAACCTTGATTCTAATTCTAATATCAACTCTTTGTCTACACCTTGTATATCTTTCCCTGAAAACAATTTAATTATACCCTACACATAATTTTCAAATAATGTTTGACGTGATTTAAATCCACCCCTTTGTTTTGTTAATTTTTTAAAATTTTCGTTTTCACTCATCCTTACAGAATTAGAAAACAGTGTACTCAAGACTACACTAAATTGTTATGGACTCACCAAACAAACAATGGTTTATTTGTAGAAAAAAGGATATAACTTGTAGTCCTCACGGGTTGGATTTAAAGTTTGTCTTTGAACACAATCAGGGAAAAAGTAAGATTGACAACTGGCTGTCACCTTTTGACTATGAATTTCTTCGCCTTTTCTTTGAATTTTCGTCTACTATTTTCACATCAAACTCTTCTTGGATAGTATCCGACTCGACTGGACCATGTTTTAGATTAAATTACTTTTATTTGTATTTTTAATTTCTTAGAAATTACTCAGAAAAAATGCTGTTTCTTGTTCACCTTCTATATTTTTTATTGACTTCTCTTACACTCTCTCGTTTCTATAGTAATCACAATATCTAGATTTTAATTACAATATACAGGAGCGAACAGTTGCAGAGCACCATTGCACAAGGAGGACACATTCCATATTAATTTTTGTACAAAATTGTTTGTATTTAAGTTTTTAGTGATATTTTTAATAAACATAAATGTCTTCATTCATTGCGTTTTTTACTATACTTTTCGGGAAATATTACTTTAAGTTTTGCTTAGTTAAACAGAAATTTATTATGGTATCCCATTTTTTTTTTGACATTTACTTTTCACTACCAAATTCAAAAAAAGCAAAGAATTTTTCATTCAAAGGCTTAAGCTTGAATGCCATCACCGATTACAATATGCACAGTAGATGTGGCCAAAGAATGGTACGTCTAATTGACGGTATCATTGTATTGTTCCGGAACGGCCAAAATTCAGAACGTACTTTTACTTTTCTAACACTGTCACAATTAGCTCTTTACTGACGAGTCTACGCGGTCCTAAAACTGAATACAAAATCAACAAATTTTCTCATTTACTTTCATATTTGCAATTTTTTATTTTACTCTTTGTTTTAGTGTGTGGCCTGGTGAAAGTAATCAAGAAAAACAAAGGTGCAAATGCCATGTGCGGGATTTCCAGACAAATCAAAACCAACATTTAAAGAAGCACCAGTTGAAGCACACGGACCCCAAAGAGAATGATTTCTTTCGATGCAATGAATGTGATTATCGAACAGTAAGGAAATGCTATTTAAGATACCACATCTTACAGCACCACAACCCACAAAAAGTCGGTTTGTTTGTATGTGACAAATGTGAATATCAAACAGCTAGAAAAGATGGTTTAAAGAACCACATCTTAAAGCACCACAACCCACAAAAAGTCGGTTTGTTTGTATGTGACAAATGTGCATATCAAACAGCTAGAAAAGATAGTTTAAAGAAGCACATCTTACGGCGCCACAACCCACAAAATGTCGGTTTGTTTGTATGTGACAGATGTGCATATCAAACAGCTAGAAAAGATAGTTTTAAAAAGCACATCTTACGGCGCCACAACCCACAAAATATCGGTTTGTTTGTATGTGACAGATGTGCATATCAAACAGTAACAAAAAATCTTTTTAGGCATCACATCTTACAGCACCACAACCCACGAAAAGTCGATTTTTTTGGATGTGACAAATGTAAATATCGAACAATTAGAAAAGATCTTTTAAAGAACCACATCTTACGGCACCACAACCCACAAAAAGTCGGTTTGTTTGGATGTAACAACTGTGAATATCGAACAATTGAAAAAGGGCGTTTAAAGCACCATATCTTACAGCACCACAACCCACAAAAAGTAGGTTTATTTGAATGTGACAACTGTAAGTATCGAGCAGTTAGAAAAGATCATTTAAGGAACCACATCTTAAAGAACCACATCTTAAGGCACCACAGCCCACAAGTCCGTTTGTTTGGATGTGACAGATGTGGATATCAAACAGTAACAAAAAATCTTTTAAGAAACCACATCTTACAGCACCATAACCCACAAAAAGTCAGTTTGTTTGGATGTGACAAATGTGAATATCGAACAATTAGAAAAGCGCATTTACAGCACCATATCTTACGAGACCACAACCCACAAAAAGTAGGTTTGTTTAAATGTGACAACTGTAAGTATCGAACAGTTAGAAAAGATCTTTTAAAGAACCACATTTTACAGCACCACAACCCACAAAAAGTCGGTTTGTTTGGATGTGACAAATGTGAATATCGAACAATTAGGAAAGATAGTTTAAAGAATCACATCTTACGGCACCACAACCCACAAAAAGTCGGTTTGTTTGAATGTAACAAATGTCAACAGCTGTAAACAGCTAGAAAAGATCTTTTAAGGAACCACATCTTAAAACACCACAACCCACAAAAAGCAGGTTTGGTGGGATGTGACAAATGTGAATATCAAACACAGTTTAAGTTTCATTGAAATACTCACTTCTTGAAACATGAAACCTCCGAAGAAATCAAATTATTTAGAAGCGATCGATGTGAATATGTTAGGAATTAGGAAATCGAATTTAAGGCGCCACATCTTACGGCACCACAACCCATAAAAAGTCGGTTTGGTATAAGTCTTCTTTAAAGAGTCTCTACTTGAAACATAAAATCCCCGAAGAAGTCGAATTATTTAAATGCCAAGTAACTAGGAAAGCTCATTTAATGCGTCACATCTTAATATACGAAGATCAACAGAAGTAGATTTGTTTGCAAGTGACAAATGTGAATATCGAACACGTTTAAATCGTATTTAAAGAGTCGCTACCTTAAACACAGTGATGTGAAATGACGGTCATTTATCATTCGTGACAAATGACCGTCATGTGACGGTCATATGACGGTCATATAGGTCATTTATAAAAAATACCCTTAATTTAGATTAGTCATAAAACTAAAAGTTTAAAAAATACTTTGTAGTTAAAAAAGAATATTCTTACAAAATTTAAAAAAGAAAAGCACGTCCTTAAGTTTCATCATGTTCTTCGGCGTCATGTGCAAATTCGTCACTTATTTCGTTTTTGTCTCGTTTCAGAATTAAGCCAGGAATATTCTAAAACGCGACAGAGCACGCGTGATGTCTTCATTTCTATGACGCTCATCTCTTTTTGTTGCTTAATTTTTACTCTTGCGTCGAAACATGAAATTTAAGGTTAGGTTAAATGACCTGATGGTCATTTATTAATGTGACGTGACGGCCATGACGTCATGACCGCACAAAATGACGCGGTCATATGACCGACTCACATCACTGCTTAAACATAAAACCGCTGATGAAGAAGTTAAATTATTTAGATGCGACAAATGCGATTATCACGTTATATAACGTTATAAGCGTTAGAGACACTACTTGAAATACAGTATAAATGTGATATAAACAAACTTCTTGAAACATAAAAACCCCGAAAAAGTTGAATAATTTATGCGTCAAGGGCGATTGTCGAACACGTCATAAGGACTGTTTTAAGAACCACACGTAAGAAATGTGATTATCGAGCAATTATTAAGTTTCACTTGGTTATTAAGTCCTGTTAGCACCACACAATGGTAAAAAGGGTAATTTTGAAATTACTGAAACAATTTTTTCAATAACTTTCAATTTTCAAACTTGTTAAATTTTTGTTGAACCGCAAACGATTTGGCGCTACGCTGAATTGGCCATTATGACGTCACGCGACACGAACTCAAAAAACGCGTTGGGATACAAACTACAGTTTTTGTCAGCGGCATTTCTGGGTCACCAAATCAAAAACGTTAAATATTTAGGCACCTTGTATTGATTGAGTTACGACGTATATTATCTATTTAACTTCCCCTAGGGGTGTAAGCCCGTGCAGAACATTTTAGGTACAATAAGGAATATGCACATATTTTTTTATTGCATAAATCGTTGGAAGGAAGTCATTACAAACCCAAAAAAATATTTTGAAGAAAATTTCTAGGATAATTTAGCTACAAAAAATGTTTACTTTTCGGTATAATTTATTACAATTTAAAAAGCAGCCACCTGTCGTTAATGAAAAATGACGTCAGGAGATCAGCAAAAATAAGTGTCAATCTACATGTTAACGTAAAGCTTAACCAAAAGTCGAACATCGAATTTTTTGGGTTGATAGAGTTATAGTTCAACTAGCTTCGGTAAAAAGTTCAGTTATACAGGATGTTTCGTTTCGGAGCTATTAATCGTCAAAGTCGAAATTTCCGCGATTTCCGTTGAAATCGGGTTCAGGTCGCAAAAGTGAATTAAATCGATGTAAATTTTCGGAGGTTGAAGGGGACCCGGAGGCATTTTTCTAAACGCCACACGTGATCGCGAATCGGGTCATGCCGAGCGTCGGGTTCTAAACGCCACTTGTGATCGCAAAACACCCTAGCTAAACAGCACACGTTGTCGCAAATAGGATGCCTTTGTGTTCTCGTTGCTCTCGGTTTTCTTGCATAAGTAACGTAGTCCAGTGGTGGAGTATCCGCTTATGAACCGAGAGGTCGTGAGTTCGGGACCATGCTCGGGCGACTTTTTTTAAATTTTTGTCTAAAAAATTAGATCGGCTCTAGAAGGTGTATTGGCAATGAGTTTAGCACTTGTTCCGGTGCAAATTTTTTTTTAATTATTGGTAATCTCATGTACTACTCAAAATTTCAAGCATGGGCAAATATCATAAACCAAGTACGCCGAGCGCGTGCGAGAGTAACGAGCCTAGTTATAAAATAAAAACCGTCGGGTTTGCTCAGTATTAGCTGATCAGTTTTTGTTTTTAATGATAAGAACAGAAACAGAAGACAGAAAAGAATTCTGAGCAGACCCCAGAATTTTTTTATTTTTATTTTATAACTAGGCTGGAGGTTATTTGCGACAACGTGTGCTGTTTAGCGCGCGTGTTTTGCGATCGCAAGTGGCGTTTAGAACCCGACGCTCGGCATAACCCGATTCGCGATTACGTGTGGCGTTTAGGAAAATGCGACCCGGAGCTTCAGAACTCCTCTGAAACTGGTGAGGATCAGAAAATGGCAAGTAATTCTTTTGAATGCTTTTAGGTCGAAAAATGCCATTAGCAGAACCCTCTTTGGTACCCAATAACTCGAAAACAAAAGGTCAGATTGAAAAACGGATTCATAAGTGAAACTTAAAAATCTCAAATACTTTTTTTGCAGTACATTTACCTAAACCTAAAATCACTGGAAAATGGAAATATTTGGTAAAAACTGGAAATTTAGATTTTTGACCCAAACATTTCACGGTTTTTAATTTTTTGTGGGGTCAAAATGGCTCAAATTAAAATCCCATATACGTCATCGGAAAGAGCTCATCGAAGTATATGGCATCCATATTTCTTAGTTTCTTCATTCTCTATAGAAAGGGAGCAATCGCCGATTAATTTTAGATTTTTTTACTTTTTTTGCCCTCGACATCGGCACATTTAAATCACTCTGTATTTTTTCGTATCTAATTTTTCCCAATTTCTTCAACACTATCTTATAAAGGGATAATCACACTTTAAAATGAATACCGAATGGGTCATCCAGGAGCGTATTTAAGGGGTAAAAATAGGATTTTTTCCGACAAATCCTATTTTTAACCGACATTATTCCACACTACTTACCCTATTTAGTGATTCTTTTTGGGTTTATTTTATCCGTTAATTATCTAAGAATACCTCCCACTAATTTAAATCGCTTATTTTTTCGTTAAAGTTAAAAAAGTTATGAATTTTCGAAGATTGCCATGAAAACAAAGAATTGCAGTTTATTTACTGGAAATTATTAAGATATGTCAAAATTTCGCAGAAATGTCAATTTTTGTTGCAAAATTAAAAGGTTCCTGGACCGATTTCGACTTGAAGTATACATGAATAAGATTTTAGGAACCTTCTACTTTAAGTACAGGAATATTTCATTGGATGAGTTACGCATTAAATGCCATTTTTATTGAGTTTTCGATGACTCTACAACACTGGAATTTGCCATGTACTCATGAAGAGTCATAAGTTCACTTTTGACGACACAGCCAATGGGATCACGTTTTACAAGTTTCGAAATTCGCGGGAAAATTTGCTTTATAAAATCTTTTTTTTTTGTTACTAAAGACCAAAATAAATAGTTAACAGCAACCGCCATAAACATTTAATTTATGTAGAGAATATAAAAAAATATATTTCAGATTTATTTGGGTTATATGCATATTCCCTATTATTACTACCTCTTTTCTGTATTTACCTATTTATAGTATATGGGAAACCTATCTTGAGTAAAAGAAAGTTGGCGTAGGAATTACTTCAGAGTGTTGCGTGTTACGGTTTGGTTAGACGATTTTGACCATTTACATTAAATGTCACGAAATATGTAAATAATTTTATTGTAGTAAACTAGTTCATTGCGTTGTGTTTGTTTGACTTCTGTTTCTTCTCTTCTAGAAATGGCCATTTCTTGCATTGTTCTTAAGCTATTTCCTTCATTTTAGTTTCGACCAATCAGAAGCTAGAATTTTCATGTCAAAAATGATGTTTAAACAAAAAATGGCTTGATAGCTCCTCTCAGCGATTTATTCTCGATTTTGCATGCATATCATAAGTGCATCTAATTTTTCGGTAAAAATTGTTGTTAGACGCTTTTGTTGAAAAATCGTATAATGCTATTGGCTATCCAAATTTGAGTCGAAGACGAAGATTTTTACCACTTGCACGATTGCCATTTTTGCTAAAAAAAACTTTTTCCTTACAGAAAAAATTAGATGAACGGGTGCTATTTCCTGAATAATAGCACACCACACATTTTTTATCTCAGGTAATATTACTTTGGTGTTATTAAGTTAAGTTATTAGTAAGTCACTGACAGGAGCTGTTAAATCATTTTTATGTTTAAAAATCATTTTAGGCATGAAAATTCTCGCTTGCGATTGGTCCGAGATAAGACGAAAGAAATCGTCGAAGAAAAATGCATAGAAATAGCCATTTTATAGAACATAAGTCAAATAAACACAACGTGCGACGCACTTTGTTCAATAAGAAAGTGTTTGGTTATAAACTGTCAATGATACTATGATGAGTATCCTTGACCAAGTACTTACCGCTTAACTTGAAAAGAACATTAAAATAACTCCGAAAAGTACTCTAGAGAAAGACACAGAAACAGCAGGGTGTCCTGCGTGAAGCAAGCTGTAGTAGAGCGCGTGCGAATTAGCCCTTAACTCAGCCAGATAGGTTCGAATGGACGCCACCAGTTTTTTTACACCGACACAAACTGGAAGTCGCCTAGATGGTCTAGGAACTTGCTTCAACACACAACAATCCTGCTATTCATAATTTAAAATCAAAACATAGGACGCAGTGAGCTGGATAAAAACAACTTAATAAGTTTACCCTATATACATTTATTTACACAAATTGTTGTTGACAAAAAAAAATTAGTTGTTGTTGACAAAAGGTGTTGGGCGATTTTGCCCCCGCAAAATAAATACACCAAACATAAAAAACTCCCTGAGGAAGTCTGTCCTCAGCAACACGTAATCATCGGGTGACTCCTAGCACCCACCGGAGGAAAGAGTAGGATGACTCCTAGCTCCCACCAGAAACCAACGTAATAGGGGTGCTTCTTAGCCCCTGCGGAAGACCCTAGGAACAAAACAATTCCCAGTAATTACAGTAATTTAAATATATTTGAAGTTACGTTAATAATTAAAAATAAAAATCAGAAGTTACATTAATAGAAAAGATTACTATTCAGAGAGAGACAATTGACTTGAATTAAAGCGCCGAAATCTAACTAATTTTTTTTATTAATTAATTAATTAATTTAATATTAAAAGAGAAAGCCATTGGCTTAAACTGAATCGCAAAATTTAGGTAAGTAGAAAAATATTTAAAAATAAGGAGCTACGTTAAGATAAAAAAAACTACTAATAAAAGAGAAAGTAACTATTTGCAAAATTTAAACGAGCTTAAGATACGATTAAAAGGTTACATTAATAAAAAAAAGTTAATATTTGGATAAATAATTTACTGAAACTAATCCGCAAAATTTAAGAATATTAGATAAAAGGCTAATAATAAATGAGAAAGCCAGTGGCTTGAAATCAATCGCAAAATTTTAGCTAAGTTACAAAACAAAAACCGAAGTATGAAGTTACTTTAATTTAAAAAAAAACTATCAATAAAATAAGTAATCGCTGAAAACTAGATTGCAAAATTTAAACAAACTCAAGGTAAGATTTAAAAAAGTTACGTTAGTAAACAAAAGAAATTATTACGCAAGGGCATTGATAACTAAATAAAATTGTACAGTTCCTTGATACTCAACGATAAGCGTTAATATTTACAAAAACTAAATGTCCATTAACCGACCAATTTAACGCTGTATTATGCTACCTTACATTAACAATAAAAATATAATGAAAGTACAACAAAGAAAAATAAATGATAATTAAATTATGAGTTCACGAATATTACAAGTATAAACAAAAAAAATAAGGCTTAAGCGTAGCCTGTAAAAATAACTAGAAAAAGATGGAGCCCCATTTAGCTTGACTTAAGATTTAAACGTTTAAGTAATATTCAAAGTAAAAGAGAAGCTTAAGCGAGGCCAAAAGAAAAAAAAGCACATAATCAAAACTTTAAACCCCTACTGTAGCTTGACCTAAAAGATAAGCGCTCAGCACTAATTCAGTAAATCCGAGTCAATGTAAGATAACATGAGAAAACCAAGGCATATATGGAGAAACCGTTTAAATATGAATAATTAACCAAAATATACCGCTTACGTGCCTTTATAAAACACGAAGCTTAAATTAAAAGCTACCATCAAAGCAACTACTTAACTACTCAAAAGCAAACAAGATATAAAAAAAGATGGATAATAAATATAGACAAGCGACTACGTTACTACCTGAGGTTCCAGAAACAATTAATACGATATAAAAAAGCATAGCGTTAACTATTTATAAAGCTGAATTGATTCGGCTTTTACTTGGTGGAAATACATTATCAAACTGAAGTTTCAATACTGTGGTAAAATAATTTTACACTTTCCACTAATTTGAGATCTTTATTTTTAAACACTCGACTTGTTTCGAAACACTGTTTCTTCTTCAAAGGAGTAAAACAAAGTGTACATACTTTGTTTGTAAAGTTTGATTACTATAACTCAAAACATGATGTAGCACCATGAACTACCCGAGAAAACTAGAGTCTTATAGAGTCTTACTTAGAACAAAGTACCGTAAAGCAGAACGATAATCACGGTTCGTTAAAATTTTAATTATAATTTTATGGGCTTAAATTGGCGATTAATAAGTATTAACAAAAAATCGTGGGACTAAAAAAAAGACTTCAAGGACTTACCTCTTCAAGGATAAAGAGGGAAATTCCAAATTCTACAGGCAGCAAAAGGGCACCACACAGCAAAGGTTACCACAGGGTTTGGACCTCCAAACTGCTGCCGATGTTCGTGGCTTGATAGAAATAAAGAAAGAAATCCTTAGTACTTGAAAAATTTCAGCATGCACGTGGCAGACTAGCAAAAAACCAACATCTTTATAAAATCTAGCTCACCTGATTTAACGAATGAAGTTGCCAAAACAAAAACGCTGCTCTTAGCAGTCAAAAATTCAACAAAAGAATTAAATTGCAGTCCAGAAAATTTAATCCAAGTAACTTGAGCCTCCAAACTGAAGCTTTTAATCCAACACTGCAAGGCAACTTCGACGAAAGACAGGATCTAAGTGGAGCCTCGTGCCTCGTGCGAAGAAGGACATGACTTCCTACCCCACTACCAACACATAACCAAAATGGGGTTCAAGAATTTCCGCCATGCGCGAACAACCCTAATGAAAATCTTCCGCCACTAGCCTGTGGCTTCAACGACCGAGCGTCCAAAATGGCTGAATGTACAGCTGCGTTCACGAATCGACGGCTCCAAAACGCGCTTGGGACCGTTCGTTTATGCGAACCGGTCAATCGGTTCTTACCCTCGATGCACCATTTCTAACGTGAATCGACCTCGCGGTTTGGTAACACTGGAAACCCTTGACACTGACAGCGGTTTACAGCTGTTCCAAACTTCAAAACATGAAAGCTAATCAACTAAACTGATTATCAAATCCAAAGACAATGTTTTGGAAAACGAATCTAAATAATAGTAAACAATATGATTTCCAGGAGGTACGTAAGCCCTCAAAATTCACTATTTAAACTTGTTAGCATAGATAGACTAAGGGCGTCTTGTCTATATACAGGGAGGACTTTAAGCAAGGCGAAAATTCAGGGCCCAAACAAGAGAGAAAGATGTTAACACAAACTACAAGCTTCAAACGAAGGACAGCTGACTTGGGGACAACTAGCAGCAATTAGCCAGAACAGAAACCGCAGAAACTAGCCTGGGAACAGGGCAGGTCAAACGTGTACGTGGGGAGACACAACTATTTCATTAAGGTAAACTATAAAATAAAACTAAACAGGCCTTCGTGAACAAAACTAACCCTTAAAACAAACTCTGATACTCGGGCCGAAATTAGACTGTCACAACTCCCCCTCTCCTACGAAAGGAGGGAAATTTTCCACTAAAAATTAACCGACGATAAGGATCAGAGGCTCTCTGTAGATACAAGAAAATTGAAATAGAAAATAAATTACCTGCGCTATGCTGGCGCCAATAAAAAACTATAACAGGGTTCGGACTGACCTGGAAAACCTGGAAAACCTGGAAAAGTCATGGAATTTAAAACCCGTCTAAAAAACCTGGAAAAGTCATGGAATTTCGTAATTGTACCCAAAATCCTGGAAATTTGTTACGGCAACCTGGAATCCTTTGTATTTTTTTCAGCACCAAATTGATTTCCAACCAATCCATGCAGTTTGTAACAATACACAAAATTTTCTAATTTCAAAATTTATGAATATTCTGTCCGTGTCTCGCCACGAAAAGCTCGTTTTTCCCCGACAACTTTCGAAGGATCGAAGGCAGCCACGACGTGCAATATTATTTTATCCTTTTCTTTCGATAATATGTTTAATGAAGTTTAAAAAAGGGCATCAGATCTTATGTCGTAATTGTGGCCAATAATTATTTATAATTAGTCGAAGTTTTAAAACAGGCTGCTGAATGTTGTTTTTGACGTTATTTTGTATCAATTAGGTAATTAATTACGTTTGGGAAATGAGAAGAAGTAAAAATATCTCAAAGAAAGTAAAGATAGCGAGTCAGAAAAATTGTGTTTCCTTAAAGATTGTCGTTATTTTATTAGCGCTCTAATAAAAAAGCCCATTGAGCGGTCCCCATTGAAATTTAAAGCTGAAAAACTGTTTAGTTGTTTAGATCTCAATAATTTATTTAATGACATGTATTTGTCAAAAAGGGACTTTAATCAATTGTTAGAAATTTTTACAGATGGTAACTTAATAGATCTTGAAATTGCAGAATATGCAATGTGTCAAATAAATATTTTTCTAAATAATATAGACACTCTTAAAACTGCTTATGAAAGCTACAAAATTTCACCCTTAAGACTGGATAAGTTTTATGGTAATATATTTTTTAATAAAATGGAGTACAAGGATTTATTTTTAATAATAAAAATGATATTATCTCTTTCCCATGGCAACGCCGACGTTGAAAGCGGCTTTTCAATTAATAAACATATGTTAGTTGAAAATCAGATGGAATCTTCTTTGATTGCTCGACGACAGGTTTATGATGCCATGCTTAGTAAGAATGGGGCCCGCTGGCGTCGAAATTACTAAAAAATGAAATTTTACTGCAAAAACGCCCATTTTAGATACACACAGGCTATCGAAGAGAGCAAAAAACGAGATGACGAAAATAATAGAAAAGCCGAAAAAAGAAAAATAGTTATGGCAGAAATAAATAAATTAGAAAAGAAAAAACTTAAAATAAATGATATTGCTACTTATTACTCAAAAAATATAGATGCAAGGTTACATAAACTTAGAGAACGGGTATAAATGTCCATATAAATATATCACCGCCAAATTTCGATTTCCATATCTTAAAAATATTATTGTGTAAGACTAAAATTAACAATTGCGGGACTATTCTGTACTCCTTACGGCATGGTATTTAGATTACCACTATCATTACGGTAAAACCAGTATTTAAATAATGGATTGATGCTTTGCATAATGAGTTGAGTTGTAATCATAACTACTGAGTCGGTAGTTATTAGCCCTGTTCGCAGAACAGTCTCAAACCAGTCAGAGCCAATGAAATTACTGGAAACCAGTCCGCAAACTGTCACGTTACCAAATACCTAAAATTTGATTGGCGCTGATCGGTTTGTGATTTCTCTACGAACAGAGCTAATATAGCTTAGATACATTTTTAGGGTTTCTTCTGCTGAGTCGGTAATTATTATAGCTTAGATACATTTTTAACGTTTATTCTACTGAGTCGGTAGTTATTACAGCTTAGATACATTTTTAAGGTTTATTTTGTTTCTATGATTTTGAAATTAATAAAACATTGCCACTATTTTCCATTTAATTTGCCAGACATTCATCCAAACTCATAATGGTCAGAAGGAGAACAAATGCATGCACGATCCACGTGAATGCTACTTTTAAAGGTCGAAATTCAAAATACCTCCAGTGCAGTCGATTTGAAGTCATTTGATTATTGTGCTCAATAGAAAAGGTAGCGTTATGTTTCGTGCGAGCGTTTGATTTCTTTTTCGTTATCTCCATTTTTGTACTGTAACCTACATATCAGTAAGAAAAATTAAGAAATAAAATATATACTAAACTATTTTTAACTGACCTGGAATATAACGAAATATTGCCTGGAAAAGTCATGGAATTTTACAGCTGTTGAAAAGTCCGAACCCTGTATAAGTAACGATATGTGGGAACCCAAGGTAGTACCATATAACTAATACTAACTAACAAGACTAATAACTCAATCTTAAAATAACCAAATACTCAAAGAAATCTTTGGTCCCTTTGACACTAGTCACCCAGTGACCTCCTCCAGGAAGATTCGGTGTGGAACGTAAACCCTAAGTTGGTAAGGGAGCTACCATTGCGTAACACCCAAAAATATTGTGGGGAACCTCGTTTACTAGCCTCACACCGTAGAACCGTCCCGAATTAAATCACCAAGTGACATGCGTCAAAGCAACCAAAGGGTGGACAACTAAAAAGGAAAAGATAAATATAATACAACATAAGTAAAATGAGAAGAAAAGAGGGATAGCCCAGATGATCCACCATACAAAAGGGAGTGGATTGTAGCACCCACCAAGCTAAAAGATGTACCAAATGGGAAGCACATCGGTCCCTGTATAAAACAAAAAAAATTAATCAGGGTGTTCTGAGCTGTGGCACTGCCACCGCGCAGCCTATAAAACGAGATAGGGACAAATGTCGAAATCGATACAAAGCCAAGATAAAGTAAAGTCGCAATCGGGATAGTTTATCTTGTCTAAATGGTGAATAGACAAAATATATCAGTAAGGATCTAGGCGCAAAACCAGTAAATACTGAAATGGCTGCAGACTACTATATAGTCCTGCCAAGACCTAGACCTAAGACAAATCCAAATAATAGATAAAATACCAAAGGCATCAAAGTAAATTAAAGCCAATCAAAGGCCAATCACGGTAAGGTAAGTAAGTCAAAATAAAGATAAGTAAATCAAGGAGGGAAAAAAAAGGTAACGGGATGAACGCAAAGGTTATCGAAATAAACCAAAGTAAATGTAATCGAAATTACGCAAAGGTAAGCAAATAAACGCAAAAGTAAGTAAATTAACGTAAAGGTAAGCAAATTATCGCAAAGGTAAGTAAATTACCTGAAAGGTAAGAAAATCATCGCAAAAGTAAATAAATTATCGCAAAGACAAGTAAATTAACGCAATCGCAAAAGTAATAAATTAACGCAAATACTAGTAAATTAACGCAAATGTAAGAAAGGTACTCAATCAAAAGTAAATGAACCAAGTAAATCAAACTAAATGTTCGCAAATCGAAATAAAGAAAATTGGGTTACTTGTCAACAACTAGCAGTGAATCCCACCATAAGTGGTATTCTCAACTTCACAAAATCAGCAAAAGAAGAGAAAGAAATTTGTGTTTCTACTCTAAATCCCCAAAGGAAAGACAAAGTCGTACTCGAGCAAAAACACATACTAGTTCAAATAACCGAAATTTCCAGTCACAAGTAGGGAATAATAATAAAATCAAGTCAAGGTAGAGAAAATTAAGCCAAATCAAGGTAAAAGGTCACATCAAGGTAAATACGTCAAATCAAGGTAATAAAAAAAGGTCCAATCAAGATAATAAATAAAGACTTTTGGCCCTAGTCTATAGTAAAAAAAAAAACGATTAATAGTGAATGCAGATTAAAAAAAAACGATAAAGAAAATTAGGTCCAAAATTAATTAATCACCGCCTTCTAACCAAGTAATCAAACTTAAATTACCATGTGACACACCGACCCCCATCCCGTCTCGCGCCGAGATGGGTGTCTGCGTGACTGGCAAATGGAAAAAGGTACGCTACGTTAAATGACAATATACGTTACTATACGTTACTATACAATAAACCAAGTGACGAGAAGGTAAATATAATCAGGTTATGACAACAAAAAAAAACAAGGCATAAGGCGGCGATGGCAAGTGAAAGTAGTAAGGCAGCTGAGGGCTTACCCACTACAGACAATAGAAGCAAAGTAGCTGAAGGCTTACCTTGCCACGGCTTTCAGGGGACTCCTACTCCACCTAGTTAACCCAGTGCAGCACTATTCTAAGCGATAGTGTCCAAATCCATCAAGTTTCGTACCAAGATGGATCCAGACACAATCACGCCCATACTGCAGGGCATACACGGCACTCAGAGGACTCCTACCTCACCTAGTTAACCCAGTGCACAACTATTCTAAGCGATAGTGTCCAAATCCATCAAGTTTCGTACCAAGATGGATCCAGACACAATCACGCCCATACTGCAGGGCATCTTCGACGAAAGACAGGATCTAAGTGGAGCCTCGTGCCTCGTGCGAAGAAGGACATGACTTCCTACCCCACTACCAACACAACCAAAATGGGGTTCAAGAATTTCCGCCATGCGCGAACAACCCTAATGAAAATCTTCCGCCACTAGCCTGTGGCTTCAACGACCGAGCGTCCAAAATGCCTGAATGTACAGCTGCGTTCACGAATCGACGGCTCCAAAACGCGCTTTGGGACCGTTCGTTTATGCGAACCGGTCAATCGGTTCTTACCCTCGATGCACCATTTCTAACGTGAATCGACCTCGCGGTTTGGTAACACTGGAAACCCTTGACACTGACAGCGGTTTACAGCTGTTCCAAACTTCAAAACATGAAAGCTAATCAACTAAACTGATTATCAAATCCAAAGATAATGTTTTGGAAAACGAATCTAAATAATAGTAAACAATATGATTTCCAGGAGGTACGTAAGCCCTCAAAATTCACTATTTAAACTTGTTAGCATAGATAGACTAAGGGCGGCTTGTCTATATACAGGGAGGACTTTAAGCAAGGCGAAAATTCAGGGCCCAAACAAGAGAGAAAGATGTTAACACAAACTACAAGCTTCAAACGAAGGACAGCTGACTTGGGGACAACTAGCAGCAATTAGCCAGAACAGAAACCGCAGAAACTAGCCTGGGAACAGGGCAGGTCAAACGTGTACGTTGGGAGACACAACTATTTCATTAAGGTAAACTATAAAATAAAACTAAACAGGCCTTCGTGAACAAAACTAACCCTTAAAACAAACTCTGATACTTAATTAGACTGTCACAAACGCAATGAACTAATTAGCGCTTGCCGGCTCGTACCGCGTAACGTCTCAATGGCCGTTTAAAGTCGTTTGCTGTCCCACCAAAAAAAATTAAAATTATCTGCTCACCAAAATGATTTCTCAATAAAGCTATTGTTTCGCGCGCTGTGTGTGCCGTAGCTCCGTCTTGCTGAAACCAAACGTCGCCGACATCACGGGCTACAATTTCAGGCAACAAAAAGTCTGTTATCATGGTGCGATAACGTAATTGGGCAGATACCGGTTGCAATGCTAGAAACAGTGATCGAAAATTGGACCTTCCGAATGGACCACGCACGGCGTAGTCGCGGCCAGCATTTAAATGAAATTATTTTCAAAAAATAAATGTCAAAGATTGTTCTTTCAGGTCATAATAAAGATTCCGCCATCCAATTCCATTTTATGTATTTTATTTAGAATTTAAAAAAAAAGGTCTAAATGAATCACCCTTTATAATTTTATAAAAATATGGATTTAATGTCTTATAATTCATCTGAAATCTACCAAGGCGTAGAGAGGCCACGTAATTTTTTTCTTAAATTCCGACTTTAAACTCGGAATTTTATTAAATTCCTTTTTTAAGCTCAGAATTGTGTTAAGTTCCGAGTATAAAGTCGGAATTTTGTTTATTGTGCTCATGCGCGTAGCTAAGGGACTGCCCCCCCAAAACCAACCCCCCCCCAAAACCAACCCCCCCCCCCAGAAAAAAAATTAATCCAAAATTATATTTTCCCAAAATACTTGGTCTGCTGGTTTTTTAGTGTTATGTGCCAAAATTAGCAAAACGGAACACTTATGGGATCACTTCGGTATCCGTCCGTCTGTCGCATTTTTCTCTGAAACTATTCTACGTAAAAATTTGAAATTTGGCACAGAGATAGAGTGTGGTGGCCCAATTATAGACGTGAAATATAAAAGGTTGAATCTTGATTCTGGGGGTTAATTTCAGGGGGTAAATTGGGAAATGGAAAAAAAATTTAAGGGTATCGTGTAAGATGTCAAATGAAATCTTATTGAAGCACGAATTGAATCAATATATATGATATATTTTGTTATGCATTTTTTTAATCATTTTTCAGGAAAAACGCTTAAAAATTGCTGTCTCCCACCCTCATCACCAAAAGGATCGCTCAGAAAAATTTGAAAGAAATCATGAACATTGAGAACTAGGTGTAGATTGAGCCAAAATTATCAGGATTAAAAAATCTAGCACGATCTATTGTTATAAATAATTTAATTGTTTATTTCCTTATAACTGCTGAACCACTGGTTTTTCAGGAAAAGTTTTTCTACAAAAAATATTTCTCACGATGTATAAGGAACAACTTTTGTCCTTACACGTTATTCAAAATTCTTAATTTGGCTCAGTCGAAACGTTCCCCACTCAGCTCGGACAGGTGGGCGGAGATCGGGCGGCCGAGGTTTGCTCAGGTTAAGTGGGGGGGGGGAGGTCTGATGCCATGGAACACTAATTGTGCAGGTACAGCTTGCACTTCACAGATTTTTTTATTGTCTAATGGAATTTGAAAAATTATGGGTATTTTTGTCAAAGTTTTTTATATTGGTTGAAATCATAGGCTCTTCTAATTTTCATTCTTTTTACATTTTTAAACGTATTATAAGTTAATATATCGATAAGTAAAATTTTAAAAAAATATTGTCAGCAAAGTGATATTTTGTTAGGTTGTATTTTATTAATTATATTTTAGCTTAATCCCTCTATATAAAGCCGATGTTACACTTAAAGTTAGCTGTTGGTTTGGTGTGTATTGTTGGCTTTTTGTTTTTATTTTTATTGGTTAAAAATTTTGTGGCGTCTTTTATTTAAAAAATAAACAAATAAAATTCTATCAAATACTAAAGGCTTTTGTTTTTCTATTATAATGATATTCTATTTGTTTTTGTTACTCGTAATATTATTATATTTTTGTATTGTACCGTACAAGTATACGGAATGACGGCTTCCGGGACTTTGGTAAGCGCCATGTACATAGCGTTGGATGCAACATATACAGGGTGATTCGCGGTGGATGGTACGTTAGACGAATCGTTCTGAAATTTTGGTCATTTACATAAACGAACATGCTCTGCCTGTCTAAAATACTTTTGACAATGCAGTGTTGCCACTTCTACTAAAAACTAGTAACAACTTTGATATTTTAAATGGAACACCCTATATTATATGTTATTACTAATTAGAAAAGCTACTTAAATTTCCTCTTTATTTTTGTCTATCGTACCTATACCTGACTAGTCAAGTGTCTGACTTACAAGCCATTACTTGTAAAATTTTCTCGACAATTTAATATCACTAGTTGCCCACAAAATTTTGTCCCACCTGTAAAAAAAACTCAGGGGCCGCGCCTGGGGTCTTATTAGTAAATCTCAAAAACACGCTGCCCGACTGCAGTAACGTCATGTTACGCATATTCTCAGCGCACATGCGCTAGATTGTAAATGTTATAAATAGTCGGGTGGACCAGCGCCATTTCTTCTTCTTCTTCTACTACCACAAACAGCCTCATTCATATCATCATTCATGTGAACGTCCATTTTAAAGTTAGTTTGTAGCGACCATGTACCCAGTCTATGATAGGTAAATAAAACGACTTAAATTCTGAATATGTTTTATTAACTCGGCATCTTTAAACAACAATAAAACTTAACAGTGGCGACGAAGGATTAAAAAGGAATATAAAAAAAAAGGAAAAAAAAGTGTATTTAACGACACGTGAGAAACGAACAAAATGGCAGAAGCTTCGAGAAGATTTGTAGAATTTTCACCAGAATACGACGATTGGCAAGTTTATTCAGAAAGGTTAGATCAGCATTTTACGGCAAATAAGATCAAAGAAACTGAAGATTCGATGAAAGTAGCTATATTGATTAGTTCGTTGGCACCATCGACGTATAAGTTGCTGCGAGATCTTACTCATCCGACGCTGCCGAAGGATAAAAGTTATGCAGAACTGTCTAGTTTGCTAAAAAACCAGTTCTCAAATCAAATTAGCACGTGGAGAGAAAGAAGAAATTTCTACGAAATTAAGCAAAGTTCTGAAGAATCCGTAATGGAATGGCACGCGAAGATAAAAAAGTGCAGCCACAAACTGTTCATTTGGAAGTAAATTATCCGATGTGTTAAGAGACCGATTCATTGCAGGAATGTACCCGAATAGAATCCTGGATCGACTTTGTGAAGAACCAGAGGACGCCAAACTAGAAGAATTGATCAAATTAGCAGTCAAAGTTGAAAGTTTTGCGAAGACGGAAGCACGTGGAAGCATAAACTTCACGTCCAATTCAAAACGCCCGCCAAAACCCGACGGAAGTGAAAATTCAAGATGGCCGCGCCGAGGTGGCAGCAACGCAGGACGAACAGGTCATGGGACTGGTGGATCGAGCTCGAATGTCAAAACAAAAAATCTGGTTAGTAATGATTTTTCTCATAATCAATTCAAAATATTGCAAATTTTGTAAGTTAAACAATCATAATAGTGATGCATGTTATTTCAAAAATATTCGTTGTAATGTATGTAAAAAGTTAGGTCACAGTTCAAAGAAATGTCATAATAAAAACAAAATATATTTTATTCAATCAAATAAAAACGCAAATATCCAAGGGAATTGCAACAGTAACGAGTGTTTCGAAGGTAATAAAATGCTTTATCTGGAAAAATGTCAGAATAAAAAAAAGAGGTTGTTTAGTAAACAAACGGTCATTGAACCCGCTGTCAGTGAAAATAATTGTAAGATCAATGAACCAAAAGCAAACAACAACAAGTTGAAGGTTAATAAACCCAATGTAAATAGAAGTATGATTTGTTGTAATAAAAAAGTAGAAGAAGCAAATTTTATGAATGTTTCGAATGATGATAATTTTAAAATTTATGTTTTAAATAAATAAAAAACCTGTACTTATGTTGATTGATTCTGGTTCGTCAGTAAGTACCCTGAGCTATAACACATACTTGCAAAATTTTTCATATTGTAGGTTACAGCAGGACGACACAACATTGAGAGTGTACGATGGAACGATGCTACGTCCCAAAGGGTTCATTGAAGTAAATGTAAGCTATCGTGATGTCTCAAAGCCGGTCCGAATGTATATTGTGCAATGTAATAGCCCCGGTTTGCTCGGACGTGACTGGATAATTTTTTTTTTATTTTATTTATTTCTGACCTTGAAACAGTAACAATACTGATAATAAGGCCTAGTTATTAAGTATTTACAATAGGTAAGGTAGGTTACATTTTAAAGTAACATAATATCAATATACAGTATATAATTCAAAGTATAGTAAACAACAGGTAAGTGAGTCCATTAGTTTGAATTTAAATATGTTTTTAGTTCGTGACATAGTTTTTTCATTCTAGTGAGTGATGTAACTTCGTGAGGTATGGTATTATATGCTTGAATGCTTCGATAAATTGGTGAATCCTGAGCTTTTTTGGTTCTTGCAAAATCAGCAGGGTAATTTGACCCTTGTCTTATGTTATATTGGTGGATCTCGTTTGCTTGTTTTAGTTCAGAGTTTATTTTAATATTTTTTGTTTTTATGTTATATATCAGCTTCGTTTGTTCCAAAGTTCTCAATTTGTTTATGTTTAGTATTTTTGTTTCGTCGTAAACGGTTTCCGAAGAAGCATAATAGTCCATGCTATATAGTGCCTTAATAGCCTTGTTTTGTGATCGTTGCAGTTTGCCGAGCAGGTATTGTCCGGCATTTCCTCAACATGGAATTAAGTACCTTAAGGGTGGTTCTATGAAGCTGCTATACAACATAGTTCTAGTTTTAGCATTTAAGAAACTCGAACACCTCCGTATGGCACCAACCATTGGTGCTATTTTTGATAGTATACTGTTTATATGTTTCGACCAGGTCAATCCATCGTCTATTATAAGTCCTAAGTATTTATAGTGGGTAACACTTTTTAATTTCACATTTTTTAAGTATAAATTTAAGACAACACTCGGTTTATTTTTTTGTTTAAAGGTCATATATACTGTTTTTTCAGCATTTAAAGTAAGTTTATTATTACACAACCATTTATAGTAGATCTGCAGGTCTTGATTTATTTGTGATTCTAAATTATTTATATCACTATCTGAATAGACGAGTGCCGTGTCGTCAGCAAACATAAAATACCTTGCTTTAAGTCCAGCAAACTTTAGATTATGTAGGTACATACAGCAAGTACTCTAAGGGGCCAAGTATAGATCTCTGAGGGACTCCAACATTTACTGTGGCAGTAGAGCTTGTCCGTCCATTGATAGTTGTATAGTGCTGTCTGTTTTTTGAGTAGGATTGCATCAGGTTGTAGGCAACTCCTTTTATTCCCATTTTATATAGTTTTTCGAGCAGCATTTCTATGTCTACAGTGTCAAAAGCCTTCTTTAGATCAATATATACTACAATTACATATTTGTTTAGGTCCAACTCAGATGTAATGCGTTCCAGTAGGTCCACTGTCGCACCCAGTACACCACTCTGCTTCTGGAATCCGTACTGATATGAATCGAAATTAATTTTTTTTTCAATAACATGAATAAGTCTATTCTTGATTATTTTTTCAACTATTTTGGAAAACGTATTTAAAATTGATATAGGTCTATAATTATTTAGCTCGCTGTGATTTCCACTTTTATAAACTGGTATAATTTTTGCCACCCTGAATTCCTCCGGGAAAACACCACTGGATAATACTTTGTTAACAAGACTATTTTGTCACTTATAATGTCAAACAGCTGGATTATATCTTTTTTTGTGATAGAATCTTCACCTGGTGCAGAGTTGGTTTTAATTTCTTGTATAGTTTTAAATATTTCCATAGTGTTTGTAGGCCTCAAAAAAATTGTACCCAAAACTTCTTCCTCCTCAAAAACGGTACCGTCCACTGGATTTATTTTACTTGCAAGATCCACACCGATGCTGGAAAAATGTCTATTTGTTTCTTCTAGTATATCTGTTGGGCACTCTAGGGTTTGTCCACTTATAGTATTGATTTTATTTATTGTAGATTTTTGGTTTTTTCCTCTAGAGCATAGTTCATTCAGGACTTTCCAGGTCTTTTTGACGTCTCTTTCAGCATTTTCCAGTTTTCTTTCAGCATATTGTTTTTTTAGGTACTTCCTTAAATTATTCACCTCATTTTTTAATTTTTTAAAGTTTTTTTCTGTATTCTCATTTTGATTTAGTTTCCATCTTGAATATAGTTTATCTCTCTCTTTTATTTTGTTCTTGAATTCATAATTTACCCAGTATTGTTCATTGATTACTTTCAATTTGTATTCAGTGATGGCTTCGTTCCTTGTTTGATTTATAGTATTTGTAAGCTCTCTAAATGATTGAATTTCTTGCCCAGCAATTTGCCCAGATAATCCTTCTCTCCAATGTTGCAAGTTAGTTTTTTTTCTAGTTATTGTTTCCTTTTTCCAGGGTATTTTGGGGATATTGACTTTGATATCTAACATCTGATGATCCGAAATCATATGGTCTTTCATAGTTATTTCACAGTTTAAGTTGTTGTTTGTTATTACATGGTCTATGATGCTCGATTTTGTGTTTCCTATTCTAGTGGCTACATTTAAATTATTTTGTAAAGAAAATGCATTCATTTCGATAATATTTTTATAGTCTATGATGGTTGGTGAATTTTGGGATATGTCCAAGTTGATATCTCCAACTATAATGCTATTTTTTTTATTTTTTCTCTAATTTTATCAATTAGATCCAGGATAAAAGCACTCTTGCTTGAGGGTGGTCTATATATTGCACATATGGAACACTGCAGAGTATTTATATAAATCTTAATCATGTTAATATCATTTAGTTCAATATTATCACAGTTTTCAAGAGTATAGTTAAAATAATCTTTAATGTGTATGCATACCCCTCCTCCTCTTGTGTCTCTGCAGTGATGGAAAGCTCTATATCCAGGCACATTGAAATGTTTTGTTTCACTTATATATAACCATGTTTAAGTCAGTATAACTATATGCACTTCGTCAGTATTGCACCTTATAATGTCACAAAGATCATCCAGCTTATTGCGTAGGCTCCTTACATTTATATATAATATGTTGAATTCTGTGATCGGTTGGCACTATCTAGTTTGGTTTGACTTGATTTATAGATGGAGATCAGAGTCACTCCTTATTCTGACAGGATGGTCAGTTTCAGTCTTTTTTATAAATATCTTTCCATTTACAATATAGGCAGCTTTCCATTTATTTAGTCGGACGGAATCTCTGGTCTTCTTAAAAAGGTCTTGATTGTAGTGGGTCAGGTCGTCATTAAAATAGATGTTATTATTTGCTCCTTTTAGTCCACATTCTCCAACTTTAAGTCCCTTTGTTTGCTTAATTCTTTTAAATAACTTAGATTTTGCCTCATGATTGTTAAATTTAATCAGTATAGGCGCCGCATCCCTATTTGATACATGGTAGACCTCCTTTATATCACTCTCGCTAATTTGTACTTTCATTGCTCCAATTACTTCGTTAATTATCTGCTTAGCATCCTTATTTTGCTTTGGTATACCTACAACCAGGAGGTTGTTTTCTTTTTCCTTTTGCTCCCTGGCATTCAGCTTATCCTCCAGGGCTTTAACTTTTGTTTTTAGACTGTTGTTTTCGTCCTTGACTTTCTTCATTTCTCTTACTAAGTCCTCCATGGTCTTTTTTTGTTCATCGAACTTATCCGAGATATATCGCATAGATCTTCTGATATCAGCCATTTCACTCTGCAAAGATGATTTCAGCGGGTTCAGATGTTCATCAAACAAGTCTTTTACAATAGATTTTAATCGTTTTTCGTCCATTTCAGTTGAGGCTTCACTATTTTCCTCACTGCTAACCTCACTTTTTCGGCGTGTTTTACAACAGTTGACTTTATTGTCTTTACTAGTCACTTTTGCTTGTGCAGCACAACTTGGGTGGTAGTTTGATCCACAGACAACACAATCCAACGAAAAATTTACATATTTCTTACAATGTTTGCACTTTTTCCTCCTTTCTTCACTAATAATAGCAGTGAGACTCTGCGTCGTTATAGTAATCTACTATAGCTTTCTACTATAGAAATCTATTAGCGTTTTCTACTATCGTCAAATGTGCAACTCTGTTTAGTTGTAGACAATGATCGGGTATCTTCGGAACTCGCCAAAGGGTAACTGTCTGAGCTAAAAACATTGCGGAAATTCTAGGGATTTTAAATTTTATAACTAGAAGTTTTGGACAGAAGAAAAAGTTTGGTTATATTTATGTTCAAAAGCATAGTAGAGTTGGGAGATATAGTGATTTTTCGATATCTGTTAGAACAGAGATGGTGATTTAAGAATAGCCGATATTTTTAACGGTGATTTTTCACTACAGCGATTTTTATTTTTAAGGCGAAAAGGAGCAGCATAGTTGCTTTTACAAGACTGATATCCGATATAAATATTGAATAATGCAGCTACAATTGGAAGTAAAATTATAAGTTGATTTGGTTAGTAAGTTATTAGGGTAAAAATAGTATTTTTTCGAAACGCCCAGTGCCAGAAGCGTAGAGAATATTAATCGAAAATGGCCTTTATTCTTGATTTTTGCGCTAGATTAAGTTAAAAATATTACATTTTTTCCGAAATTAGAATTATAATGCTTTTGGTAATTTTGAGTATAGGTATACCTGAAAATGTTTTTATGACGCTGAATTTAAATACGACAATAAATTAATAGAATTATAATCTCTTAGATACTTTTCAGATTTGAAATTAACCATCTAAAACTGCAAAAAAATCCCATTTAATAGCTTAAAATTGAGGGCACACTGAGACTAAAGGAGATTATAAAATACTTAATAACCCACAACATAAATAACAAAAGAATTATAAACAATAGTATAAGAAAATATAATCAAAAAAAAACATTCCCTTTTATATCTAGCTATGTCCTGCAGTGGGACTCTGCGTCGTTATAGAAAACTACTATTGCTTTCTACTATAGAAATCTATTCGCGTTTTCTACTAAAGAAAATTTGCAACTCTATTTAATTGTAGACTCATGATCGGGTATCTTCGGAACTCGCCAAAGGGATAACTATCGGAGCTAAAAACATTTGCAAAAATTCTAGGGATTTTAAATTTTATAACTAGAAGTTTTGGATAGAAAGAAAAGCTTGGTTATATTTAATGTTCAAGGTTCATGTTCAAAAGTATTTTACCCTTTACCTAAGTTCAACTTTTTCAGTTTTTCCATGTGCCATCCAAAGCCCTTCTAGAACTAGTAACACCTAAGTACAGCTTATACAATAACACAGCTACCTAAGTAAGTTAAACAGGGGCGCACCTAGGATTTTGTCTCAGTAGTAGTTTGTAGGAGTGTTTCAGGAATCACGCGATTTGGTGGATTTTTTCAATTATTAGTGCACTTTTTTAATTTTTGTGTGTCTAGGATTAGTGTAGGGGGAACTGCCGCCCCCCCCCCCCCCCGTGTACGCCGCTGAAGTTAAACACCGCAACGCAAGTCGCAACGTCATCAGCCGAGAACTTACTGCCGCTGTCGACTGGTGACGTTGCGGTGTTGTAACTTAAAGAAGGTCCTCACCTCACGGGCAGAAGAAGCGGAACAGCGGACAGGAACTTCGTTTGTTAAACATGGCAGAATTCAACTAATCATATAACGAAGCGCCTCTCCGCTGTTCCGCTTCCTCCGCCCGTGAAGACACACTTTTACGGCGTTACTAGTTCTAGCATCTTTGGCTATTTATTTGGATATTTTTATTTCTGGATGAGATTCAGCGAAGTTTATCAAATAAAGCCAGTGTTCACTTCTTACGCGCATTTTACTACAAAGATACTTTTTGTTTGTTGCTTATTTAAAACTATTTAGTAAAAAATGTATGTATTTCGATCTCAAAATTTTCAACTGAGTAATTTGTATCCAAATTATAAGCAAAGTGCATAAAAGCAAAGTAAGGAGCTTTTACTGATCCTTTTTATTTTTTATAAGCTCTGCACTTAGGACAATTTGTGGTTATACCTAATGCCAGAGTGAAAATGCTCAAAATTTTGAGACTCAGACTCATTAGGAATAATCTTAAACAGAAAAAGCAATACTTCAAACATATGACCTCTAAAGCCTTCGTTCACCGAACACCGAACCGGCAGTGCTCTGATCCAAAAATATGTAAACAACTTGATCCATAACCTCACAAAACCGGTAACTACAGCATTGGCGATGTCGTTTCAAGACGACAAGATGGCTGTCACATAATCGACTTCGAAACATACGCAGAGTACGAAACGATCGTTCCGTTTCTACAAATAGAATTCTATGACATCGTGGAGTCCCACTGCAGCGTTAGCGATGTCGCTTTCGTTTCAAGACGACAATATGGCTGCCACATAATCGACTTCGAAACCTACGCGGAGTACGAAACGATCGCTTCGTTTCTACAAATAGAATTCTACGACATCGCGGAGTCCCACTGCTGTTTACATCTGCCATAACATAACCTCTTTATGTTGGAAAACATAAGTAAAAATAAATAGCACTCTTTCCTACAGCTGCTTAAGTGTTCTGGGCAAGACTTTCATATAGTTTTGCCAATTTCATAAATTACATAATGATGTAATCGACTAAGCCAGGGGGGTGCAGTAACGTCATGTTACGCATATTCTCAGCGCACATGCGCTAGATTGTAAATGTTATAAATAGTCGGATGGACCAGCGCCATTTCTTCTTCTTCTTCTTCTACTACCACCAACAGCCTCATTCACATCATCATTCATGTGAACGTCCATTTTAAAGTTAGGGCGTGTACCGTTGTCAACTTCGGTTACGGTTTTGTGTCCCGTAAGTATCGGTAATCTGAAAAGTTGGCAGATTGGAAACGCAATATCTGTCATTAATGTCACCGAAGAAACCGAGCGGTTAACCGTTTGACAACGGTACACAGCCTTAGTTTGTAGCGACCATGTACTAGAGATGGGAAGAACGGTTCCGTATGTGGAGCGCTCCAATCGCGCTCGCACCAAGGAAATACCGTTCCAAAACAACGTTACTTTGGAACGAAATTTTCTCGGGAGAACATTAACGTGTCAGGTATGCTTCAGACGCTACGCTACGAAACAAGAGGCTAACGGCAGCGGCAGCGCTTCAACTTTTTTATTATTAAGGTACGTGTAAACGAAAACTTAGTAAATCAATAACAAAAAAATTATTCAGAAAATACAAACGAAAATATAACATCATTGTTTGATTAAAAAACAAAAAATAAAGTCTATATATATATATATATATATATATATATATATATATATATATATATATATATATATATATATATATATATATATATATATGTATAGTCAAAACTGTCATTACTCACAGATTAATATTTTTTATTAATATTTTTTGACATTTGCATGACCTAATCGATTTCGCCTTTCACTTAAAAACAAGAAATAAACTAATATTGTTAGCATTAAGTAATTGACACTACGTCTAGTAGTCGCGCGGCGCCAAATAATCAAAACAAACTAAAAAACACAACTAAAAAACATCTACACTAGGGTGGATCGAAAAAATCTTTTTTTGGATTTTCAGTCGACCTTACCTGGCGAAAGTTGTCAGTAGATATCATGATTGTTTTAGCCAAATCTCAGAATTTTCGAACATCATCTCCAGGTTCCCCGCGAGTGTCAAAGTTTAGGGAAAATGTCAATTTTTTACCTTTATCAAAAAAATAACGGAATGTTTTTCTTTAATTATTTTACTTGGGCTGATATGCCCAATCAATGTTGTATTATTAAAAAAAAACTCGGAATTTTTGATAAGCATCTAGAGGTTCCCCTGCTGTATACAAATTAAGAAAAAAATTAAAATAAAAAACTTTTTAAAAAAATATATTTTGTGTAATTTTTGTTAAGCAAATGATTTTTGTTTTGCTTGACAGACGAAACAAAATCATTTTTTGGTATTAAAATATGGAAGCTTGTTCCTAGAGTCTATTTTGGCCCTAATGAATCCGTCTCTAGCTTCTTGGCCTGAAACAGCTAGAGACGCCTCTGTTACAAGCTTAATACTCCTCTCCACAGCTTGGGTGTGGCAAGGAAATGTAGAAAGAGGCATATTTTAAAATTTATGCCACACCCAAGCTGTGGAGAGGAGTATTAAGCTTGTAACAGAGGCTTCTCTAGCTGTTTCAGGCCAAGAAGCTAGAGACCGATTCATTAGGGCCAAAATAGACTCTAGGAACAAGCTTCCATATTTTAATACCAAAAAATGATTTTGTTTCGTCTGTCAAGCAAAACAAAAATCATTTGCTTAACAAAAATTACACAAAATATATTTTTTTAAAAAGTTTTTTATTTTCATTTTTTTCTTAATTTGTATACAGCAGTGGAACCTCTAGATGTTTATCAAAAATTCAGAGCTTTTTTTTAATAATACAACATTGATTGGGCATATCAGCCCAAGTAAAATAATTAAAGAAAAACATTCAGTTATTTTTTTGGTAAAGGTAAAAAATTGACATTTTCCCTAAACTTTGACACTCGCGGGGAACCTGAAGATGATGTTCGAAAATTCTGAGATTTGGCTAAAGCAATCATGATATCTACTGACAACTTTCGCCAGGTAAGGTCAACTGAAAATCCAAAAAAAGATTTTTTCGATCCACCCTAATCTACACAAAGCGAGACCCAAAAACAAAAACCGCTTGCAATCATAACCACGTTAACGTCGAGCGTCTTCCTCGCAAGTCTCGAGTGGAGCGAAGCGAGCTGATTGGACTGGAAATTGATGTTGGAACGAAGAACGAGGTGTAACGAGGAACGAACTGAATTTGTGCGAAGGCGACGCGGCGCGACGCGACGGAATAAGCAACGCCGCAAGCCGAAACGAAAACAACAAGCCTAACTGGTCGTCTTTATCGTGTTACGTAAAACGTGTCAACATAATAATTAGTTCGCTGTTTGGCGGAACGCTGGAGCCGCTGGAGCGTTCCACAAAAGTACCGCGACAGAGCGTTACACAAAAATACCGTTCCAAAATAACGTCACATCAGTAACGACCCACCTCTACCATGTACCGAGTCTGTGATAGGTAAATAAAACGACTTAAATTCTGAATATGTTTTATTAACTCGGCATCTTTAAACAACAATAAAACTTAACACCGACCATAGGCGTCGGAAACGTAAATACGCAACTGCATGCAAGTAAGTGATAATAAAATGCATTACTAAGAAAAATACTTACCCAGTAACTAGGATTCAGTGAGGTTAGTTCTAGGGAATTTTCCCTGGATCTAGGTATTTTTTAGTGTTTCAGGGATAAAGGTAATTTTTGTGATTATCGAGGGATTTTTCTTGGTAGAAAGAATTTTCGAGTAATAGTTTTATTATTTTTGTTACATTATTTTATTAAAAACTCGGTATAATCGAGTCAAGTGATGTGAGCGACATACAAAAATAAACGTATAAGAAGATAAATTGTTATTATTCTTAATTTAAAAAAAAATGGGTATTTCATTTATAAAAACTATTTTCTCTAACCCTTGATTTGAGTTTCTCGGTTTGTCAGATGTCTAATCTGTCAATTAGGGAATCCAAACCACGTGATTCAATATGGCGGTTGTGGGCAAACATAAATGACATTTATTTTGCCATATGAGCAGTTAAGAAGAAGGATTTTATTTTTGATAATTTTTAAGAGTTGTGTTTCTTAAAATTTGTGTTATTTATCTTTTACGTGACTTGTCTACCCTAAACTTTGTTTATTTAGCAATAGCTAGCCTTTATCTGCAGAATTTATTAGCAGAAAGTCATGACATTGGCCAGAGGTAAGTTGAAATTATTTCCATCTCAAACTGGCTTAAAATGATTATCTCTGTATTTCTCTGAAAATAATCAACTGTCTTAAGTTTTCAGGTATCTACAGAAGTTAAAACTCATTGGTTCTTTAGATCCTTTTACTTAAAAAGATGAATATTTAGACTTCTCTATTCATCGAGTTCCTCCAGTTTCCAATATGGGTATTGGTATTGTTTCATATTTAGTCCTGACACACAGTTATTAGACCAAATACCAAATGAAAGCAGAGTCTATAGTCGTATAAATATTCTGATGCATTGAGCAAGTAAATTGTTTTTAATAGTTTATAGGCAGTTGATTACCTGCTTTTATTACCTTATTTCCAATTTTGTTATGAAATGAAATTATTTTTATCGATAAGAAACATCTGGAATATTTTTAGTTTTGTTAGGAAATGAAGTTATTTTGATCTAAGACTGTTAAAGGCAAAGTTTCCAGGTTTTCAACTAGTTTCCCTGACATTCCTTGACTTCCCTGACTTTCCAGAAAAGTAGGAACCCTGAAATAGCTCATTTTTAATGAGTTTTTATTTATGATTTATATCAGATTTCTTGTCCGCCTGTTGTCGTTACAGTTGTCACCACTATCGACTGCTAAATCACTGCGCATAGGCTGGCATCTTGTTCTGACCGAAAACGGTAACCAATCATTTTTCTCTTCACAATCGGAAAGAAAGGCACTAAATTTAAAATTGCCATGTACCGCAGGGGGTATTCACAAATAATTTAGAGAGCACCATGAAAACCAAAATCTTAAATTTAAATGAAATCATAGTATAATGTACTAGTATTAAGGACTTATCAATTATATTATATAAACGCAAATAATCATTCAGTTCTTTTGTCCTAGAGAATCCTTTTATGTACGTTCTAACACAACGTACCTGTAACGTTACAAATTAAATGTCTTTGGAACGTTTTCGGTGGTTATTGGACGTTCGGACTTATATATTATTAGTTAGGACCTAAAAAGTACGTTCACAGAACGTACTGTGTTATTAGGACTCATATTTTAGGCCCGGAAATGAAAAATAATCCTCCGAACATTATGCCCCAGCGAATTGTTTTTATACACTTGTACTTTACTCATACTTGCGCCTCTTTTAAGCTGTTTTTTTCAGTGTATTTTCCAGCGATCTGTAATATTAAATTTTAAAACACCGAAACTACCACCATCATCTCTCAAGCTACTTAGTAGCAAAACCTCTCACTGACCCTGTAAGCTTTGCGGAAAGGGTCTGTTTTTCCTCACTTTCACTTCACTGGGACTACCAAGGGCCAACATCAGCCCCGGCCGCACCCCGGTCGTGTTGCCGTACTGGACTTCCCTGAATAGGTATCGTAGTATGTGTTATGTAAATATATATGTACTAGTGTATGTATATATTAAGTAGTTAGGTGGAGTTATAGGATATTATTAAGTAATAAATAGTTTTCAAATGACTTGCGCCTCAACGTCGTCCTCACAATAAATATTGCGGCGTACTGTAACCAGAGGAAAATAAGACAGAGAGAATAATATCTGTTCTTCCCGCCAGCTCGACCACGCTATGGCCTTCAAACGGCAACACCCCCCGATTGGCGCGTAGAATTCTCACAATACACCCCGACATTAGCCAGTGCGGTAGCAACAGAGAAAAATAAGATAGAGAGAAGAATATCTCGTACCGAGTTCATTCGATTCGATTTGCTTTCTATGACCTCCAAACCGACGTCGAAATAAGCTGCCATGGGCGTGCACTGCAGATTTTGGGTTATTATAAAGCACAGTGAGAGTGAGTATTGAGACGCGCCGCAGAAAACTCTCTGTGCTTGCCGTGTTGCTACCGCACTGGCTAATGTCGGGAGGTCTTGTAAGAATCACAATGGCTAATCTCGGGATGTCGCCGTTTGAAGGCCATAGCGTGGTCGAGCTGGCGGGAAGACGAGATATTATTCTCTCTATCTTATTTTTCTCTGGTAGCAACACGGCAAGCAGAGAGAGTTTTCTGCGGCGCGTCTCAATACTCACTCTCACTACGTACAACCCGAGAAGAGCAAACCAGAGAGAAGCGACATAATCGAGTCCGGCCGAAAACATTTAAGTGGGGGATAAGCCGGCCAACTATCATAAACATGTGCTCGCACTCGCCGGCATTTTTAGTCCGGTAGTCGATGAGTTTGGTTTGTGTTTGGAAAACTATTTTTGATGCTAAGTTTTAAGTGTTTAATTTGTTGCTGTGATTTATAAAAATTCTTAAATTATGCTTGGTAATACCTGCACGTTTCGTGGGTGCCATTCAAAAGAGGGACAAGGATTTAGCATGTTTACGTTTCCAAAGGATCCTGAACGGTAAGTACATATACACCTTTATTACACCAAATTATACCGGCCAACTGTCTATTATTTAGACTCGAGGTCACAAAATTTTATACCCCGCAACATCAAAGGTGCCGACGTATTTTGTCGCTTCTGTCTGGTTTGCTCTTCTCGGGTACAACGTCGGTTTGGAGGTCATCGAAAGCAAATCGTATTTATGAATTAAATCGGTAGGAGATATTATTCTCTCTGTCTTATTTTTCTCTGCTGTAACTTTGCCGGCGCTCCTCTCCGCTCGACGTTCATGGTTGGGTACGACGTTTTTGGAGCTCTACTTATTAGAGGTACACTAATGTTCGAAATACTCAGGCACCATTAGATTAAATTTATTTTAGTCATACAATAAAGCAGTTAAATCCAGTTTCCTTTTGTTGCTTGTACAGTTAAATTAATCTTTTCAGTCAATAACCTTTAGAAGCCCAAGGGTTAAATGTTTCACCTTCGTCCACTGAGGTATGTTCTGTAGCTAGGAAAAAAGTTTGTTTTTAAACTTAATTCTTATGATTTTTACAATGACAATAGGAAAATAAAGCTGTATTGCAAAACTAAATCACCCTATTAAATATTACAGAAATGAAAATCTGAGAAAATTTACTTAAAACACCGCCAACCTGGGCCTCCAGATGTTGATAAGATTTTATTGTTTCATTCTGCAGTTAAAATAAATTTCATCCCATAATGTATAGTGGCCAAATACTTTTGATTCTTAGTGTAGGTTTGTACAGGATATTTTCTAAGGGGTCTAATATATGATTCTACAGCTAATTTTAGTACAAAGTTCATATAAACATGGGGTGTAAGTAACCCTTAGTTTTCAAGTGGTAAACTTTTTATCTAGTTATCTATTGGCCCCTTTTAAACATCCTGAACATTTTATAATACCACACCACGGACAACTTTTAATGGAATAATTAGTACTTCTATTGAAATTTTGCTAATTTTGCAATATTTGCACTGGTTCTGAAGAATTAAGCAAAATACCCATTCTTGTGTACCTACTATACCGAGTGTCAACGAAATCATTTTATATAGAGGAACTTCGGTAAATATGGAATACCCATTCTCCTTTTTCAGCTATTATCATCCACCATGGCATAATGACTTGTATAAAGGCATATACGGATGACCAACGTGCCACTTTCTCCAAGGACAACATTGTCAGGAGCGGCTAGAACTGCAAACAAACCGACGTTGCCATATGTGCGGTAGCTCGAAGATTTTAAAATAGTGGATTTTTTCGCACCGATCCCTCTTCGCTTGCGAGGAAAGAGACTGGTCAGGGCCCCTAACCAGGTGCTAACCCTGTTCCGACCTTAGGGTGCCCTCCGATCCACCGTTAAAATTAAAAAAGATGCGGCCGAGCCGGGATTCGAACCAACACATCTCGGACAATAAGCGGATGCTCTATCCACTGGGTTATGTGGCTGATCTACCTGCAAAGGAAATTAAAGTTTACCGGTGCAAGACAAGGAACACCGAAAATGGCAACGTCGGTTTGTTTGCAGTTCTAGCCGCTTCTCCTCCAGTATTCGTCGAGTCGTTGATTGGTGTTGCCGTCAGTGTTGCCATTAGTAGCGATACATCGCGAAAATAGCGACTTTCTGACAATAAAAACGCAGCGGCGTTTTGCAAGAAATAATCTGTTTGTGGCGGCTTTTTGGATTTTAGGAAAAGAAATTGACACTCAAATAATTATTTAAGTACAAACAATAAACCTAGAAATGTATCATTTTATTTTACTTATTTTTACGACGCCACTGCTCATTATGGCGATTTCGAATCGCATGCAATTTTGCAATGAGTGCCCATCGGTGTATTCCGATTCGCTTTCATCAAAGTCTAAAACAGGGGATAACAAAACCTTTTCTCGGTGCAGTGCGTCCGATCAAAAACGCTTTAGCGCGTTTAGTTTATTCTGGCAGCCGGCGGGATTCCCAGATTTCAAATGTGTGAGTACCTCGAGAACCATCACATGTTTAACCCAGGTCAGTTTGGTTTCCGTTGCAATAGGTCTGCTACAGATGCGATAAGCCACCTTGCCTCATACATACAGGAGTGCTTTGAGGCGAAAATGTACGCTCGGACATCCTTTTTTGACCTGACAATAGCTATTTGTGTATTAAGAGCGCAAAGTGATATATTGCCGCTCTGAGCGAGAAGTTAGACGCGCGACGCGTAGCGGAGCGCGGCTATCTCGCGAGAGCGGCAATGTCACTTTGCGCTCGAATTACACACATGATTTTTTCTACAACCGGTGTTTTTATAAAAATGTTTTGTAATGTAATTAATAATTATTGATATCAAATTTGACAGTTTATATTTTGTGTCAAAAGTCGCAGATACGCTGGACGTTTCTTTATTATTATTAAGGTGTCCATGGTAACTAAGCGAGCGACAAAGTAACTTTGTCGCTCGGCGAGCGACAAAGTAAAACAAACGCTTGTTCCTCGAAAATGTCCAACTTTGCGCTTTCTTTTGAAAGCGCAAGCGGTTGTAGAAAAAGGCATTTGTTTGTGTGTCGCATGAGCTGTTGGTTCGAAAACTAGCTAAATATACCTTTCATGATAATAGTGTTACACTTATTAAATAATATTTATCAGATCGTTTGCAGTATGTGGCATACAATGGGGCAGTGTCCAAGCCATGCAGTGTCACTCATGGAGTGCCACAGGGCTCTGTTCTCGGGCCGATACTATTCCTGTTGTATATAAACGACATTGGAGCGTGCACTGCAAGTGCCACTGCGAGTATCCTGTTGTTTGCGGATGACACTAATGCATTGGAAAGAGCCAACAATTTGACACTCCTTGACCAGCAGTCCGGTGATACGCGGTCGAAAATGCGGCAGTGGTTTCTTGCAAATAAATTAAGCATAAATGAAAGCAAGACACAAACTCTTTTTTTTTCTCGTTAAGACCTTTGGAAACAAACACCGATGCTGTAAAATTTCTGGGCTTGTTTCTGGACCCCAGGCTGACATGGGAGCAACATGTTGACCATTTAACAAGTATTTTAAGTAGAAATATCTACAAAATACGTAATCTTAAAAACATTGTCCCAGATATAATGTTATAAAGAGGAATTTTGTAATTGTATTGAAGATGAAAGGTATATTTTTTGGTAAAATTCACATTATAAATGATGAACTTTATTTTCCCTACATTTTTGATAAGTGTTTGTAAAGGTAGGTACCTGCTTAATAAGCATTATGATAAATAAGAGGCCCATCTGTAATAAAAGTGTATATAGTTTTATTTTAAAATATTGAAGGAAGGATTTTTCTTTCGATTTCTTGTATTGGAACATAAAATTTTGGGGAAAAGTAACCAATATTTTATCAAAACTGTTACCAAAAACATGACTTTAATTACCTATAGCATATTGTGTAATTAGTTTAATTCATCGTTAAGTGCTCTCTTTGTTAAAAACAAATGAAAAAGTAAACAATACCTTGGTTTTTTAGTGGCAATAGTTTAATCACGGATTAGCTGAAAATTTGGGTGGTTGCAGAAAGAAAAAAATTTAACGCTATGTTAAACTGAATATCTTTTGTTTTTAACGATTAATTAGGATTTAACACTTGATTAAAAGTTTTCTGCAACCAGCTGTAAGTCAAATAATAAACCTGAGCAAACCCTTTATTTTTCTGTGGTCAAAATATCTAGGTAAGACTTTTTCTCAAAAAAAAGATCTAGAAGATAATAATCTATCCAGAAAAGTTCTAAAAATCAATTTCTGACACGGTGTGCCTATTATTGTGCTACAAGCAAGAAATGAGAAGCTAAAGAAACAGTCCTTACTGCTGTGCATATATGGGTTTTAATGATTGGTCACTATTTTATCGCAATGATTCATAAAACAATTTTAAATTACACCTTAAATTTTTGTGCTGAGAATTTTAGTCCCTAGGTACGAAGATGGATCAAGACCTCTTATATTAAGAACTTTTTATCATGCATCGTTATTATTTATTCATTTACGGCCATAGCCACTTATAAGCATATATTGTTTTGTTTATGTCAATTTCCTAAATGAATTTGTGTGCATTATATGGGATATATTTTATATTTTCTCTTATCTTGCTCCCAACCTGATTTATTTTAGGTTCGTTCCCCATAGAAATCACAAATTAGTCTGAGCTATAATAATATAACTGCTGGATCAGTCAGCAATCAGCAGCGAGAAGAGCTTTCAAGAAAATTTATTTATTTACTTTCGACTTATAATGTTTTTAAAAAATGTACAGTGTGTCCATGGGTGGAACTGGAAAGAGGAAAACACTTCATTATCGATTTTACGAAAAAAAGTCATTCTTTTTAAAAAGTTCTGCTTGTCCAAAAAATGAGTTTACCATATAAAAATTTTTAGATTAAATATACAGGGTGTTAATAAATAAGGAAAACATGAAAATGCTTCAAGAGAGGAGTACCATTATTATTTTAGACAAAATTTTTGTAAAACAAAGTTGTTTATAACCTAAAACAAAGACTAAATACAAAATCTGAAATAAAAATTTTAAGATTTAAATTTGGAATAATAATTGCGGTTTTATGTCATTACATTGCATTTGGCCAAAAATCAAGATGGTCGATTTAGTTATCGTCAATGTTACGTCAGCACCTTACTTAGTCTGTCAGTATCTTGATTTTGTGACGATATTTTCAAAAATATTCACCGAAGAAATTATGTAGAATAAATTTAAATCTTAGAATTTTTATTTCAAATTTTGTATTTAGTCTTTATTTTAGGTTATTAACAGCTTCCTTTTATAAAAATTTTGTATAAAATAATAAATAATGGTACTTCTCTCTTGAAGCACTTTCATGTTTTACTAAGTTATTATCACTCTGTATATTTGATCTAAAATTTTTATATGGTAAACTCATTTTTTTGACAAGCAGAAATTTTTATAAAGAATGGCTTTTTTTGTAAAATCAATAATAAAGTTTTTTTCCCCTTTCCAACTCGATCCATGGACACACTGTACTCATATGATTATATAAAAATTGATGGTTAAAGCGAGAACTACATTATGTATTTCTTTTTTAGAAACACCAAACCCACAGTTCCCAGACAACATAAGCAAACTTGGTCCTAATGCTGGAACACAATAGCAGTGGTGTTCAGAATACATATTTCTGTATAATTCATTCTACTGTAATTTACGAGGTATTGAAAATGCAAAGTACCTACATTTTTAAGTATACTGAAAACTCTGTTGTCTTAAACGTAAGAAAAGAAACATTAAATCAATTTAAAGTTATACATTTTGAATTTTATTTCTATTAGAAAAAGGATTTTAGCGTCCGTAATAAGGTTAGCAAAAGAAAATGTTAGTGGCAAAGCGGACGAGAAAGACAGCGAGTTATGCTCTTGCATTGAAGTACGGGGAGTTAAAGATCTAATGGACAGCCCCGGGCCTGGTAGAACAGTAGGCTTTCACTCTTGTTGGGGATTAATTGGGGTTAATATAACAGTGGCGGCTTTACTTTACTGAGATCTGTTCTTGCATTACAGTGGCTTCCTATAGATGGCGCTCGCGCGTATTCTGTACCGTCTTTGGTCACAAGGATTGATTGAACATGCGAGTTTGCTATGGGGGAAGCCAGCCCCATGAAACTTCTTATGGCAAGTACCGCAACACGCCTAGCTACGACATACGTAACCGGCCAGACTTTCATCGAATAAAGTTCGGACATACAAATTTTTCTTTGTCTTCGTTGGAAGTAACAGGAGCTAATAGGCTTACCACGTTCGACATCTCTTTATCTCTTTTTAAATGTCCAACCTACGATACCACAGAAAGAGATGGGTGCGTTATGCGACCAATCCAACAATTTAATTATTTTACCACCCTACTTCGTCTGGCCGGTCTGGTAGCCAAAGTGGACTCGCCCACGATTTCATTTTAGATGTGAAAATGGCTGCTGATCATTTTTGATTTTGCTCTAGCTTTTTATTTAATTATATCGGATTCTAACAAGAAGATGGGTTATTTTTCTCTTCCAGGTCAGTAATTAAATTATTTTGTTTGTGGTATGGGTTACTTTTATTACAATATCATTGTTTTTCAAGAGAAATGCTTCGAAATGTATCATCACGACTAACTTTAGAAGGAAAGGAAGTGATGAAATTTTTCATTTATAAGCAATTAATAGTTAGGACACCATATTTACTCTTTGCTGTTAAGCTTCAAAAACAAAAGTTCGAATATTGCACCAATGATTTCGTGTGTTGCATTGAGTGCTCGACAAGGCTGCCAGTAGAATTTTTAAAGTAGTGTTTCAGTGAAATATTTTAAATAAAATACTCAATCAATCAGTTGTTTAAATAAAATACCTATCTTGTATTATTATGATGGTATATATATTCCGCCAGCAATTTTCTTTTGTACCTTCATATTACGTGAAAAAAAAGTTGATATACAATGGATCAGCCTTGTACAAAAATTGTGCAGTGAACATAACTTTTTTCTTGGCAATAGTAGTAATAGATCAGTTGTAGCCATCATGTTTTTAGTGAATTTTTATTTTATTATACAGATAAAATTGTTGTAAAAGTAACCTTCGAGTGTCTTTCCTGAATAAGTTGCGTGTTATAATTTAGGTACTTAAAGTGTTAATAGTCATGTACTCATTAATTTTATGTTTTTGTTGAATTGTGGGTAGGATCACAACAGACAAGCAAGTATATTGCAGCAGGAACTATTATAGATTTTGTTGTTATCAAAACATAAAGAATCGACCTACGAACCACAGTAATGTAGCTTTATTTCATATCTATAAGTTTCTCAGTGGTATATTTTACGGTGTTTAAGTATTAAGTGTCTGTGTCTCAGTTCTAATGCATTAACGTCACGTCTAGGTTTTACAGCTTTCAAAACTCTAAAAAATTATTGCAAATATTCTTTTCACAAAAATTCGAATTACAGTTTTATAGAAGACTATCAGACTGTTTGAGCAAACGTGACAAATATTGTAATGTATTGTATTATAAAACCTTAAATCCTTTGTTCTTTTTCATGTCGCAAGAGGAGTCCAAAAGCACAGACTACCCGATCGAAGACTAACTTATTTGGTTTGACATTATCAAGACATGTTATATCTATTTTTTCACAGGATTGTGATTAGGGACTTTTTCTTAGGTATACTGTTTACATTGTATTATTTCTTTATGCCTTAAATTAATTTTGAGTAAATCGTGTTCATCGTGTGTGTAATGTATACTGTTTAATTTTGATTTCTGTAAATTTTGTCTTAGGTATGGGTGAGTGTCTATAAAGTGTTGCATCGTTTCAAGCTATTTATGAAATGTTTATATTTGTATTTCTTTTTGATAATAAAGTTACAGATCTCAACTTCATTAAGTTTGATTTTCCTTTTCATATTGATGCTAGACGTTATATTTTAAAGTGGATTTAAAACTTAAGAATTTATTTGGCATCAAACCTATTTGGTTTTGATTCCAAATGATTTTTTAAGTTTTATTTGCTACTTTAAAATATTTAAAATATCCAAAAATATGAAGTTATAAATTGCGCCTGCGCCACCTTTAGTTCAATCGCCAGCCACGGCCAGACCAATTGTCGCTGTAATTTGACGTTTGAGTGACATTTTATTTGACCTTCGACTCGATCCGTGCTGCGACAAATAACAACGGTAGTTGGTATTCTTCCTGTATTAGTATTCGTTGGGGGAAGCTGCCTTAATGGTTACGTCAGTCTGATGATCCCAAACAAGGGTGAAAGCTTACTGTTCTACGAGACCCGGGGCTGTCCATTAGATCTTGGACTCCCCGTACTTTAATGCAAGAGCATAACTCACTGTCTTTCTCGTCCGCTTTGCTCTTTTATTTCTATTCTATTTAATTTTATTAATTTAATACACTTAACGCCAAGAAAAGTACTGCAACAAATATCTGGGAGAAATAAAATAATCTTTATCTTCTTATTAAATTTTAATTTATTTTTTAAGATTTAAGTGTGGATTCAAACAAAAATGGTTGTCGTTTTCCTGTATTTTTGAACAGCTCTGTGGATTTTTCCATCACTCTCTGGACTGGAACTGCCATAAAGGTTTTAATCAAAGTTTGTTTTGCCTTTTTGCTTTTTTATTTCACCTTATATTCTGTCTTTTAACACACATACATTTTTATATATTATGCTGCATTTTCACGTAATTCGCAATACCAGTAAAATCAGTATTTTTTTTAATTTGCCCACAAGATTTAAAAATAACTTTGAAAATTATGTCAGTAAGGGCTTTCTTTGGAAAAATACAGGGCGTATAAATATCTCTGCTAAAAAAATTAAGTTTTTGATAATAAATGTTCTATATATTTTCAAAAATTATTTTTTTCTTAATATGAACTAGACATCCTTTATGTCCCAAAGAAAGAAGTATTTTCCAGACATTATCTCGTAAAAAATTTATAATTTGTTTTTGTAATATAAAAGCTCTCTGCAGTTTTTTTTAGCAAATTAATAAAACTTAAGTGAATATTAGAAAGACTATAGATAAGTATCTGCTATTAGCAGTAGGTACAATGTGTAACATTCAATATTGTATATAAAATTGTGTAAGTATCTATTAAAAGGATAGAAGATGGAGACCTAAAACGAAGCAAAAAGTCAAAACGAAATTTGATATAACTTTTTTGGCAATTACAGTCTAGTGCGAGCGCTAGAAAAATATAATGTTATAAACTATTATAAATTAGTAAGAAAATATCTATAAAAGAGCTACATAAACGTTAATTAAACATTGAACCTATTTTTTAATATGCGTTGTAAACGTATTGTAAAAATCCAAATTACATCAAAATTTCAATGTGAAATTAGCGTTAAAAATACCCACGTTGTCTTGGACTATGCCAGAACAGTGTAACATTAAGCGTCTTTTTCACGTTAGAAAAATGTGAAATCAAATTTTAACGTTTTTAAAAGTTGCGTAAATATTACGTGGAATTCACATTTTCTTGCTAAGTGGGTACATAATTCACTATGTTGTAGGAAATCAATAAATTCACTGTACTAATACTCTATAAATTTGCAAATCTTCTCTGAGAGGAGTGAAAGGAAAGCCTCTCCGGTATGTGCGCCCCAGTATTGATGTAAACATCGATCGCGACCGCGGCCTCCACCGCGATCATCGAGGAATCTTCGGTATGTCCGTACCCTAAATATTTAACATATTTTTAATTCCGTGAGCCAGAATTGCCGCTTCCAAAAATCACGATTTGTACACTTACGTGTTTTTTGAGTTCGTGTCGCGTGACGTCATAATGGCCGGTCCAGCGTCGCGTAGAATCGTTTGCGGTAAAACTCATAAAGAATTGCTCAAGTTCGTCAAATTTAAAGATATCGAAATAATTCTTCCGGTATTTTTAAAATTACCGCTCTTACCATTGTGTGATGCCAACAGGACTACTATCCATTTCTAAAGTTTTGACCCCTCAGTTTGGAAGCTTTTTAAGTAAAAAGTACAATTTAAAAAAATATAATTTTCACATATTTCGGTAAAGTTACTTCTCTCTATTACACATGTAAAACTTTGTAACAAGTAATGCAATATAGTGAAGGTTTTTTTTGTGCTCTATATGATAAATTAGGTAACTGGTAAAATTAAGGAAAAATAAGTATATGCATTGGTAAATATTTACATTTATTTGTATTTAACGATTTTCTATTGTTTCATTAAGATCTATAAAATAGGCAAAACGTGTGTAGTAGAACAAGAGTAATTTAAAAATATCACTTCAAAGTGAGTAACGTAAATAGGCCACGTAGCTTTATTTATTTATAATTCACCTAAAAGAAAAACAATATTTTGTTCCCTTATTTGGAAAATTGTAACAAATGCTGTGTTAAGTTTGTCTGCATTTGCCTTTGCTTAATAATAAAAGAAATATGTGAAAGAGGCCTGTTTACGTAGAATCACATCTGATTTAACTTTTAAGGTACAAAGCCCTGACAAAATTTATTTAAACCTAAAACTAAAAATAACCTGATTGGATTACACCACTCTTTTTTACCGAAGAATACCTACACTTATGGATCGTTTTCTCCTTCTTCATCATTACTAAAGTCTTCATTGGAATCATCTTCATCTAAATTTATAATTAATGGTTCTACAACAACATCAACTAAGTGGTCTTATTCTATGTAGGATTCCTCAGTTTTATTAGCGTGTCCAACGCAATTTTCCCAAACAGAATTTAGCACGTTCTGCATCGTTTCAAGACACAAATTTAGTACATTTGTGATTTTAAACGTAGTATTCAATTTTGCCACTTTATTTTGCACATATGCCCAAATTAATCCAATTGCGATGAATTCACAGTGTGCAACTGGCAACCATAGAAGCTTTACATTATCATTACGTAACTCCTTTGCAATTGTATCTAAAAGATACGTTTTTGGAAAGTGATAGTTCTTGTATAGGTCTAAAAGCATTGATTTGGTTAATTCATTAAACGTTGTAAATCCATCGGGCAATGTTGCTTTTCGGTGGGACATCCATTCTAGTATTTTTTGTTTTGTCCTGGCAGTTGTAGGATTTCGAAAATTAGGATCCAACATTGTATGATACGGTGCTTGGTCAATTACGATACTGATTTGTCAGGTATTACGGAAAGCACTGTTCTAAACCATTCTTCGTAATGTTGTTTATTCATCTCGTTATGGTAATCCACTGACGCCGCACTTTTTTTCCCAACGAAACACTTCAGGCAGCCATCCAAACACCCATTTTTACTACCAATATGTAAGATAATAACCCGTTGTCCTGATCCTGATGGCCGTTTTATTCCACCTCTAGCCATTAATTTCCTGTATACCACCTCTGTATTCATCAAAATTATCCCGTTTTGTGGGATTAACTCTTTCAACCCAGCCAAACTTCCTTGAATGATTTGCACCGCACCATGTTTCATCTGTATAAAATATTTGCCAAGAATCTTCACGATATCTCTTTATGGCGTATAAGAATTCCGCTCTTGTGGCAGCAATTGTGTTTTGTTCCATTAAAATTGGATTATTAATTAGATTTTTATAGGAAAACCCAAGTTCTTTAATCCATCGGTACAAAGTCATTTCTGAAAATTCTGGTAAATAATCGACATCTTCTTTCAATTTCTGGTAAACTTCTTTTATAGGAGGAAACCGGCGCTCCAGGTAAAAATTTAATATTGTTCTCCTTATGACGCCCTGCAAAATCTCATCACATTCCAGTCGGGGCCTTCCACGTCTCCCTTTTGATGGTATAATAATACCGAAACTTTTTTCTTCCGCAGTAACACGTTTAACGGTGCTTTCACGAATACCCAGGCAATCTGCTGTTCTTTTAACCACTTGCTCAATCAAAATATTTTCCAAACCGTTGTCTTTCTCTTGTTGAAAGTACGCTCTGACTTGTAATATAATATTTTTCATTTGTTCGTTGCATTGACGAGACATTTTAACTTATTAGACTGTAGTTTGGTACCGTATTTTTGGTTCAGATTACATCAGGTATTTATATAAATTCGAACACGATAATCTGAAAAATCGTGTGAAAACAATAATAATTTCAAATTAATACCTACCACTAAAACCAAAAATTTAAATCACCAATAAGTAGATATAAACAACCACAATCAAATAAATAATATTATTTTACAAATCTTTTCAATACATAACAAATAGATTAAATTCTAAACAAATAAAAATACATGGACCTATGGACTACATACCGATAAGCGTGACCTTTACGACGACGCCACCGTACTGTGTTTATGTCGGTAAAGGCGTTTAACACTTTTCATCTCTTTCTCATGTCGCTTTTAATATTTATTACAATTCTTACAAGAACTAAAGGTGCTTTTTTAATTTCGTGTAATAAAATACATTTGTATAATAATAAATACGTCTACGAGTGTAAAGATTTTTTTAAGGTTTTAAATTGTCCACAGTACAGCTGATACAAAAACATCATTAAAAAATAAAAAAATACAATTTCAGACACATACTAACAATCTCTTGCGAAAGTATAGATATTTTTCTATCTACCTTCAAAATTGCATTTAAATGGGGAAAAAATTAACCAATATATAGACATGAGAAAATCGTTTATCAGTATTAACGCAGTAAAATCGTTTTCTCTAATTGATTATGAATAAGTTCAATATCGTTTACAATACAATAATACATTTTTTGGAAGAAACTCTTGGATAACGTCCTAACAAGCTGTAATTTTTTCAGTTTATTCTGCCCCGTGTTTTTTTTTTGTTATTGACCCTCAGACTGAGGGGTCAAAACTTTAGAAATGGATAGTAGTATCTTAGCTAAATGGAAACATCCTAATTGCTCGATGATCACATCTGTCACGTGTGCTTCTTAAAACGTGTTCGAAAATCGCATTTGTCGCAAGTGAGTAATTTAACTTGTTCGCGGTTTTTAAGATTCAAGTAGTGATTTTTGGAACAACCCTGATAAGGTGTGAAAATCGTATTTCTGGCATCTTAATAATTCTTCAGAGGTTTTATGTTTCAAGTAGTGACTCTTTAAATAAGACTTCGATATTCACATTTGTTTTAAGAGGTGGCGCTTTAAATAAACTTTCCTAATTGTTTAATAATTAAATCTGTAGCAACTAAATAACTGAACTTCTTTAGCGGTAGTTCAGGTAGTAGCCAAGCAGTGATTCTTTAAATTAGGTTGTATAGATATGCGATAATCGCATTTGTCGCATCTAAATTATTTAACTTCTTCGGGGGTTTTATGTTTCAAGTAGTCACTCTTAAAAAAATTGTCACATTCGTACAAACCGACTTTTTGTGGGTTGTGGCGCTGTAAGATGTGGCTCCTTAAACTGCCTTTCCTAATTGCTCGATATCACTTCTGTCGCATTTAAATAATTCGACTTCTTCGGCGTTTCATGTTTCATGGTGTGTTTTTTTAAACCACCATGATAACGTGTATGAAAATCGCATTTGTCGCATCTAAATAATTTAACTTCTTCGCGGGCTTTATGTTTCAAGTTGTGTCTATTTAAAGTAGACTTATAATATGTTTGATAATCGCATTTATCGCATCTAAATAATTTAACTTCTTCGGGGGTTTTATGTTTCCAGTAGTGAGTATTTAAACAAGACTTATAACGTGTTTGAAAATCGCATTTGTCGCATCTAAATAATTTAACTTCCTCGGAGGTTTTATGTTTCAAGTAGTGAATCTTTAAAGCACACTTATAACGTGTTTGATAATCGCATTTACCGCATGTAAATAATTTAACATCTTCGGGGGTTTTATGTTTCAAATAGTGACTCTTTAAATAATACTTATAATGTGTTCGATAATCGCATTTGTCGCAACCAAATAATTTAATTTCTTCGGGGGGTTTATGTTTCAAATAGTGACTCTCTAAATAATACTTATAATGTGTTCGATAATCGCATTTGTCGCAACCAAATAATTTAATCTCTTCGGGGGTTTTATGTTTCAAGGTGTGTTTTTTTAAACCACTATGATAAAGTGTATGAAAATCGCATTTGTCGCATCTAAATAATTTAACATCTTCGGGGGTTTTATGTTGCAAATAGTGACTCTTTAAATAATACTTATAATGTGTTTGAAAACTGCATTTATCGCATCTAAATAATTTAACTTCTTCGGGGTTTTTATGTTTCAAAAAGTGTTTTGTTAAAGAAGCCCTATAAAGTGTTTGATAATCGCATTTATCGCATCTAAATAATTTAACTTCTTCGGAAGTTCTATGTTTCAAGTTATGTCTGTTTAAACTAGATTTATAATGGGTTCGAAATTCACATCTGTAACATTCAAACAAACCGACTTTTTGTGGGTTGTAGTGTTTTAAGACGTGATTACTTAAATTATACTTTCTAATTGCTCGATATTCACTTTTATTGCATCTAAAGAAATCATTCTCTTCAGAGTACGTGTGTTTCAACTGGTGCCTTTTTAAATGTTGGTTCGGATTTGTCCGGCAATCCCACACATGGCATTTGTACCTTTGCTCCTCTTGATTACTTCCACCAGACGACACACTAAAACAAAGAGTAAATTAAAAAACTGTAAATATGAAAGTAGATAAGAAACTGTTAAAATAGCAAAATATATAATAGGATACCAAGCTGTATTAATCTATTATGATACGTCAGCATTCTGCCAATGTAGCCTATATTGCTTACTGTTGTGAAACCAATAATCTAAGGAATGATTATTTTACAGTTCAGTTTTAAGACGCATTTCGTTGTAGGTATTAACAACTGGGTTCTTTTTCTTTAATAAGAAAATAAAAATTTGTTTATTCACTCCCCTAGTAGTGACTTTTATTTAAATAATCCCAAGAGAAACATTGATTTTGTATTCAGTCTTAGGAGCGCGTTAACTCGTCAGCAAAGAGGATATTGTGACATTGTCAGTAAAAAGGTTAGAGAAGCGAAAGTGCGTTCTGAATTTCGGCCGTCCAGAACAATTCATTTAGAGTTTAGACTATGAATTAGATGTATCCCACATCTTTGGTCACGTCTACTGTTCATATTGGAATCGGGGATGCCATTGAAGCTTATGCCGTATGATTGAAAAATTAATTTCTTCTTTTATAATTTGACAGTAAAAACTGAATTCTAATGTATAAATTCCAGATAACAGGCCTAATTTTATTACCGGTGGGATTCGATTTCCGGCCAAAAATATCTCAAAAACTCAAAGGCCTGTAAAGCTGAAATTTTTCAGACTGGTAACCATTACCCCAAAGAGATGCACCACATAACCCTTGGCGATCTTATCCTCCATCCGGGAGATAAACTACTATCAAATTAATTTCCACATAAAATCCTGACTAGATGGCGAAAGCACCGGCGTCAACCTGTAAAACCTACTTAATGTTCGATTCGTTCAGATGTGTGTCGTGTATACTTGCATTGTATACCCGGATATAAAGGTTAAAAAGAATTAACGTTGTTTTTTTCAGCGGGTCATAGGCTAGTTATACCCTAATAATCAGTGAAGTGAAGACAAATTTCAGAATATGGGCTTTAATAAACTCATAATAATAAAACTACAGACAAAAATATGACAAGGACACTAATATGTTAAAATAAAGCTAAAGAACATGAGTGTTACTAGTGTTCAATCTACGTGGTTGTAAATAGGTAACAAACTACACACATGCTCGAAATCCAGGGAACTGAAGATGTTTTAAATATTATTGTATCTTTGCATATCGGCAAGAAATGACAGAATAAAATAAATTTGTGTTTAACTAAGCAAAAATTAAAGTAATATTGCCCACAACTAAAGCCCCAATGCAAAAAAAAAAACAGAAATTTACATTTATTAAAAATAAAATGTTATAAACGAGCAATTTTATATAAAAAATATATTTCACAATCTGGCCTCGGATTATAAACACCAGGTAGTTGCAGTTGACCGAATCAAATCATACGACGTTTAAAGACAACTAAATTTTTCTACTACGGTCCTGTTCTGGTTTCCTACCCAACAGCCAACTACACTCCAGTCGTCACTGTGGTTTGTCGTATCGAATTGTGCGGAGGTGTTTTCTTGTGACCGCCATTTCGTAATAAAAATCATGGGAAAAGATAACAGAAAGAGAAATTAAAAAATCAAGAAAATGATTAAGAAGTTGAGAAGAGAAATCGATTCTAGTAAGTAAAAGGAGTAAAAATAAAAGTTTCTTAAATTAGGCATAAAATGGCGACCGATGCAAAGGAAGTACAAAATCTGCTTCAAAAAGGGTACCTCATGTGTACCATAGATATAAAAGACGGATACTATATAATAAATGTAAATAAAAATTGTAGGAAGTACCTCAGATTTAATCATGGTAATAAATTATATCAGTTTAATGTAATGCCAATGGGTTTGTGTACGGCTCATGTTCTTACAAAATTATTAAAGCCAATGTGAATTATTTGGATGATATAGCTGTTATTGCCAGAAATAGGCAAGAGTGTAGTAGAAATGCAAGTTTTGAAAAAATTTGGGTTTTATAATTAATGAAAGAAAAAGTTCTCTTATGCCAAAGCAAGCGTGCAAATTTTTAGATTTTAAATTGAATTCAGTAAAAATGGAAATGTCATACCTCAAGCTAAAATTGAGTTAATTAAAAGATTACGCAGGAATTTTTTACGAAAATCATGCTGTAAGATAAGAGACCTTGCAAAATTTATTGGAGTTTTAGGGGCAGCCTGTCCAGCTGTAAGGTATAGCTGGGCTCACACCAAAATATTGGAGAGAGCCAAATACCAGGCACTGAAACATAACGATCAAAATTATAATAGGTTGGTGACATTGCCAGGGGAAGTTAAACAAGATGTAAAATGGTGGCGGTGTAAAGTAGAGAGCAGTGGCGTGCCTTTGAATAAAAGAAATATTTTTGAAATATATTCGGATGCTTCTAGTAAAGCTCGGGTGGTTACTGTAAGATAATAGGTGGTGGGGAGCCATATTTTAAAATATGTTTGATATTTACTCCCCTCGACATTTTGAAGGACGGGTGGCAAGTTTTAAACGCCAATGTATGAAAACATTGGATTAAGCAATATACAAAACTAAAAGCTTTACAGGGTGTTACAAATTCGATACGTTAGTATTGTCATATCGATAACCATAAATGATAAGATTACAATGATGCCAATTCATAAGCCACTGAGAAATTTAAAATAATTCGAATAATATCGGATATATCCGAAAAAAAAGAGGAAATTTGATATTTTCGTTTTTAGTTCTTTTGCTCTTATTTTTGGACTTCCACAGAACTAAACAGCATCGTCAAACGTCTAAAAATATATTATTTTTTCTTTTTTGAGCTTTTTAATAAACGCGTGTTTTTACTTATAAATTATTATTAAATTAACAATGAACCAGTATAAATGGTTTTCCAGAACTATATAAATTTAAAACCTTTATTACCCTTGGAATTTCAAACAAATATATAATGTAAAAATACTAAAATTTCAGTGGAGGAAGTATTTTTTAATAACCTCAACAAAAAATAAACAACTCACCCACACAAACTGGTTCTCACAATTATGTCTGAAACGTCCACACAGCATTCTCCATTTTTCTTAATAACCTGAAGCCTTTCCAGTCGGATAATTAACTTAGGCGCAGGTCTGTTTGTCTGTTTACACATAAATGTATCGCTTGGAACATGTTCAGTTTCACATAGATTCGACTCCGACTCTGCTTTAATCAGTGGGGTACTCGTACTATTGTTTTCCATTATAGCAGCCTCTGACAGATCTTTGGGCTCCATTTTTACTTCTGCTACAAGACAACATAATTATAACAGAATTGCCTTGAACATAATTAAATAACAGCAGACAGATAGAATTCTACCCAGGAAGAACATGACTGGTAATTCAAATTAAGAAGGTTGCGCCCTCATCAGTCAATTTGCAAACTACCGTGAGGGCAATGTTTTCGTTTCGTATTTTTCTTCATTATTGTGTTATTTGGCATCTTTATCAATTTTATCGTCTAGTGAGTCCTTTTTACCCACTCAAAATGAGCTCTTTGCAGCTGTGACAACGCTGTTTGACTTAATTTGAATTGCCAATCATAACTAAACTTAACAAAATGAGAATGATAATTTGACAGAACCGAACAAATTTCGAAACTTGTTACGTCAGAAACCATGCATGCGCTTAGACTTCATGAAGTGCAACGTTGTCGCGTTTACAAGGATAGAGGTGTAAAGGAAGGTCATTGCCTACTATCGAATTTAAATTCGTATGCGTGCTAAGAAAAGTTGGGGGGACTGGGGAGTATCATTTGCGGCACCAGATTACCTTGCGCAGTAGAATGCAGTCAGGTCGGGACTTCGGAAGTTTGTGTATTTACTTTACTTACACCGGCATAGTTTTACATATAAATTTAATTTCTTACCATGACCATCACGTCACATTAATAAATGACCATCAGGTCATTTAACCTAACCTTAAATTTCATGTTTCGACGCAAGAGTAAAAATTAAGCAACAAAAGGTCACGAGCGTCATAGAAATGAAGACATCACGCGTGCTCTGTCGCGTTTTAGAATATTCCTGGCGTAATTCTAAAACGAGACAAAAACTAAATAAGTGACGAATTTGCACACGACGCCGAAGAACATGACGAAACTTAAGACATGCTTTTCTTTTTTAAATTTTGTAAGAATATTCTTTTTTAACTACAAAGTATTTTTTAAACTTTTAGTTTTATGACTAATCTAAATTAAGGGTATTTTTTATAAATGACCTATATGACCGTCATATAACCGTCACATGACGGTCATTTGTCACGGATGATAAATGACCGTCATTTCACATCACCGCTTACAATACAAATATACGTATAGATTGTATGTAAAACAGATTTATGATGAAATGGAAAACACAAAAAGCGTTAATGTATGGATTGTCCCCAGATTCTCAGATCTTGTAAAAAGTTTCCCAATCAAGAAAATTGAAGGAAGTAATGGAAAGTCACTGGTTTAAAACGAATGTCGCACTGCAAGAGTGCTAAGGGAGGATATCATTTTGCGGCACATGCAACACATGCGCAGTACCAACGATAAAGTAGGTATATTTTGATTTGAATCAAATCCGTAATTAAAAACAGATTTGCAACACTGACAATTCTTTTGAGACAATTAAAAGTGCTCTAAAGTAATAAAAGTGAGCACTTCGTGTTGATTTAAACACCACATTCAAATACACAATTTGTTATGTGATCATGATCAGTTATTAGTTATGGAAATGAAAGTAAAAATATAGTGTGACGTTATAAAGTTATTATTTGTGTGGACCAACTATTTTACGCACACCGCTTGCGCACTGAAATAATTTTGTCACACTTTTATAAAAACACACGCCGCTGCCATTGTAAATTCTCAAAAATTCTCCTTAACATGTAAGTATGACTGAAAATTATTTTGATTCTAAAGTATATAAAAGTCGTATTTGCAATTGTATTACTTTTGCTGTGTGAATAACTACTTTCTTAATAAATTTAATAATTTATATTTTATTTTTATTTCCTAAGAAAATATAAGATATTTCAAATATTTTATTGGGATATTTTAGCCCACATTTACAGAATAATAATTACACTTTAGATACAGCGTTAAAAAACTTTCAGGGATGTTATTAGCTATTCTAAAAAAAATAGTACGAAATGGCTTTTTATAATTTGACACTACAGAAATGAAGGTCAACAAATTTTATTACCCACTTGAAACAGGTAGACAATAATTGGACAGCATTAAGCAGAAAGGAACCAACAAGCATGATGCAAGATTTGAGAAAATGGGGGTTAAAGTTAAAATGGTTTTATAAATCCGCATTAGCTTAAAAATTCTTGATTTTTGTGTACCAGAGTGAATTAAAATCTCTGCTACTTCTTCAACAATAAATATCAAAGTTCTTTATCTAGCTATTTCAAATATTATAATTTTTTGTGGGTTGGTTCCTTTCTCTTATTTCGGAAATATTATTAAGTTCAAAATGCGGGAAAGACCTACGATGTTGGTTCCATTCTCTGAAATGCTTAGGCTTTTAATAAAATCAAAATAACCATTATTCATATAAATACAAAACTGTTTATTTATTTGAAATATATATATATATATATATATATATATATATATATATATATATATATATATATATATATATATATATATATATATATATATATATATATATATATATATATATATATATATATACAGGGTGTTATGGAAATCATTTAATATACTGGAATGGGTAACTCCTGATATGAATTCAGATTGAATAAAAATATTCATAAATGGCGCTTCACTATAAAAAAAAGGTTGATATCGGCCCTCAACAAAATTTTTTTAAGTAATAGCGAGCCACTGCTCATAAATACATGGCCATATAAAAAACAGCAATTAACGTCAGTTACAGAAAAAAAAAATTTGTTTCGACGTCAGGCGTTGCCAAGTGTTTTTACCATATTTCTATGTACCAAGTTCGAACACCTAATATTCTTGTTACCTTTAAAGAAAGAACTCCTAGTAACACTTAATTTCAAAGAGCTAAAATATTACAACACACAACAATACAGAAAACTGCTCTTCAAATGAAGTGTAAAATAATAATTTTCAACAAAGTAAATGTACTTATTAGCACTGGAAACTTTCGTTTTCACTAAATAATAGCCAGAAATGTGCAGTGTTATCTGCAAACTTAATGCGTACTTATAGCACCGGAACTTTCTTTGTCACTAAATAATAAAAATATACTGTTTTTTACTACACCTAACAGCCAACGAAATGGTTAGTTTTCTTATCAACACTATACGCGCGTACGATATATTTTTGTTAATAACGACACTGGTGAAGAGCTAGACACTTTCTTTTTCCTAAATTTTTACTAAATAATAAAGAATCGTAGATGAAACTTTATGGAAATCCAAAAAAAAATCCTGTACTCGACAACAAATAACGCCGAGTCATTGACCCAAAGAAAATAAATAAAAGGGTGTGATCACAGAACAACAGGTGACCTTGCGTCGAGCTAGAAGGATGGAAGCCGCGTGGGACCAGGTGTTAAAAAATACAAGCTGCCAATGGTCGTGTCAACCACGTTCTGGGCGGCATTTTTGAAATTGTGGGAGTAATTTAGGTAGTGTTTTTATTTAATATTATGAATAAATATATAAAATGTCTAAAATCACATTATAAGGACACAAAAGGTCAGATTCCATTTATGCAAAAATTTTCTGAAGCATAAATACGCATCTTAAAAAAAGAAGGATTTTCAATTCGCATACCAATATACCATGATGTGACCGTTTGCCAATTGACATAGGTTAATTCCAAGAGGTAATTATGGCCATTCAAATAGACCTGACGTCACACGACTGGGCGTAGCTACATCTTTGCTACAAACAAAACATGTTTTGAAGCTTAACAGCTGTGCTAACCTAACAACCTAAGCAAACGATAATAAAATCATCGAAAGAGGTGAAAATTTTTAGAATTCTTATTAACTATAGGTATGCTAGTATGAAGGATAAAACCTATAATGTTGAGGTAAGCTGAGTATGTTTTCAGGTTATGATATTTTTTTAACTAAATATTACCCATATTGCAGATTACATTAAGTAAATCAGGAGATGTTCCTGCAACTTGTGCTTGGCCTAGAGGGATAAAATGCCATCATATAGTGACATTGGCTCTTTGTGGCCACGAAAACATTTCAGTTGCTGGCAAGGAATCTACATGGAATGTGCCAAAATTATAAAGTCTGCCAGTAAAAACAGCAGACGAACTGTATCCATCTAAACCATATGCTGCCCTCAAGGAAGTTATAATAAGGAAAAAAATGTCTTAAAAACAAAACTTGGAATCTTTGGCAATACTGTGGGTTTCACCTGGCTTCTACATGGTGATGATACTAATGAGCCAGAACAAGTTGATGACTGTGATTTGCCCATTATCGAGAACATAATATGATCTAATAACTTCACTATGGCCAAAAATGTATTACTTGTTGACAACGATAAAATTAAACATCGCTGCAATAACAACAAGACAAGTTTCCAATGAAAAATGGTACCTCATAAGAAAATTTCGACATACAGCAAGTAACTTTGGGGCAGTTATATCCCCGTTTAAGAAAAACAGATATCCTGCATGTATTTTTAAATCACTTATTGGTAAGTACATTTTTGTTTGTATAATTAGGTATTATTTAGGATAGGTTCCCAATTTATTTTACAAAAATATTCTTGAACTGTGCCTGTACCTATATACTTAAGTACATTACTTTTTTTTAGTTAATAACTTTGTTAATTGTTTTGTTTTAGATAGATACAATCTAGATGGAATAAAAGCCATTCAGGGGGGTGCAGTAACGTCATGTTACCCATATTCTCAGCGCACATGCGCTAGATTATAAATGTTATAAATAGTCGGGTGGACCAGCGCCATCCCTTCTTCTACTACCACCAACAGCCTCATTCACATCATCATTCATGTGAACGTCCATTTTAAAGTTAGTTTGTAGCGACCATGCACCAAGTCTGTGATATGTAAATAAAACGACTTAAATTCTGAATATGTTTTATTAACTCGGCATCTTTAAACAACAATAAAACTTAACAGTGGCGACGAGGATTAAAAAGGAATATAAAAAAAGTGTATTTAACGACACGTGAGAAACGAACAAAATGGCAGAAGCTTTGAGAAGATTTGTAGAATTTTCACCAGAATACGACGATTGGCAAGTTTATTCAAAAAGGTTAGATCAGCATTTTACGGCAAGTAAGATCAAAGAAACTGAAGATTCGATGAAAGTAGCTATATTGATTAGTTCGTTGGCACCATCAAGTTGCTGCCAGATCTTACTCATCCGACGCTGCCGAAGGATAAAAGTTATGCAGAACTGTCTAGTTTGCTAAAAAACCAGTTCTCAAATCCAATTAGCACGTGGAGAGAAAGAAGAAATTTCTGCGAAATTAAGCAAAGTTCTGAAGAATCCGTAATGGAATGGCACGCGAAGATAAAAAGTGCAGCCACAAACTGTTCATTTGGAAGTAAATTATCCGATGTGTTAAGAGACCGATTCATTGCAGGAATGTACCCGAATAGAATCCTGGATCGACTTTGTGAAGAACCAGAGGACGCCAAACTGGAAGAATTGATCAAATTAGCAGTCAAAGTTGAAAGTTTTGCGAAGACGGAAGCACGTGGAAGCATAAACTTCACGTCCAATTCAAAACGCCCGCCAAAACCCGACGGAAGTGAAAATTCAAGAGGGCCGCGCCGAGGTGGCAGCAGCGCAGGACGAACAGGTCATGGGACTGGTGGATCGAGCTCGAATGTCAAAACAAAAAATCTGGTTAGTAATGATTTTTCTCATAATAAAAGTAATTCAAATTTTAAGAATTCAAAATATTGCAAATTTTGTAAGTTAAACAATCATAATAGTGATGCATGTTATTTCAAAAATGTTCGTTGTAATGTATGTAAAAAGTTAGGTCACAGTTCAAAGAAATGTCATAATAGAAACAAAATAAATTTTGTTCAATCAAATAAAAACGCAAATATCCAAGGGAGTTGCGACAGTAAAGCACTCGAGTGTTTCGAAGGTAATAAAATGCTTTATCTGGAAAAATGTCAGAATAAAAAAAAGAGGTTGTTTGGTAAACAAACGGTCATTGAACCCGCTGTCAGTGAAAATAATTGTAAGGTCAATGAACCAAAAGTAAACAAGAACAAGTTGAAGGTTAATAAACCCAATGTAAATAAAAATATGATTTGTTCTAATAAAAAAGTAGAAGAAGCAAATTTTATGAATGTTTCGAATGATGATAATTTTAAAATTTATGTTGAAATAAATAAAAAGCCTGTACTTATGTTAATTGATTCTGGTTCGTCAGTAAGTACCCTGAGCTATAACACATACTTGCAAAATTTTTCATATTGTAGGTTACAACAGGACGACACAACATTGAGAGTGTACGATGGAACGATGCTACGTCCCAAAGGTTTCATTGAAGTAAATGTAAGCTATCGTGATGTCTCAAAGCCTGTCCGACTGTATATTGTGGAATGTAATAGCCCCGGTTTGCTCGGACGTGACTGGATAAATACGTTCAAGATACGGATTGAAATGGTCAACATGTTATCGTGCGAGGAAAAGGTAAATAGACTGATGAACAAATACCCTAATCTTTTTAGTAGTAAAATTGGTTGTCTTAAAAATGTAAAAGTTTCTCTCGAGCTCAAGGAAAATGTAAAACCGATTTATTGTAAATATAGGAATGTTCCTTTGGCTTTTAAAGACAAAGTGGAACATGAATTAAATTATTTGGAAAGTGAAGGAATGATAGCACCGGTCGATAGTAGTGATTGGGCTACTCCTTTAGTGCCTGTATTAAAACACGGTGGTCAAATAAGGTTATGTGGCGATTATAAAACCACAGTAAACAAATGCTTAAAAGATTTGAAGTATCCCTTCCCTCGTGTAGAAGAAATTTTTGCAAAATTGAATCATGGTACACGGTTTAGTAAGGTTGATTTACTTAAAGCGTATAATCAAATTGAGGTAGACAAAGAAACAAGTGAAATTTTAACGTGGAATACAAGTAAAGGTCTTTATAGAGTACTACGCTTACCTTTTGGAGTAAAAACCGCGAGTAGTATTTTTCAAAAATCAATAGAGAGTTTCTTTCAAGGTATGTCTGGAGTCGTAAATTTTTTAGACGACATATTAGTAACTGGTAAAGATGACGAAGAACATTTTTCAAATTTGGAGAAAGTGTTTGCTAAATTACATGATGCTGGAATAACAGTACAAAAAGAGAAATGTAAATTTTTTCAAACAGAAATACAATACTTAGGGCATAAAATTTCAGAAGAGGGCATTAGAAAGTCTGATGACAAAGTAAAAGCCATTATAGAAGCGCCTGAACCTAAAATTATCACAGAAGTGAGAAGCTTTCTTGGTTTAGTTAACTATTATCATAAGTTCATTCCAAACGCTTCGAGTATCTTGAGCCCCATCTATGATTTGTTAAAAAATGATAGTAGATTTCATTGGAACAAAAGTTGTTCCAGTGCATTTAAGAAAGTAAAAGAAATTATAGCCAATGACATGTGTTTAGCTCACTTTGATCCCAAGTTATCAATTTATGTAACAACTGACGCATCCAATGTAGGTAGTAGCGGTGTATTGAGTCATATTGTTAACGGTAAGGAACAGATAATAGCATGTACCTCTAGAACTTTGACATCAGCGGAAGTAAAGTATAGTACTATTCAGAAAGAAGCGCTGAGTATAAAATATTCTGTAGAGAAATTTTATCAATATTTAATAGGTAATTTTTTTACTTTAAGAACAGATCATAAACCTTTAGTAGCGCTATTTGGGGAGAATAAAGGTTTACCTCAAATGGCAGCAAACAAATTGCAGAGATGGGCATTATTTCTGACGGAATTCAATTATAGAATAGAGTATATCAAAGGAAAGGACAATCCTATAGCAGATTTTATGTCAAGAATGCCTAAAAAGGCCGAAACAAGTTCAGAAGAAGATTCTGACGATGGGTTATATATAAATTTTGCAGAAACTGTCGCAGGATGGCCAATTGACAATAAGGAAGTAAGACGACAGACAGATTTGGACCCTGAATTAAGACAAGTTATGAAGTATGTACAAGGGGATAAATGGCCTCAGCAGATAGAAGATAATCTGAAACCATATTATAACATCCGTACAGAGCTGACTGCGGATAAAAATATATTAATGTGGGGACATAGAGTGGTGATTCCGAAGGTCTTACGGAATGCTCTATTAAAAGAATTACATGCAGGACATTTTGGGATAAATAGAACCAAGACTTTAGCTAGATCAGTGCTATATTGGCCTAAAATTGATAAAGATATTGAGAAAATGATAAAAAAAACTGCATACCATGTTTGGAAAACAAACAAGACCCACCTAAAAATGAAGTGTGTGGCCAAAGTCAAATTTTACTTTTGAAAGAGTTCACTGCGATTTCTTGTATATAAAGAACAAGATTGCGCTGAGATTATGTGACTCATATTCAAAGTGGATAGAAGTTGCACTCGTAAGAGGCACCACAGCAATAGAAACTCAAGAAAAACTAAGAGAAATATTTGCTAGAATGGGTTTGCCGGTAACTCTGGTCAGTGACAATGGACCTCCATTTTGCTCGAAAAGTTTCAAAGATTTTCTGATAGCAAATGGAATAAAACATGTAACAAGCCCGCCTTTCCATCCCCAAAGCAATGGAGCAGCCGAAAATTCAGTGAAGACGTTTAAAAATAAGATGCTGAGGGCACTTGCAGATCCTGTAAATAGAGAAACATCATTGCAAACATTAATTTCAAGATATTTATTGTCGTACAGGACTACGAAGCATCCCGTAACAGGAGCATCACCGGCTGAAATGGTATTTGGTAGAAACTTGAGAACAAGGTTAACACTGCTGAAGAATCTAAATGAAGGGAAGCCGGAGAATGCAGTTAATGATGTAAGTGTGAAAAGGGAATTTAAAACAGGGGAGGAAGTGATGGTAAGGTTTTATAAACATGGAAAAAAATCATGGTTAAATGCTCTGGTCGAGAAGAACATAGGAAAAACTACTTATATCTGCCGTTTTCCGTCAGGTAGCACTTGTAAAAGACACGCTAATCAGATGATGCATTCAGGAACATCAGAAGAGCCAAATGACCATTCACGCGATTATAATACTAACAATAATTACCGTAATGATTCGCTAACCTATCAGTCTATTGTAAATCCTATTTTCTGCCCCAATTTTTCCGTTGTAGGTTCATCAATGGAGCCCGAGCAGACCGGAGTGGAGAAGGGTAGCGAGCGGATCACGGAGGAAGAAAGTATAAGCTATAGCAACGAGCCAGGTCCATCGTACACTCCTGATGAAGTGGATGAAGATCAAAATTCAAGTAAAGATAAAAATTATCGCTCATATGTATATTCTGATATAGAAAATGTAAATAATGACAATATTGTAAATATCAGTAGTTCTTTTCCATGTAAAGATAATAATAATAAGTTAGCTAACGATTCTCGTTGTGATTCTGTAGTGGTTAAGGCTAGACAGGATAGTTTTGGCAGGCTGAAGTTAACTAAGTCTATGAACAATGAAGATGTTGGTGCAAATGATCAAAATCATAAAAAAGGGTTAAAAAGGGTTTCGAAGAAACCAATCAAGTTGAAAGACTATGTAACCTAGGACTAGTGGGTCAAGTACGATTAATGAAAAAGGGTTTAACGAAAATAAGTACACACAGTAAACAGTATTTCACAATGATGATCATGTACTTTTCGTTGGATACCTCATTTATGTTAGAAAACATAAGTAAAAATTGTGACAGGTCATTTTTGTCACCGAATTAGATTTGTTCTAATAATTAGTTTATTCACGAACGCCTGTTTTCTTAGTTATTTACCTTGATTCAGAAGATCTATTTTCGTTCTTCCGCTATGTGGCCCCCTTCCCTTGCTGTCCAGGCTACCCCCTAGGGGTGTTGATTGCCCTTTTATCTGGTCCAAATCGGCTTAACCTGAGCTTGTCCATCTGTTGTAGTCTGCTTTAAAATCTTTCTTTCTGGCTTGGGCCTGAATTTTCGCCTGGCTTAAGGTTCATCCTGTGTGTACAGACAAGTCGCCCTTAGTCTATTTATAATAGCATATTTCTAAAGAATAAATTTTAGAGGGCTACCTACATTTTGGATGAAATTTAATCCCGGTGTTTTCCACTGCCTTCACTGTTCTGGATTCCTGAATTTAGCGTTCTCTATTAATTAAACTCCAAGATTTCCTTTTCCAAGATCTTGTTGAATTTTATAAACATATTTAATAAATTCAGTTGTATATTGAAGGCCGAGACGGTGGTGTGCTCCGTTCGGCGGAACTATAAGGTGGGACTGTTTCCAGTTCGGACCGCGAGGTCGATTTATACAGCGCGTTCGGGAGCCGTCGATTTAGGAACACGACTGTATCGTTAAGCATTCTCGCGTGGGTTTGGCAGGCTTTCGTTGCTATTTTGTTCAGGCCACCGGCGTAGGTATAACTTTCTGTATTTCCGTAACTTTATTGTTTCATGCAAGAGGCCTCTGTATGATTTCGGTACCCTTGTTTGGTGGCGCGGCGACAATTACAGTTCTAAGTTTCTGTGTCTTTTTTGCGTTTGTTACTCAGTATGGGGTTTAAGACTTGTGCAATTCTGCCTTCGTGGTCATTTGAGGGAGCAGCTTCTGGTCCATGCTTGGTTTTGGTTTGGATTTCGTAGTTCTTGCCGGTATGCCGTGGCGCCATCTTTAGACTATCAATTACTGTCATTCCGGTCAGTGTAGTTGCTTTCGCCCCGATCATCTTCCGTGTTCTGTGGGTCCTTTTTGGCGCTGGCGCAAATATTAATGTAAGAACCATTTTGTTCGGAAGGGCGGTCCACTGTCGGGCATCCGGCATTTCCACTTTGGTTTTCAACGAAGATAGCAGTATCGCGGTGTCGGTTTCAGCCATTTTGAAGGCACAAGTTTATGGATTAAGTTCCGGGACTGCGATTAAAAATTCATCTGAATTATTGCTTACTGGGCAAGATTTTATCTGCATCTTCGTTTGATAACATCATATCAGGTGAGCTAGTTTTTTTTATATATAGATGAGTTTTTTTGCGAGTCTGCTTCGTGATGCCACGTGCATGTAAAATTGTCGTGTCTAAGGGTTTTCTCTCTTTTATTTCCTCCAGCCATTACATCGGCCTGACGATCTGGAGACCGCTGGTAGCTGCCCCCATTTTTGGTGTTTTGTATGGGGAGTCTGGAGTGTCTAACCCTCCTGCTTACGGGGTAAGTCACTTTGAAGCCTTTTTTTTGCCCCGTGTTTCTCTAATACTTATTAATCGTTTATTTTTTTTTTACGCCCATACATTGTAATTTAAATTTCAGCGGTCAATGGTTATCGAAAATGCTGCTTCACAGCACTATTTTCTAAGACTAGTTTTTGTAGCTCGGTGTACTGCCTCTTATTTTGACTGATAATAACCACTCACCACTCAATTTGCTAATAGTAAAATTACATTATCTAATTTTTCATTCTTTTGAACGCGGGACTATATTTTTGAAGCTTGAATAGTGTGAAGTAAATTTCATACAATCTGTAAGCTATGTTTAGGGCCTCTTTATACCAGCTTATGGGCCAGCGGGAACAGCTAAGCTTGGATTTAAGTAGTCAGTCACTCGCGTAGTAAATGTAGATTGTTTTATCAAGTTTTTTTATTGACTGTCGCCAAGCACATACAGTGGTTATTGGGCTACCTGTAGCGTTAAGTTTCAAGCAGTAATTTATAGATAAAGAGATTTGTGGTACTGGTTAGCTTGACATTGACAAGTCTGTCATATACCTCCGTTGAAGATTAAAGCGTTATAGCCAGTGTTTTTAAATTTAGTAATTTGTGATTATTATTTTAGTCGCCATCTTATCAGGAAGGCTTCTTTTAATGTACTTAAATAAATTAAATCAAATAATATTAATGTAAGTGCCACAGATCTTTATTCTTTTTTATAAGTTAAAAGGTGTGTTTCGGGCTTTATGCTTATGAAGCTGGAAAGTGTAGATTTATTTTAGCTTTTATTTATATCGATTGGTTGAGTAATTTTTTTTATGTGTTCAGAGGGGTTAACTTACTATTTAATTTTCAAATTTGTCACTATTGTTTTGGGGAAATAACCTTATTAGGCTCATACACATTTTACATCTATTTATTATATCGTACCGCTTGGAACTTAGGGTAGTTTAGCTGCATAGATGCTATATAATTAGTTAAACCTGCTTTTGTTGTATCGTATTATTTGCATTGGGAACCTAAGGTACTTAATTAGTTGCTTGAATAGTACTGATATAATTGCTTGTAACTTAAGCTTTGTGTCTTATAAATGTACATAAGGGGTATATTTTTGATTAATTTTATTTAAGCGGTCGATCCCTATAAGGGGTGATTTCTCTTCCTGTCAATGACCAAAATTTTTCTGAAAGCAATTATTATGTTTTTTTTATGTTATCTTACATTGTTACGGTTTACTCGATTAGTGCTAAACCTTAGCTTTTAAGTCAAGCTAAATGGGGCTTCACCTCTTTAATTACCATTTATTTTTCTTTTGTTGTACTTTTATTATTTTTTTTTTTATTGTTAATGTAAGATAACATAATGAAGTGCTAAACTGGTCAGTTGATGAACATTTAATTTTTGTAAATATTAACGCTTATCGCTGAGTATCAAGGAACTGTACAATTTTATTTAGTTATCAATGCCCTTGCGTAATAATTTCTTTTGTTTAGTAACGTAACTTTTTTTAAATCTTACCATGAGTTTGTTTAAATTTTGCAATCTGGTTTTCAGCGATTACTTATTTTATTGATAGTTTTTTTTTTAACTAAAGTAACTTCACACTTTGTTTTTTCTAACTTAACTAAAATTCTGCGATTGATTTCAGGCCACTGGCCTTCTCATTTATTATTAGCCTTTTATCTAATATTCTTAAATTTTGCGGATTAGTTTCAGTAAATTATTTATCCAAATATTAACTTTGTTTATTAAGGTAACTTTTTAATATTATCCTAAGCTCGTTTAAATTTTGCAAATAATTACTTTCTCTTTTATTAGTGGTTTTTTTTTTTATATTGACCTAGCTTCTTATTTTTACATATTTTCCTACTTATCCAAATTTTTCGATTCAGTTTAAGCCAATGGCTTTCTCTTTTAATATTAAATTAATTAATTAATATAAAAAAAAAATTGTTAGATTTCGGCGCTTTAATTCAAGTCAATTGTCTCTCTCTGAATAGTAATCTTTTCTATTAACGTAACTTTTGTTTTTAATTATTAACGTAACTTCAAATATATTTTTTTTTATTGATTACATTTGAATTACTGTAATTACTGGGAATTGTTTTATTCCTAGGGTCCTTGGTGGGGGCCACGAACCTCCCTACTTCTTCCGTAGGGGCTACAAAACATCCCTATTCATTTTTGGTGGGCGCTAACCAGCCTTCATATTTACTACAGGGGGCGCTAAGGAGCCACCCTATGATTATGTGTATGTGAGGCAGACTTCCTCACGAAGATTTTATTTTATTTTTTTTCCTGTTTGGAGTAAAATTAATTGGTCTATTTTGCGAGGGCAAACCGCCCAACCATATTTGTAACCTTTTTTTTTTTTCTTTGTAACCATTTTTTGTGTACAATAGATGTATATAGGGTTAAACGTTGTTTTTATCCAGCTCACTGCGCCCTCTGTTTCATTTTTAATTATGAATAGCGGGATTGTTGTGTGAGAAGCAGGTCCCTAGACCAACTAGGCGACTTCCAGTTTGTGTCGGTGTAAAAACTGGTGGCGTCCAATAGAACCTACCCAGCCTAACTGAGCTGAGGGCTAATTTGCAACGCGCTCTACTACACCTGCTTCCCTCAGAACACCCTGTTGTTCCTGTGTTTTTCTCTAGAGTACCTTTAAGAGTTATTTTAATGTTTTCAAGTTAAGCGGTAAGTACTTGGTCAATGATACTCATCATAGTATCTTTGACGGTTTTAAATCAAACACTTTTTATTGAACAAAGTGCGTCGCAAAATAAATAGCACTCTTTCCTACAGCTGCTTAAGTGTTCTGGGCGAGACTTGCATATAGTTTTGCCAATTTCATAAATTACATAATGATGTAATCGACTAAGCCAGGGGGAGTGCAGTAACGTCATGTTACGCATATTCTCAGCGCACATGCGCTAGATTATAAATGTTATAAATAGTCGGGTGGACCAGCGCCATCCCTTCTTCTACTACCACCAACAGCCTCATTCACATCATCATTCATGTGAACGTCCATTTTAAAGTTAGTTTGTAGCGACCATGTACCAAGTCTGTGATATGTAAATAAAACGACTTAAATTCTGAATATGTTTTATTAACTCGGCATCTTTAAACAACAATAAAACTTAACAGGGGGAAAGATAGTATAGACTACCTTACAAAAATTGATCCCTTACACATTTTAAAGAAATCAAAATTTTACCTGTGTATATGGACCCCAATTGAAGTTGTGACGCTGATAATAAATTATATGGAAGAAAATTTATTAATATTGAAAACTTTTTTTTACAGATCAGTAAGTACCTACTTTTCAAAGTTATTATGAAATTAATATAGTATGTATATTACTGTATATAATCTTATTTTTTGAGATGGTGTTTTTTGATTTTGGGATTTTTTTGAAGAAAATACCGTCTAAAAAAGATGTGGCTGAAGACAACAACAGAAACAAATTTCAGGGCCGTACGCAGATAATTAAAAAATAAGATTTGAAGGGATGTGACGCTGTTTCGTGGTATATATGTCTTTTGGCTAGTGTAATTCGGTAATATCTTTATAATAATAATGCAATAATGTAATATACTGGGATTTAGGGGGATAAAAACCACCCCCAAGAACGTAAAATTTAATAACTTTTTAATCTTTTCTTGTGCCATCACAGTTCCCGTTTAAAAAATATATATTTATGTTAGCTCTAATAGTCACGCAAAAAAAACTTAATAATTTAGGGGATAAGGGGTCAACACCCACCCCAAAAATACATAAAATTCTATAACTTTTTAATCTTTTCTTGTGTCGTCACAGTTTTCTTTTGAAAAATGTATATTCATGTTAGCTCTAATATTCACAAAAAAAATTAATAATTTAGGGGATGAGGGGTCAACAACTATCCCATTAATACTTAAAATTAAATAACTTTTTAATCTTTTCTTGTGTCATTACAGTTTTCCTTCAGAAATGTATATTCATGTTAGCTCTAATATTCACACAAAAATACTTAATAAATTAGGGGGACGAGGCGTCAAGTTATTTAATTTTATGTATTTATTGACCCCTCATCCCCTATATTATTAAGTTTTTTGGTGTAAATATTAGAGCTAACATGAATATACATTTTTTTGAAAGAAAACTGTGATGGCACAAGAAAAGATTAAAAAGTTATTGAATTTTACGAATTTATGTGTTGTGTTGACTTCTCATCCCATTTATTGAGTTTTTTGTGAATATTAGAACACGAATATACATTTGCAATGGTTTTGTTATGTTTAGTCTTATTTTGTAAGTTAAGTTATTTGTGAATAAAATTATTTATTGTAACGGAATATTTTTTATTTAAACCCTTCAACACTTTCATTAATTTTGCATTCAAAGGGGTGCCTGAGGCCTGGGTATTACAGCATGGGAGTAGTTTCTGAGGGGCCAAGCCCCCCTCAGGTTGAAATTAGCTTCCCAACCCCAGTACAGATTACACCAGCGAAAAGCACTTGCCATTACTAAAAAAATATAAATGTAAAATTTCGATTTTTAAAATTAATATTTCTCCGAGTGGATCAGTTTTCAATTAAAAATTTATAAAGTAAATATTCAGAAAATAACAGTGTTAAGCTGTTATGATTTAACACAAAATATACTTTCGCATCATAAATTGCTATCAAGTCAAGTTTGAAGCTTAGTTCAGTTGGACCACAGAGTAGATAGAATGTCTCTGGTTGAACTCAACTTGTGTTGAAGTGAAATAGATTTTAAATTAGGTACATTTTTGGACTAAAAAAACTACAACACAAAATATTTATTAAAATTAAATTAAAACAAAAACAATCTTAAATAAAACATTGAACAATGACAATCTTCTACCCGAGCTTCTACCTTGCCAGTCTGATCGTTTTTATATGGATTAATCGATATAAAAATGGCCTAACTAGCAAATACAAAAATTGAGTTTTGAAAAAAATACCCAAAAGAAATAGGAAAAAATCCTAGAAATGGTACGAGTTGTGTTTTTGATTAGGGTTTTATCAGGAAAGAAAAGGTGGACATTTAAAGTGATTTTTTACACCAAATGTCGAAATTAAAAAAAACTATTTTATTTTATTTCACAAGGTTTAAGAAATAGAAAATACATCAGAAAAATTACAAGCCAAAAATGAAGGTTGATGTGTTATTGTATTTCTTCATGATATGATTGGGCTTTTCAAGAATTTCTTTAAGTTAACCTTTCCACCCTGTATATACAATAAATGATTAGCAAGATTAACCTTATTAATGATACATTAAACTCTTAAATCTCTTAACTGGAGATATTTGAACACACACTACATTTTTTTCTTTTAACAATTCATTTCTTTGCTGTAAAAGTATAGTTCTTTCTTTCATTACTTGTAATTTTTCTTGTTGAACTTCCAATTTTTTTTTCTATTTGAAATCGTTCTTCGTTCTGGCCAATGTTACATTACAAGGTGCCGTTCTAATATGCGGTCTACCGTCCTACATACAGTCTATGTGTGTACGCTATTATTCTAATATGCGGTCTACCTGCTAATAACTTTAACATAAATAATATAAATTGTGTTTACAACAGTGAGGAAGGAATATCTTTGAGAAATTATCAATGTTTACACTTTGATTGTACTGGTAAGAAACAATCTTAACAAAATCTAACATTGATAATTTCTCAAAGATATTCCTTCCTCACTGTTGTAAACACAATTTATATTATTTTATTACTTTAATACTCTAATCGGATTTTCCCAAACTCGCAAAAATAAAGTAAATACGCTCGGGGCGGAATTGGGGTGCAGGATTAACATACCTGAGAGATCACTATTTTTGGAATAATTATGCGGGCGGAGTTAGGCACTGCTCACAATTAGATATTAAATGTTAAAGTTATTAGCAGGTAGACCGCATATTAGAATAATAGCGTACACACATAGACTGTATGTAGGACGGTAGACCGCATATTAGAACGGCACCCGGTGCCGTTCTAATATGCGGTCTACCGTCCTACATACAGTCTATGTGTGTACGCTATTATTCTAATATGCGGTCTACCTGCTAATAACTTTAACATAAATAATATAAATTGTGTTTACAACAGTGAGGAAGGAATATCTTTGAGAAATTATCAATGTTTACACTTTGATTGTACTGGTAAGAAACAATCTTAACAAAATCTAACATTGATAATTTCTCAAAGATATTCCTTCCTCACTGTTGTAAACACAATTTATATTATTTTATTACTTTAATACTCTAATCGGATTTTCCCAAACTCGCAAAAATAAAGTAAATACGCTCGGGGCGGAATTGGGGTGCAGGATTAACATACCTGAGAGATCACTATTTTTGGAATAATTATGCGGGCGGAGTTAGGCACTGCTCACAATTAGATATTAAATGTTAAAGTTATTAGCAGGTAGACCGCATATTAGAATAATAGCGTACACACATAGACTGTATGTAGGACGGTAGACCGCATATTAGAACGGCACCCATTACAATTATAGGATTTCTTTTTCTCTTCAAACCACGAACTTTTTGTGTGGTGGATGGGGTCACAAGACTTGAAACCGATGGTGCAGCTCCATCTTTTTTCTGTTCATGTTCTTCATCATCAGGCATTTGTGTTATTGTCTGGAGCGATAAAAGTATCGCAGGTTTAACATTTTTTTCCAATTAAACATGTCATCCATTTCTTCTGTATATTCAAATTATTTTTTCCCATGCCAGTTTTATTTTGGTTGTCAATATGTTTTTTGTAGGCTCTTTCTAAAACTCTCCATCTATTTTCACAATGACTAGCCGTTAAGTTACTTTTTAAGATTGTATTTAACTCTTTGGCTAAAATTTCCCACAGTCTCTTAAAAATTTTTACTTCAAACGTCCCAATTTTTGGCTTGATTTTTTTACAAATTCAAAAGTAACCTTCTTTCACAGATATTCCAGTGTAGCGAGTTCTAGTTCTAGTGTAAAACTAGGAACTCTAGTCTACCTTAAATAGAAAAAAATTGTCATGTCTACTGTTTTTGGTTAAATTAATTTTTTTAATATTTACCCTGTCCTTTCAACTAATTGGCAAATAGGTAACTTAATTGTTTATATGCTTTTAACATCTGATTGTCAACAAAGGGTTTTAATAAACCCGTAGGCCATCGTTTAAATAAAAGGACACAAGCATACTTTAAACTTTTTATCTGTTTCATCCAAAGAAAATAAAAGTGTATGGTTTCATCCAAGTTTCATGCATTATTTTCTTAGCACCTTATTTTTAAGGTTATGTCCAAGTTCGTCTTCTTTACACATTTTTAGGCCAGAGCGAGAAGACACCTTTTTGTAGTCCTGCGTTCCAGCAAAAGTTTGAAATTGATTAGAAATTCAAAACATACGCAGTGAGAGTCGACTTGCGAAATGTTGGAAAGTTGTACGAGATTTGCTGTGAGAACAAACCTAATGACATAAGTTGTTGTGTCGTTAGAAACAGCGTGTTTCCGCAATACCCCGTTGATCTACCTAGACGTTTTTTGGCGATTCAAAACCATCAAAGCCAAACCCGAGGGTTTACCATTATTGTCTTTATTTATTTACATTTGACTGCATTGTACAAATAAGGATAACAGTATGGTTTTCATTTTTGTTGTACTATCTTTGTTTGTTTATGTTTAATTACATTGGATAAACAAAGAGAGCACATGGCTTTGGTTTTGATGGTTTTGAATCGCCAAAATTCGGCTCTTGAACAGCGTGTCACGTGTATGTCACTTAATGCAGATCTCACATGACTTGTAGTTCTCGGCCGTTCACGGTTGGTCAACGGGATCTCGCGGAAACACGCTGAAAGTAACCAACTGCTGTCATTAGTGCCATTAATGACATATCATGGGAATACCACCACAAATTATAATAAAAAACAAGTGAAGTGCCAACCATCATAGGTTTGTTTCTGCAGCAGTTTGAAATTGGCCAGAGCCAATCATCTTCAAGGAAAACAGTTTGGTGATCGAAACCGGGCAATCCCATTGGCTCAGATTGATTTGAAACTGCTGCGGAAACAAACCACATGATTGCGGCTGGTTATTTTCCGACCATAGTATTTATTGCCTAAAAAATAGCAAAAATTTGAAGCGGACGACAGTTAGACCTAACCTGTTTTATTTCTGCGCGGTTTTCTGGTTTCGTTTCTGATTTTTAAAATTTGGAATATGAAAGTAAAACGAATATTAGACAAAAGAGCTGCTACGGCAATCGGCTTATCTTTTACGTTTCTAACATTATCAGTTTGCGTCGATAAACGACGTACTCGCATCAGAACAGAAGGTTTGGTTTTCGAACGAATGAACAGAAAAAGAAACTTCCGAATGAACTTTTGCCACTCCCATTAAGAATACGATTGTTTATACATTTGCATCACTTGATTTTTTCACATATTAAAAAGATCTTGCAAGGAGTTTCACATATGAACAGAACAAAGATTAATTATGACTTTACAGTAAGTGCCTACCTGTTGTGTTTTTTATTAAAAATGAATGAAATTTTTTTGTTAGAAATCCAAAGACAGACAGAAAGTTTCTGTTTACCATATTATTATTGGCATTTAACAGCCGATTTTATACCTGCGCTGTAAGCAGTTTTCTTTAAACATAATGCATAATTCATAAAAAGTTAAAAGTTGGGAACTTTCAAGGCCGGTTATTTTCAACTAAAGTGGTCTTTGGAATTACGCAGCTTTATAAACAGAGTAATTCAAATACATATTTTTAACTTTATGCTTATCTGCTGAATTAAGTTTATGAATTAAAATTATGCTTATGTAGTTGGCTAAACCCGGCCTTAGGCAAACATTAGTTAAAATAAGGCTAATGACAAAAGGACTGATTTCGCAATGGCCTTTTTACTATTTTTTTTGTGTTTTCCTAGGAAAAGGTTCAAATTTTCTTTAACTTACACTTTTTTAAATTACGCTTAAAAACAGAAAATAAATTCTCCTTAAAGATTTATATGTCTGGCAACGTGTCAACAAATTCAATTGTTTTTAATTTTTCGCGCGCAATTTTCCGTCAAACGCCGTGTGTACGCTCAGCCAGGTGCGGCGATTATCGACGGGTTTTAGGGCATTTTTGAAAATTTTCAAAATGTTCGATTTAAGAAAAAAAGTATTGGATATGTCTGTAGACTATCCTAGGAGTCACCCATTCCAATATATTAAATGATTTCCATAACACCCTGTATATACATATATATATATATATATATATATATATATATATATATATATATATATATATATATATATATATATATATATATATATATATATATATATATATACAGGGTGTTATGGAAATCATTTAATATATTGGAATGGGTAACTCCTGATATGAATTCAGATTGAATAAAAATATTCATAAATGGCGCTTCATGATCAAAAAAGGTACATATCGGCCCTCGAAAATTATTTTTTTTGTGACTGCGAGCCACTGTTCAAAAATACATGGCCATATAAAAAACAAGGAGAAACGTCAGTTACAGAAAAAATTCTTTTGTTTTAACATGAGACGTTGTCAAGTCTCTCTAGACTATTCTTATGTAACTAATAATAATATTTTTGTTATCTTCAAAGTAAGAAATCATACTAACTCTTTTAAAACATTCAATTTTAAAAAGTTAAAGTACTACAACACAAAAAAATCCAAAAAACAGCTGTTCAAACCTATGAGTACCTATACAAAAAAAATTAGTTCAAAATTAGCTTAAAACAAAAAAAAATTGTAATACTTTGGCATGTACTTGTTTTTATTTACCTATTTTTAATCATATTTATCAGAAGATTCGGCTTTTATTAAAAGGTTTATTTATATCGTTCTTTATTTTTTATGCGAAATTTCTCACAACTTAAATTATGTAGTTACCTATTTACAAACTTTGCGTTCGTAAACCTCTTCCACTGTAGTCATTCGAATCTTCATCTGTCTAATAATTTTACAATACCATTTTATTTTCTTTGATTTTAAATTTCGCAGGAAACTTTCTTTTTCACTAAGACCTAATAAAGTTAATATACTGTTTACTACACCTAACAGCCAACGAAATGGTAGTTTTCTTCAACTATTCTGTCAACACTATACGCGCGTACGATATATTTTTGATAATAACGGCACTGGTGAAAAGCTAGACACTTTTTTTTACTAAATAATAAATAATTATAGATAAAACTTTATGGAAATCCAAAACATCCTTTCCTCGACAAATAACGCTGAGTCATTGTGTCATTTTTTCTACCTATAAAAGCCGCGTGGGACATCTGGCGGTGAAAAGAAAAATACAAGTTACCAAAGGTCGTGTCGACGTCGTTCTTGGCGGCGTTTTTGAAATTCAGGGAGTAATTTAGGTAGTGTTTTTATTTAATATTGTGAATAAATATATAAAATGTCTAAAATCACATTATAAGGACACAGAAGGTCAGATTCCATTTATGCAAAGATTTTCTGAAGAATAAATACATCTTAAAGGAGGATTTTAAATTCGTAGTACCTAGTTATCACTCATATCACTGTTTTGGCATCCCTGCTTGACGAAGGTCAAATGTCAAATCGGCCAGGCAGTATGGCGGCCTTGTTTACTTTTTTTCTGTCGTTCTCGAGATTTTTATAGCATTTTGAGGTCTTTGTGTGGTCAAAAACATTGTGTGTAAAAACATTAATTATTGAACAATGCCCAAGTGCATAGTGCATATTTGTTTTAAGATGGACAAAAATACGGGAGAAAATGTTACATTTCACCGGTAAGTAAAACACTTTAATTACATTGTGCAAGTATATTCACAGATATTATTGCTTAAAATCAAAGATTAAACACGTTAAAATAGACTTAATACCACCATTTAACTCACAAGGTGGTTGCAGGCTTGCTTAAATAATGGAGTATTACATATTGGACCTTCTTTAATCAGTGCGTAGGTGATGTCTTCGATATCGACATTCTTGAGATAAAATGTAGTCTAATAACCAGAAATATTTCATCTGAGTATAAAACTAACTTCAAATAAAGTTTATTTCATCTATAATTATAAATAATTTGTTCAGGTTATTATTCTCTTTTCCTTAAAACTTTCCTTAAACTAATTATTTAATGATGGGTATATGATTGTTGTAGGAATGCAATGTAAGAATTAGTATGTTTTACATTGTAGTAGTACTTTTTCTTTTATGTACAGAGTACCAAGGAGTCCCTACAAGAAGAGTCAGTGGCTTTTAGCCATTAAAAAGAACCCAGATGAGGCATATTAGACAGGAGCACGGTGTGTTCGGAACAATTTTTGCCTGAAGACTTTGTCTCCTGGGGGCGTCTCAGGAGGCTTAATTTTGGAGCTGTTCCATCTCAAAATTTACCAGTAACCTTTCTGAGAAAAGGAATGTATCAAGTTGATGATGCTGTCATCAGAGAATGTTTTTAGCTGTGAAATGGGTAAACTAAAATACTTTTATTTTTCGTTTGTATTATGATCATATTTTACAGTTTTTTTTTTAAATTTATGATAATTCCAATTTGATTAGCATAACTATGTTTTAACAGTTTCTATAAAATAGGTTTGACTCAACTTACTTCCATACTCATTTAGAAATTTTTGTCTTTTTTTTTTTAATTCTGCACCACTTACTAATTATTTAGAAAAATAACTCAGTTTAAATAAAACCAAAAGAAATTTTTTAAGCCTCACTTTGTATCTCACAAACTTGTAGTTACTGGACACTCTAACATATACACTCCCCGACAATAAATTCCGGACAAAGATAATTTTAGTCAGGTTGATAGCACTGTAAGTTTTAAATTGTTTTCCGATTTTGGTGAAGTTTTTACCAAACTGTATACTTGTGTTTCAGAATGTTAGCCTGAATTTTAGTTCTCCAAAAATACTGTTGGCTTGATCATTACACAGGGAGAAACAAAAGGTACTTTTTTACCCTTAATTTCTTAATGCCCTGTGGAAAAATTGAGCTGTAAAATTTAGCTTCATTATGTTGTGTTTTGAAGTGTGACCTTTTCTTAACACAATGTTTTTTGGTTCACGTCATTATCTGCTTTTCAAGAGAAGATACCAATTTTTAAAGAAAGTGTTGCAGTTTTTCAATTTTATTAACAAGTTATTATAACGTTACATTATCTTATCGACTAGCCTTTGATCGCATAGTAATGTTAAGAGCATTGTTTACCCAAGTGTCACTATACTGTCATTGCAGAATACACTCTTTAAAATGATTCGTTTAAAAAAATGAGACCAGAAGATGTTGCACATGCTGTTGAATTAAATGATCATGGTCGCAATTATATAACATTTTTAACAGACCATGAATATACATGAATTTGATAATATTTTTGATAAATAATGAGAACATTACTTGACTTATCTACATAAACCTTTTTTATCTATTGCAGTTCCCTCAACAATTAAAGAAACTGACAGTATTGAGATGCTTATTCAGCAAGGCTTGTCATCAGCTGCAGATCAATCTCCACATTGTTAGTCTGAAGTGTCAACCAAGTAGTAGCAGCCTAGGAAATACTTCAGATATCCAACTTAAATATGCTTTAATATCAAGGTAAGTTATTTTACCCTAATTATAGTACATTCCAGGGAGAGTAGATTGTAGACAATAACAGTTCGCTTTCATTAATTAAATTAAGGGACGTGTCTAATTTATTGACCAAAATAAAAATCAATTGACCAGGGGTATAGATTAAGCTAACCAATCCCAAACTTTGTAAAATTATTGTACGTCCCAAGCTTTACCACCCACCATAATTTCAAGTCAATGGCCCTTAAAATAGGGGTACTTTGCTCCTGACATTTTTCATAAAAACTTATTGACTGGGGGGTCAATCAAACACAATCTTTACCAAACTTGGCAACGTGATTGTATGCACCAACAGTTAACTTCAAGCATGATTTGATGGCATTAGCCCCTAAAATAAGGGGCCTTTGCTCTTGAAAGTTTTCAAATAAGCCTATTGACCGGGGTCTACACCCAGTAACTAGGTTTTTTGAAAAATGCCAAGAGCAAAGTCCATAGACTTGATATTGTGGTGGGTTGTCACAAATAATAATTTTACAACGTTTGGTAAAGATCGGATCAATCTCACATGCTACAAAGAAAAAGGCACCTTTCTTAAGTATTCTTAAAGTTTTTTTATAAATTTCTTGAAACCCTTTTTTATTTTCTAATTAAATCTGAATGATCTTAATTGTTGCTTGAAGCATTGATTGTATTATTGTTTTTTTTTTTTAGTTGTGAAATAACGACGCCATTCAGTACATCTGACTTCTTCAAACTATTCCCCAGTACCAGAAAAGATAATGGATTGGAGTATGGGGGCTGACCCCGCTTTTATATGCCACAGAAAATATCTTATGAAGTTGGCCCCAAATGAAAATTTTTTAAGAAAATTAATGGAGTTCTGAGATTCCTGTAAATAGTTCTAGAGATCTGTTTGATTTTTATTAATATTTCTGTTAAAATAAAAGTAAAAACCCTGTTTTAAAAATGGGGGGCTAACTTCACGCAGCCCCCCATCATTGCAAAAATAAGTTTCGCCACAGTGCTTAATAGTTCTAAAGGAGTTCTACAGTTCTTTATGATTTTCGAGGCCAGATCTCTTACCAAAAAAATTCTAATACATGTTTTGTGCTTTTTGGGAAGGAAAAAATTCAACAACAAAATGCAGAACTGTTGAACTATGGCAGCACTAACGGGAACTCATGAGTTTTAAACCAGAACTCTTGTTAAAAAAATTTTCATAGGGGCCAAATTGTAAACTTTACACTTTCTAACAGTCAAAAATTTAAGTTGTAAAAAAATACCATTGTAATTCCACAGAACTGTAGAACTATTGCAGCACTAACGGGAACCAGAACTCTTGTTACTATAAACGTATTTGATTATTGCAACAGTGCCTAAATGTTACAATTTCACGTGTTGTTAGAACTGACTAGATAGATGGATACAACTTAAATTCTTGACTGTTAAAAAAGTGTGAAGTTGACCCCCATGACATATTTTTTAACAAGAGTTCTGGTTTAAAACTTATGAGTTCCCGTTAGTGCTGCAACAGTTCTGTAGAATTGGAATGGTATTTAGTTGTTTACAAATTAAATTTTTGACTGTTAAGAAAGTGTGAAGTTGGCCCCCATGAAATATTTTTTAACAAGAGTTCTGTTTAAAAGTCACGAGTTCCCGTTAGTGCTGCAACAGTTCTACAGTTCTGTTGAATTAGAATGGTATTTTTTATTTACACCCTATATTTTTGATTGTTAAAAAAGTGTGAAGTTGACCCCCCATGAAATATTGTTTAACAAGAGTTCTGGTTTAAAACTCATGAGTTACCGTTAGTGCTACCATAGTTCTACAGTTCTGCATAAAGATAATGACATTTTGTTGTTAAATTTTTTCCTTCTCAAAAAGCACAAAACATGTATTAGAATTTTTTTGGTAAGAGTTCTGGCCTCGAAAATCATCAAGAACTGTATAACTCCTCTATAACTATTAAGCACTATGGCGAAAGTTTTGCTTTTGCAACAATGGGGGGCTGCATGAAGTTAGCCCCCCATTTTTAAAATAGTGTTTTTACTTTGATTTTAACGGAGCTATTAATAAAAATAAAAAGAACTCTAGAACTCTTCATAAGAAACTCAGAACTCCATTAATTTTTAATAAATTTTGAATTTGGGGGGCCAACTTCCTGTATAATGTTTTCAGTGATGTCTGTACATCACTGAAAACATTATTTCTCACAAATTTAAAAATATATCTTGTTTCATTATCTTTTTTATAGCTAAAATTTTTCATTCTAAAAATGATGTATATGTATGTAGCCGTTTAGCGTAATTGGACTTTTCATGAAATGTCTAGACAAATAGTGAAATACAACCTAAAAACTAACAACTTACTCAAAAGTAAACAAAATTTACTTTTGAACAAAGGTACTTTTAATTTTTTTTTTATAGATCCATTTGCTGCCTACCAAGTTTAAATGGTATTTGCAAAGCTTTGATGGCAAACTGAAAGTGAAATCTGGTAGTTGTTGCTTGTGTAACTATTGTTTTAATACTTTTAATGTTATTGTAATTTACATATATGGATTAGGCTCATTTCTAGGATAACATCACTGTATTTTTTTGGCATTAATAAAGATCTGCTTGTCTTTGTTTTTTTTTAATACATACATATGTACTATATTTTATTAAAATTTAGTTTTACCAAAAACATTTTAAAATGTTTTCTTTAGTGATAATTATGTAATATAATTATAACAATGAAATAATGAGATTTTTTACAAAATCAAAATCGTTTTAATTTGTTTAAAGGCACAACTATAGAGATGGTAGTGACCAGTGGCATATGGTGAAATTTTAAAGTTGTATATCTCTGTTCCTACATACAGGACCGGTCCCGATTTTTATTGGTTTTAATAGCGAGCCCACTAGGAATGTTTTTGTAAAGAAAAAAAAACGTTTTGAATTTGCGAAAAAAAGTTGAATTTTTTCTTGGGTTTACCAGAACATTCTCAGTGGGCTCACTATTAAAACCTGCAAATGTGGTACGGTTCCTGTAAGTAGGAACAGAGATATACAACTTTGAAATTTCACCATCCACAGGTAGTGACCAAGGTTTCTAGCCATTATATCTAGTTTAATAAAAAGCATGAAAAGGTAGGAATACCTTTATCTATACACAATAGCTCAAGCTCCTATTTTGTAACAAACAACATAAAACTTTAGATGTTTTATTTTCAAAAAATGTTAAGTAAAGTAAGGGAAGTTAACTTATTGGTAAAACTGAGCTGATGCAATTTTTGAACAAAAAAAGTAAAAATCAGGAATATCGTTTATTACAGTTTTTTACCCAACATAGTGAAATTTCTATAAAGATGGGTTATCCTTCACAAAAATCTAAATACAAAAAACAAAAAGTAACACCACTCTCTATCCTCCCTTTGACAGACTCTCCCAGATGTGAGGTACATTTCTTCGCTGTAAATAAAAAATAGAATTATTACTAAACAATAACTTGAGAATGACAAAATAATTGTCAAAATATTGTTTTTTATTTAATACAGGTATTATATTAGGTTTGTTGCAACAAAAGTTCAGAAGTTTACTGAGTTTGCGCAAAGCTATTTTACTGTCACTTTACAAGTCGATTTAAAAATTAACAGCCAGATTCTCCAACGCTAGTCTGGTCTAATTTGACAACCAAAAGTTTTAAACTGACAAGTGTAAGAACAAGACATCTACGTTCAGATTGACTAAGAAGGTTTAAAATTTAGTACTGGTTTAAATTAAGATCTTATAGTTGATCAGTTATGTTTTGACAGGTTTTTGTCCTGACATTGTTAATAAGTCGTCATTAAAAACTTAAGAATTGTTCTGATATTTCAGCGATTTGCATGGTTTCCAAATGATTTTCGTCTTGGAACGAGTTGCTGTAATGAACTTGGTTCTATTATTGTCGAAAGTACGTACTAAAATTGCCCTTTTCTGTCTAAATTTGCGAAAAAGCTCGGATATAAATTCACATTATAAAACTTAGTTGTCTTATTCTTACACTTGTCAGTTTAAAACTTTTGGTTGTCAAATTAGACCGGACTAGCGTTGGAGAATCTGGCTGCTAAGTTTTATACTATGAACTTATTTCTGAGCTTTTTCGCAAATTTGTCAAGAAAAGGACAATTTTAGTACGTACTTTCAACAATAATACAACTAAATTCATTACAGCAACTCGTTCCAAGATGAAAATCATTTGAAAACCAAGCAAATCGCTAAAATATCAGAATAATTCACAAGTTTTTAATGACGACTTATTAACAATGACAGGACAAAAACGTGTCAAAACATAACTGATCAACTATAGGATCTTAATTTAAACCAGTACTAAATCTTAAACCTTCTTAGTGAATCTGAACGTAAGAATTTATAGTGCAATGTTCCTAGAACGAGTGAATTGTGTTCCAAGCTAGTTCTGAAGCGGTCTTAAAGTTCCAAAATAATTCTGAATCAGTTTAACGTGCTATCGAACTTCACTTATTTTATTTTTGTTATTAATCAAATTAGTAATAGAAGAACACAGCAATTTTTCTTCCATTTCTTGTTGAAATATATTAATAAAAGCGGCAATATTTTCAAACAGGTATTTTTTTGTGATTTTATAGGTTTGGATAAACAAACAAAATTCTCAACCAGTTCTAAATCGTTCCAACACTAGTCAAGTCGATTCTAGAACAATAAGCTCTCGCATGGATTCCAAGCAGTTCTGAACTGTGAACTTTTCAATTGGAACAAACCTAATGCAAAATGCAAAAATAATATTTTACATTCTTTGCCCATCTAATAAATTACACCAAAATCTAATGTTACAGACTCGTAAATTTACTTACCTCTGAAAATTTCGTTTCAAATCTCCGATTCTCTCTCCTCTGTTAACTGCGTCTTGTTTACTTTTGATAGTCCCATAGTAAAACAATTGCATCTGGATGATTCCCATCCTTCAGAGCAGTAGGTGTTTCTGAAATTAAATGTAAAATTGTAACTGGTGTACTTTTGTCTTTTGGTATACATACTTATTCACTAGTCTTGATACAGACTATATAAGTTTAACAAAAACAGTTTCTAGGTATATAAAGGTTTAAAACTGTGAGAGACAGTTAAATGTAAACGAAAACGTGTCTTAAAGTGTTTTACCTGTTATTAAAGATGTACTGGAAACTTCCTTAATTTAGGATTGTCTCTTATTATACTAGTTAACCATCCTATGCCTGCCTAATAATTCATTTAAATGGGTTAAAACCTTGTTATTTAAGACTCTACGTACAGAATAAAAACCAACCCATCTTCATTCATTTTGAAGCGACTTCCACAACAGGTTAATGGCATTTTCTTGTAAACATTTCTTATAAACGTGTAGTACACCTTACAATCGCAACAAACAGTTTTAACCAACGAATACGAATTGTTTTAACACTTTTATACGCTAAAAAACATAGCAAAATGTAAATAAACCAAAACGCGACAAATACAGGTTAACGTAAATAAATACAGATGTTTGCCTTCAACCTTCAATTCATTTTGACACATCACTCATTTGGCATATGGCGTTTACCAGGTTACGACGTGGTGATTTTTCTATCTCTTTTATTTCCATATCGTTGAAGAGAGACTGACCTATACCAGGTTACCAAAATTGCGTTGCTTGGTAAACGCCAAAATATGGCTATTATTTTACAAAAGCCATTTTTAAATCAGCGATCAAGTCATGACCTAGTCAGACTATTGGGCAACACTGTCTCATTTAATCTTAATACTTTGATTTTTAGGTTAAACATTGAGTATATGGAGAAACGTTGCCAAATAAGGCGACGTAGTCCTGCCGAGGTGACTGATTTAAAATTATTATTATAAATTATTTTTCCTTTTTTAAATTTTCGCGCCAAATCAGCGCCAGCTACCGCATCAACACGCTAACACAGGAAGTGACAAAGAGACGTGATACACGGTATCATGACGAAGAAAGATGGACAGAGAATCATTTCTTGATGTCAGGATGCGCCATATTTAAGTTTTTCAACAGCACACAAGCTATCTGTTTGTAAAACAAATACTATCTTCGTTTTGTATTTTTAAAAGAACCGCGTCTCGGTGTCATAACTAACCAATCAGGGTTAAAGACGTCAGACGTAGTTGTCGTTGCACGGCAACCTAACTTCAAAAAGAATGTCAACATCAACCTTTTGTTCCGTACGTAGCGTTTTGCCGATCGTGCTCTTCCGAAGGCGCGCTTCCTAGTCTACCACGTCGGTAGAAGTTGTCCGTATAGTTTTATTATACTGCGCGAGTTACGCGTTTTACCGTTGTCCTTGGCTTTGTCTTGTGGGTATAAACCGTCCTACAAATTTCAAATTTTATCGCCGTGTTTGGCATCTGTCAATGTCTATACAAGGTTAAATTAAAGTTCATGTCGACTTTGCAACCTTTCCTTTTTTGTCAGTTGTAAACTTTGTAAAAGTTAGTTTAAGAAGATTAAACGAATATATGGTAAAAAAATAAGTTAAAGAGTTTAACTACAACTACAGCAACCTATGAAGATATTCGATGGGGAATTCCTGACTTTTCAGGTGTGGAAACAATAATGTTGTTACCATAGACAGTTACAGCGGGATTGTATCCGAAATCAAAACGTCCCGACTGTACACTACCCAATGAATGTTTTAATTTTTTTTTCGTTTAAAGTTTTAAATAATGTAATTTCTTTTCACTACCTAGAAAATGGTCTTCGTCGATCCGTTCTTAACCAATATTTTGATCAGTTTTATCTAGTTTCTTTGAGTGAGTAGCGTAATAGGGTTGAAAACTAAAATTTAATTTAAAACACTAATAACATTTACATATTATGGTAACGTTTCCCGGTGCAAAACTAATTTAGCGGACCTAATTATACTTTTGAAGTAAGTACTATGTAGTTGTGCTCAATTAGTATTTTCGTTTTGATTTTCAACTTTTCCTTGGCAGAAAGTTTAAGCTAGTAAGAATAACGCTTATTTCATTAATAACGTAATATAGGGTGTCTTAAATATTACTTAAAACTAAGGCTACTGACAAAAATGATTGATTTCGCAGTGCCTTTTACTATTTTTTTTAGTTTCTTCGTAGGAAGAGGTTAAAAAAATTCTTAAATGTCTTAAATTACGCTTAAAAACAGAAAATAAATTCTCCTTAAAGATTTATACGTCTGACAACGTGTCAACAAATTCATTTGTTTAAAGTTTTTCGCGCGCAAATTTCCGTCAAGCGCCTTGTGTACGATCAGCCAGATGCGGCGAATATAGACTGGTTTTAGGGTATTTTTGAAAATTTTTAAAATGTTCGATTTAAGAAAAAAAAAGTATTAGATATGTCTGTAGACCATCCCAGGAGTCACCCATTCCAATATATTAAATGATTTCCATAACACCCTGTATATATATATATATATATATATATATATATATATATATATATATATATATATATATATATATATATATATATATATATATATATATATATATATACATATATGTATGTGTGTGTGTCGTGGTTAATCTGGGAATACATCCGTTCGTTTGATTCGTTTCTAGTTGAAACTTGCAGACGTTTCGCCAAAATCTCATTTGTCATCTTCTTGTGCTTACTCGCTGGTCGTAGAAAGTAAACTACGACCAGCGAGTAAGCACAAGAAGATGCCAAATGAGATTTTGGCGAAACGTCTGCAAGTTTCAACTAGAAACGAATCAAACGAACGGATGGATGTATTCCCGGATTAACCACGACACATATTTTCCCATCCGTGAAACCCTACGTACTTCCATATATATATATATATATATATATATATATATATATATATATATATATATATATATATATATATATATATATATATATATATATATATATATATATATATATATATATATATATATATATATATATATATATCAGGCGCGGCCCGTGAAATTTCAAAGTTGTATATCTCTGTTGCTACTTATGGGACCAATGCCAAATTCTGGTTTTTTAATAGTGAGCCTACTAGGAATGTTTTGCTAAAGAAAAAAAATATTTTGCAATTTGCGAAAAAAAGTTGAATTTTTGAATTGACCCACCTGGGTAAAAAATTAACAGGCATTACATCATTTTGTCGACAATTCTTAAATTTTAAGAGAAAAAAAGTTGTAGAAAGTTATAGTCATTTGAATTTTTTTAAACCTAAAATATAATTTAACAAAAAATTCAAATGACTATAATTTTCTACTAACACATTTTTTTCTCTTAAAATTTAAGAATTGTCGACAAAATAATGTAAAATTTGTTTAGAAAAAATAATAAATAAAATACCTAAGCGTGTTAATTTTTTTCCTAGGTGGGTCAATTCAAAAATTCAACTTTTTTTCGCAAATTGCAAAATATTTTTTTTCTTTACCAAAACATTCCTAGTAGGCTCACGATTAAAAAACCAGAATTTGATCTGGGTCCCATAAGTAGCAACAGAGATATACAACTTTGAAATTTCACGGACCGCGCCTGATATATATATATATATATATATATATATATATATATATATATATATATATATATATATATATATATATATATATGAAGAAATATTGATCCGGGAGTACATCCGTTCGTTTGTTAAATTCCTATTGGAATCTGGCAGACGTTTCGCCAAGGTCTCACTTGGCATTATCAATGCTTACTCGTTGCTGTCAAGTCGTAAACTTTTACGCCTACGTGGAAGATGATGTGGACGGGTTTTGAATCATAAGGAGGTAACTACACCTCCTCAGCATTCTTCACTTCACAATCAGAAGGGATACAAAATCCATCCACATCATCTTCCACGTCACGAGTACCAGACAGAGAGTGACAGAAGTCCTTCGCATCGGCAGGAATAAGGTGAAATAAGGACTTTAAATCTTAGATCTGCAGATCAACTTGCAGTTCTAATAATTTATTCTTTGAAAAAAAGGTGGAACTGATTATGGAAGGCAATTCAGGTTTTAATACTGTAATTTTAAAAGCTCATAATTCTATTAAAAATAATCTCATGGCTCGAAAAAATTTTCGTTTTCGGTATAGGTACCTATAAAGATGAATTCCCGAAAACGTTTTTTCTTTTTTAAATATTTTCGACACTGAAACCGATAAAATAATAAAGTTTTGTACGAATAGTAAGCTCTTTCAAACAGACTAAAAATTTTTGGCCAATAGTTTTCGGGGGTCAACAAAACTGACGAGAGTTGAATATTGTGCCAAAATTTACTAACTAAGCCATCTCCAGTTTTAACCTCTCCTGAAAGACGCTAGTCAATCATTTTCAATATGTTTTAAAAAGCATTATCTAGAAAAACACATTTTTAGGAATTCACCTTCAACACCCAGTATCTCAAGTTTAATAATACCTACAATAAGCTATTTAAATTACGGTATTGAAAACTGAATCACTAGGTATACAGTATACAATATTTAGTACAGTCAAAAATTACTAATATAAACAAAACAGGACAATAATAATTATTAATTTTCCATGATGAAAACCACAATATACATAGGTTGGTATTTTTTAAGAGCCAATTCAGCTAACCGTAGTCCACGTGACATATTGCTTAAATCACCCAGAACAAACTAATGAATAACTTTATAATACTAATATATTAACAGATATTGTTATTTTTTTATCAATATTGCACAAAAACATATTCATAACCTTAAAAATATGCATGCATTTCGATCTGCAATATTAAAACTGATTGGTTTTAACATGGCAAGACACTCAGTAAAGTGAACCGACTACTAGCGCTTCCGGATCCGGAACGCTTTCCGGACACCCGAATTAAGAATCTTTTCACATGTCATCGAAAAATAAGGATTTCAAATAGTGTATTTCCGCAAAAAAATTTGCGGAATATTCAGTATTTTTCTTTAAAAAAATTATTGAAATTTGAAAAATTGCACAATAAAATGTCAGTTCTATGCGGTGGTGCCAAAATTTTATACCCACACGTATCACGCAGTCACAGTAAAAACTCAACAAAGATAAAACAAATTAAAAATATACTGATGAAACCTAAAACTGAGCAAACCTGTCCGAGAATGTATGTCACAACTCCTTGACCACAAGAAGAAATTATATTATTTCTAACAACAGCGTTAATGCCAAAATTTTACAAAAAAGAATTAATACACCAAAAAAAATTACAAATGTGGCAACACTGTGTTCCCATAAATCCAAAACGTCATTCAAAGTTGATATTTACCATAACCTCAAATATGTTGGAAAACCATCAAATAGGTGATAAAAATCATGTTTTTTTACTAATAAAGTAATTTCTGAGTTAAAATATTGTATTTTCCACATTAAAGATGATTTATAAACGTAAGTAGCATCGATATCAATAAAGAAAAGTGTTAAAATTCCAAAATTAAAGGTGTCCGGATAGTGTTATGAAACCGCGCTTCCTTTCTGTTGAAATACAATTTAGATTTTAACACGTTAAATGGTTCACTAAAGAAACTTAAAAGGAATGTTTATGGCTTCCGTTAAAATGAAAACGTCTTATTTGGAATCAAGGAAATATTTTCTGGCAAAATATATAATTAATTTCGCCTTTTGAGGAATGGTTATTTTTGCTGAAAGTAAACTGCTGGCCAATTCAAGCGGGACAAACTAAATTTTTGATAAAATTTAGAGTGGAATATTTTCGAAACGAAAAAAAATTTTGATTTAACTTTTTCAGTATGTAATTGAATAGTTCTTCTAGTTTTTATACTTTAAGGCACTATTGCTAGCAGTCGCTGCAACTCTATTTTACAGGGTGTTAAGTGAAACCCTGACTTTTTTGGAAAAGTTTTCCAGTTCCGAGAATCTAGGAAGAATTTTTTTTGAATTTTCTTTTCATACTAAAATGATCCATGGTCAAATACAAAAAAACAATTTCTCCGGATTTTCTCTATTTTCATTTGTTTTCCGTATACAGGGGTTAGTCGAAATTATCGACTTCTTCTTACAAAGGAACCCCTAATTTGGCCGTTTATTCACAAAAAGCGAAAGACCAAGTAAATTTGTAGTTTGAAGTAGTCCAGCTAACAAAATTAATACAAATTTTTGTACAGGGTGTAGCAAGTTTGGATCACGGGCTAGTAAATTATTATTTTTTAATTTCTACTACTTTTTCCTAAGTTAACTATTAATTATCACGTGCTACGTTAAAGGGTTAAAATTTGTTAGGTCCGATAACAGTACTGGATAGAAAGATCCTTTTTGCCCAAACGGGTTTTTCATTTTTTGTCTAGTCCCATTTTTAGTGATTAAACGGCTCGCATTTTGAACCTAACTTTTTGCAATTGCATCCATGAACGATTGAAGTGAGAGTGCTTTTTTGGTGGTACATAATGAATGTTTTATCCAACCAAAAAACATGTAGTGGCCAAACAGCTAATGATGCTTATTCGAAGAATTTTTTAGCATTATACAGGGTTGCAAAAAATATACCACCTATACTTTGCAGGTGGATTTCTGTTAATTTAGCGGCGTTTCTATTTCTTAGTCAAAAGATCTAGTAGGCCAAAAAATAAAACATTTTCTTTGCTATTGACAGTTACCAAGGCAACAAAGTATTCTTCTTTGAATTGGTGCGTTATTATCCTTTATAATGGCTCGATTAAGTGCAAAAGAACAAGCTAATTGTTTGCGTTTACTACAAGATGGGGTAAAAATTAGTATTATTGCGGATATGTACGGGGTTGGGCGAAGTACAATATCTCGACTGCGTCAACGCTTCCACGAAACGGGAAGTGCAAACTATCGTTATGGGGGAGGTCGCCAAAAGAAAGTCGGCATTGCAGATGAAAGATGGTTGGTTAGAGAGGCTCGTCGAAGGCGAAAAATTTCATCAGAGAAAATTAACCAGGAGTTCAGAGCAAGAACACACATTCGTGTGAGCAATAGGACCATTAGGAGAACTTTAAACAATAATAACTTAAGGTGAGTTACTTCAAATGAGATCTTATTTTTTGTACCAATATTTTTAGTGTTTCATTTTAGTAAGTCGGCTATTATAATATCGACGTCAGCTGAGGCGTGAATCTTGGATTTTGCGCACCGATATTATAAATGTAAACTTGAACTAAGTTGTTCATAAATTAAAGTTTTGATAGGCGACCCTAAACACATTATTTGTGCTTGCAGCGTAATGTTCCTTAGTTCTTCCCTAGAACTAACGTTATGAAAATTGACCTAATTTTGCATTTTAGTATAATAAAAGCTACTGTTGGCTTATTTATTGGTTCATTCCCTACACCTATACTACAGATTTTTAAGCCAAAATTTTAATTTTAGAGCTCGGCGACGTGCTAAATGTGTGCGACTTCTACCACAGCATAGGCGAAGACGTCTCCAGTGGGCATATGAACATCGCAATTGGCCATTAGATAACTGGGAAAACTGCATGTTTGTAGACGAGTCAAGATTTAATTTAATTCACTCGGACGGCAGAATATTAGTTTGGCGTGAACGTGGCGAACGGTATATGGAGGAGAATATGGCTCCTCAGGAACCTTTTGGTGGTGGAGGCGTTACTGTTTGGGGTGGTGTAATGTTTAATGGCAAAACGGAACTTTTTTTAACATTGGAGCCCATTAACGGTCAGGTATATAGGGACGAAATTTTAAGCAATATCGTTCTACCATTTGCAAACAATTTTGGGAACGATTTTGTGCTAATTGACGATAACGCCAGACCTCATAGAGCACGCATTGTGCAAGAGTTTTTGGAAGCTAATAATATTACCAGGATGGTCTGGCCTGCAAAATCACCAGACATGAATATTATCGAACACGTCTGGTCTAAATTGAAATTATTGGTAAGTTCTAGGGAAGATCCTCCTCAGACTCTAGAACAACTTGCAGACGCCATTGTTCAGGAGTGGGAAAATATTCAGCAAGAATTTGTCAATAATTTGGTAATAAGCATGCCTCGAAGATGCCAAGAGATAATAAATGTAAGGGGAGGTCCTACTAGGTATTAAGATTTGTTTTGTTTTCGTTAGTTGCAAGTTTTTATAATACCTTCAAGTAAAAAAAATGTTCTATAATTTAAAACGTTTTCTGTTTACCTATAAAAGTAACAACCAAAATTTACATTTTGGATCTCCTAAAGTAATGCCGGGAAAAATAACTACTAAATTGGAAAATTACGTATCTTTTCGAGTACTTTCAAAAGTAATTAAATCTTCTGAAATTTCTATACCTTCTAAAAACTACGCTATACAGAATTTTATAACTTGTTCAGTTGAATTCACTATCCATCTCCAATTTTTGACGAGAAAAATGTACTCCGTGACTATTAATTTAAGACACTTCTTATTAATTAAAATTTCTCAATGCCATGTACTGACTTTTTAGAGCAGTGGTAAAATATTTTTCTTTTATAATGAATAATCGAAGTTTACGAAAATCCAAAGATATCGAGAAACACGTGGCTTCTATTATAAGTAGTAACTTCTGCACAATCCTGTATAATGTGAAAAAGTTCCGAATGAATATTATTCTTTTTATCTGTATCGTTACTAGATTTTATTAATAATAAGTAGGACATTTTCTTTAATAATTATTAATATAGCAAAAAGGAACTTTATGAATACCTAAAGGACTCTAAAATCACATGATTTTCATATAAAATGTAGGTGATATGTTTTGGGCAAACGCGGACAAAAGCAGCGAATAAGCATCTTTAGCTCTATGGCCACGACACTTTTTTATTGGTTGGTTAAACCAATAAACGATGTCCACTTCAATAGTTCATGAATGCAATCGCAAAAAGTTAAGTTTTAAACGCAAGCCATTTGTATCACTAAAAATGGGACCAGACAAAAAAATTCAAAAACAGTTTCGGCAAAAAGTTCCAAGAAAATTGGGACTATATTCAATTAATTTGAAAATCACATGACTTCCATATAAAGTATAGGTGGTATATTTTTTGCAACCCTGTATAATGCTAAAAAATTCTTCGAATAAGCATCATTAGCTGTTTGGCCACTACATGTTTTTTGGTTGGATAAAACATTCATTATGTACCACCAAAAAAGCACTCTCACTTCAATCGTTCATGGATGCAATTGCAAAAAGTTAGGTTCAAAATGCGAGCCGTTTAATCACTAAAAATGGGACTAGACAAAAAATGAAAAACCCGTTTGGGCAAAAAGGATCTTTCTAACCAGTACTGTTATCGGACCTAACAAATTTTAACCCTTTAACGTAGCACGTGATAATTAATAGTTAACTTAGGAAAAAGTAGTAGAAATTAAAAAATAATAATTTACTAGCCCGTGATCCAAACTTGCTACACCCTGTACAAAAATTTGTATTAATTTTGTTAGCTGGACTACTTCAAACTACAAATTTACTTGGTCTTTCGCTTTTTGTGAATAAACGGCCAAATTAGGGGTTCCTTTGTAAGAAGAAGTCGATAATTTCGACTAACTCCTGTATACGGAAAACAAATGAAAATAGAGAAAATCCGGAGAAATTGTTTTTTTGTATTTGACCATGGATCATTTTAGTATGAAAAGAAAATTCAAAAAAAATTCTTCCTAGATTCTCGGAACTGGAAAACTTTTCCAAAAAAGTCAGGGTTTCACTTAACACCCTGTAAAATAGAGTTGCAGCGACTGCTAGCAATAGTGCCTTGAAGTATAAAAACTAGAAGAACTATTCAATTACATACTGAAAAAGTTAAATCAAAATCTTTTTTCGTTTCGAAAATATTCCACTCTAAATTTTATCAAAAATTTAGTTTGTCCCGCTTGAATTGGCCAGCAGTTTAGAACAACGTAAGCCGCATTTAAATACACCATTTGTGTGAATTTTGAATTTTTGTGGATTGGTGAACAAAACCTTGTGAGAAACTTAGGCTTTATTAAGCAAAAAGTTGACATATAGATTGACAATACTAAACTTATGACAAAGTTGTAAGGTAACAGTATCATACAAATAAGCAACAGGTATAAGGTAATTTTCACCACATTCTCCCAGCTATCATTTTGTAATATAGTCCGCTAAATATTTTGGGGGTCGGCGCAACCTTGATGGTTCTGCTTGTTCTTGATTTTCAGTTTCTTTATGTAAGCTATTTCTAGGTCGATTTGCTGGGATTACAGAGTCAATAACCTCAGGTGAATTTTTTAACACTTCTTCACAATGACTTAATGGCTCTTCGATCGGAAGTTGGCGATTTTCGATCATTTGTGGCTGGAAATGGCCGTATGGTGAGCTTAATCGAGATGGGGTATTATTTGCTGGAAGGAGATCTAGATTTCCACAAGGAGCTATATGTTTTAGGGAAACATTTGTCTCCCTTCCATCAGAGAGTCTTACCAAGGCATATTCAGGATTTGCCTCAATAAGTTCAGCTTCTTCTACAAGAGGCTCATATTTGTTTTGTCGTATTTGTTTTCGAACAAGTATTGGTCCTGGATCAGCTAACCGTGAAGGAATTGGCTTTCCAAAAGATGATTTTCTAGTGTAATTAAACATTCTCTCGTGTGGAGTACAATTTGTTGAAGTACAAAGCAGTGACCGTATAGAATGTAAGGCGTCTGGCAGTGCTTTTTCCCAATCGTTAATAGCTAAGTTTTTTGTTTTCAAAGCCAGTGTAAGAGTCTTCCAAATTATTCCGTTATACCATTCTATTTGTCCATTTCCCTCTGGATTGTAGGGTGAACTCCGGCTTGTTGCTATCCCCCTTGCATACATATACGATTTTAATTCTCTGGACATAAAACTAGATCCTTGGTCAGAATGTATATAAGAGGGCATACCAAATAGAGGAAACAGTTGATCAAAGCATTTAATCACAGTATTGGTAGTCATGTCAGGACAAGGAAAAACAAAGGGGAATCTGGAGTATTCATCAACCATAGTTAAGAGATACTTATTTCTACTAGATGAAGGTACAGGTCCTTTGAAGTCGATGTTAAGTCTTTCGAATGGTTTTGTAGCTTTAATTAATTGTCCTTGTCGATTGATAAATCTAGGTTTAATTTCTGCACAAATTGGACACAAGGCAGTCATTTTTCGAATTTCTTCAATAGAATAGGGCATATTCCTTGATTTTATCCAATGTACCATTCGAGTTACTCCAGGATGACATAGGACTTTATGAAGATCATATAGCATGTTTTCACTTAATGAGCCACAAATTCTGGAAAAAGTATCAGCAACGGTGTTATTTTTCCCTGGTCTGTATACTATGTCATAACTGTAGCACGATAATTCTAATCGCCATCTCAGAATTTTTTCGTTTTTGATTTTACTTGAATGAGTCATATCGAACATAAATGAAACAGACCTTTGATCAGTAAGTAAAGTAAATTTCTTCCCAATTAAATAGTGCCTCCATTTTTTAAGCGATTCTACAATTGCATAAGCCTCCTTTTCAACAGCTGAATGCCTTTGCTCACTTGTTGAGAGTGTTCTGGAGAAGAAAGCCACCGGACGATCTGACTGGCTAAGGCAAGCTGCAATTGCGTGATCTGAAGCATCAGTCTCCACTACAAAGGGAATGTTTGGATCTACAGACATAACAACAGTGGTGGCTATATCACGTTTAATTTCTTCAAAGTCTTTAGTAAATTTGGTGACAAAGGAAATGAGTTAGAATTGACAAGGCGATAAATTTTTTCTGAAAACCGAGGTATCCATTTTGAATAATGAGAGAACATTCCTAAAGTTCTTTTTAACATTTGAGAATCTCGTGGTACCGACAAAGAGGTTAAAGGTTCTGTTCTTGTCGGGTCTGGCCTGATGGAACCATTTTCTATTTGGTATCCGAGTAATTTAATGGATGATTTAGAAAACTGAGTTTTTTTTTCGTTAATCGTTAAATTATATTTATTCACAGAAGTTAGAAATTTGTCCAGATTTTGATCATGTTCTTGCTGAGTTTTTCCACATATAGTTATGTCATCCAAATAGGCGTAAACCCCTTTTAATTTTTCTTCTTGGATAATGTCATCAATGGCTCTCTGAAAGCTAGCTACACCGTTAGTGACACCAAACGGCACTCGAGTGAATTGATACAACTGCCCATCGGCTTCAAATGCCGTAAATAGTCGTTCCTTTACTTCTATCGGCAGTTGGTGGTAAGCACTTCTGAGATCAATTGTACTGAATATTAGATATTTTGAAACAGAATCAACTATATCTTCTATGTTTGGCAACGGATATGCGGCTAGGTATGTAAAATGGTTAATCGTTTGGGAATAGTCTATAACCATTCTCTTCTTATGATTATCACTTCTGGTGACAATGGCTTGTGCTCTCCAAGGGATTTACTTTTTTCTGTAATACCTTCAGCAAGGAGTTTCTTAACCTCATCGGCAATGAATTGAGTGTCTGCTTCCGTCTTCCGTCTTGATTTAGTAGCTATAGGTTTGCAGTCAGGAGATAGATTGCTGAAAAGTGAGACCGGTTTAATTTGTGCTGTTGCCAAACTGCACAATTTTAGGGGTGTTTTCGTACCGCCAAATTCTACTTCAATTTTTTTTATATTGGGATAGTATGTCGTGACCTATAATAACGTCAGCGCAGAGGTTTGGTACCACAGAGATTTTTAATTTTTGGTATTTGTGTCCTAATAGTTCTATGTCTATAAAACAATAACCAAGTATTTTTGACTGTAGACTCACTGATGCCATGGAAATTTGGCCAGGACTGGGATATACTTGTATATTTCTACTTTGTGCAAAACTTTCATTAATAAGAGTTTCAGAGCTACCTGTATCAATTAAAGCATCAGCAAGACCATTACTGATTTTAACCTTTGTCGGTGATTTAGATAAACATTTTGGTGCTGCTGCTACTACATTATTCATACTACTCGACTCTGATGTAATAGACGCAGATGTGTTTAAACTTTTCGAGCTTCGACTTTGACAGACCTTTGAAAAATGACCCTTTTTGTTGCAATTTCGACAAATACTGTCACGAGCTGGGCATACATTTCTAGAGTGTCGCTTATTACCGCAAAAGTAACATTTGCTTGCAACTGCAGACGTAACGGAAGATAATTCTGTGTTATAATTCTGTTTGTTTACATACTCAATACTACAGACTAAATTCGATGGTGTTGTATATGTTTCGGAATATTTTTGAGCGCATTCTAAGGACCTGGCTTGATTTATAGCTTCTTGTAATGTAAGTGTATCGTTCTCTAGTAATCTCTGTCGAATTTGTTGTGACTGCAAACCACTAACGAATGCATCGCGGATAAATAAATCTCTTCACCTGTAGTAGCTTTAAAATTACAGTCATTACCAAGCTGTTTTAAAACTTGCAAATAATTATCTATATTTTCATTAGATTGTTGTTTTCGAGTGGACAGACAATATCTGGCAAAGATTTCATTTTTTTGTTTTATAAAAATATTTTTTAGTGTTTCTATAGCGCTTCCGTAACTGGAGCATTGTGAAATATATTCGTAAATGGTATGACTCACATGGGCAGTTAGTAATTTTAGTCTATCAGCGTCTTGAAGTTCTTTCATGGAAGAAGTAAAGTTTTCGAATGTTTTAAGCCAGTGTATCCATTCTTGATCTGCATGGGGTTTGTTTGGATCCGCATCAAATCTTTCAAGTTTAAGAAATTTATCCATGATTGTTGATTTAACTCGACTTTTATTTTTTTTATTTGCTTAATAAATTCAACAAAATCTTGTGAGAAACTTAGGCTTTATTAAGCAAAAAGTTGACATATAGATTGACAATACTAAACTTATGACAAAGTTGTAAGGTAACAGTAATCATACAAATAAGCAACAGGTATAAGGTAATTTTCACCACAATTGGTTCCTTTCTGCTTAATGCTGTCCAATTCAACTGTTAATATTCGCTGAGACGGAAAAATTTACAATGTACCATTTAGAAAGTACTAACTAGCTTTATAACAAGAAATAAAAGACCATTTTTCAAAGCCACTTCGTAATTTGGATTTAAAATAGCAGTGACCTTATATGAAAATGTTTCAAAATTCATTTAATTTTTAAGCTTACCAGATTCATTATTTGTCATTTCTTTATCCATGCGTGTAAAGAAATCATTCTCTTCAAGGTCCGTACGTTTCAACTGGCGCCTACTTAAATTTTGGTTCTGATTTGTCTGGCAATCCCGCACATTGTTCGTTTGTTTTTCTTGATTACTACCACCACTACAACGAAGAATAAAACGAAAAGTGTATAAATAAAAAAGAAGATAAGAAATTTATACCCGTGGGTAAAAGAACCGTATACTAACTCCAGTTCCAGTTCCCTAAGAAAGTCCACTAAGATGTTACAGACCTCACAGAAATTTTATCAACGTTTTGACTTTAATTTATGTTTGTGTATTTTGACTTTTTAGGCTTAGTCTCTGTTAGTAATTTACAATGGCTATTTTCACATGTTACGCCTGTGAAAGGTCTGTTGCCTATGATAGAAAGTTTAGAATTTACCACAGTCTTCTAATTTCTTCTTTTAATGCTCCTTGTATCCTTCTAGAACCTTTTAGAATTCTCTAGGACCAGCAAAAAGGTTATATAAAGGATCCAGATCGGCTTTCGCTGTTGATTTTCTATTCATTCTTAGGAAAGCGTTGAGTCGTCAGTAAAGAGATTATTCTGACATTGTCAGTAAATAAAGGTTAGTTTAAGGGTTAGTTAAAGGTAATTTAAGAACTACAATGATAGTTATGGAAATCTGAATATGTTTAATGACAGTTTTGCCTCTTTTAGGCGTAAGGTTATGAATTAGTATTTAAAATGTTTAGTATTAGGGTACTATTTGGGGTTTTTTTTGTAAATTCTGTAAGTACTATTGTGAATAAATAAATAAAAAAAAAGCGAGAGCGTGTTCTAAATTTCGGCCGTCCGGAACAATACATTTAGACTGTGAATTAGATGTGCGATTCTCTGGCCACGTCTACTATGCATATTGGAATCGGCGATATCATTGCAGCTTATGCCTTATGATTGAAAAATTAATTGCTTTTTTTTTAAATTTGATAGTGAAAACTGAATGCCAATGAATAAAATTCTAGACAACAGACCCAATTACCACTGGGATTCGATTTCCGGTCAAAAATATCTCAAAATCCCAAAGACCTATAAAGCTGAAAATCCACAGGCAGGTAGCCGTTACGCCAAAAGGGTGCACCACATAAACCTTCAAAATAATTTCCACATAAAATCCTGACTAGATGGCGAAAGCGCCGGCTTCAGTCCGTAAAACCACAGATCTATAGCTATATAGATCTGTGGTAAAACCTACTGATTGCTCAATTGGATCAGATATGGGTAGTGCTTTCTTGCGTTCTATACCGGGTGTAAAGGTTAAAAAGCATTAACATTGATTTTTCAGTGGGTCATAAACTAGTTATACCGTAATAACCCGGGAAGTAAAGACAACTTTCAGAATATAGGCTTTTAATAAACTCAAAATAAAACTACCGACAAAACTATTACAAGTGACCTTTATGTGTTAAAAATAACTTAAAGAATATGAATATTTGAGTGTCCAATCTACTTGGTTGTAGATATGTAACAAACTACACATATGTGCTAAAAATCTAGGCATACTGAAGATGTTTAAAATAATTCCGTAGTTTGTGGCAAAAAATGGGAGTAAAGCAAATACGTGTTTAACTAAGCATCTAAATCTTTAAAGTAATATTGCCCAAAAAGTAATTTAAAAAAATAAGGCCCCAATTCAATAAAAATAGAAATCTACATTTATAAAAAATAAAAACATTAAAAACTTATAAACAAACAATTTTATACAAAAATTAATAATATGGAATGTGAGCTCTGTTGTAGTGCAGGGGCGGATTTCGAAATTCGTCGGGGGGGGGGGGGGGGGCAACGTCACCTCGATCTACACAAAAGTATAGACTAAATAAAATCTCGTAAAAATACTTTTTTAAAACAAGCTTTTATTATTTAGATGTACTTAAACGAAAAAAATTAGTATTGTTTTTTTATTGTGGCAATGCTGAATGCTATTTTTATATGTGGACGTAGTTCGAGTGGGTGGATCCTAATAAAAGTAGTATCAAAGTTATCATTGAAACAGATATAATATATTATGTTAAATTTATTGTCTTAAAGCTCTTCGCGCGCGAAAAGTTCATACATTAGTTTTGTCTGACAGAAATTGTAAGTACCTAAGTCCTAAGTATGTAGTTTTTTCTATTAACGCAAAAAGCTTTTAAGACAATAAATTTAACATATTATATCTGTTTCAGTGATAACTTTGATACTACTTTTATTAAGATCCTCCCATGCCTCAATGAAAATGCTGTACTAATTTTTTTCGTTTTAGCACATCTAAATAATAAAAGCTTGTTTTTAAAAAGTATTTTCTACATTTTATTTTTATAGTTTTAGTTACGTCTTAACCTATGCATTTCTAATAATGCATCACTATTACAAGAAATTTTACCTGTTATCGTATTCTACTCGTCAAACCCTTTCATTTGATACCCATGTCAAAGGGGGTTGTGAAAAAAAGGTAATCCGCCATCTTGTGGCGTCCGTCATTTTTGGTTTGGAATGACGTCACATAACTTATCATATTCTGCTCGTCAAACCCTTTCATTTGATACTCATATCAAGGGGATTGTAAAGAAAAAGGTAATCCGCCATCTTGGGGCGTCCGCCATATTGGATTGAGAATAATATTAAATATACTATATTGCATTGTCATCGGACTTTTACATGTGTACACAATTTCAAAGCTTAATTAGAACTAGTCGAAATTTTGATTGCAACATTCGACTTAAACATACTAACATACATACATACATACTAACAGGTGAAGTTAAATAAAAGCTTGTAAAAAACTAAAAACCACGCTTTTATGAGTAGCGCACTAAAAAGTTAAAAATAATTTTCTTTTTATAGTTAACAGAAAACCGGAGTGTGCAGTGCGCGCAGCAAGCTGAAAGTAAAGCAACTAACAAACTGCGCCTCCCTTTACTCCGCACACATGCATTCTCCGGTTTTCTGTTAATTTGTACAGCTATAAAATATTTGGTCTTTAAATAGGTAATTAAATTTAAAAGCGTGGGGCGCAGTTATATAGCGGTCCAGGCATAATAAACAAAATGTAATGTATGCCTAGAACTTTGTATATGGTTACCTTTAGAGTTGTGCCTTTGACCAGTCAAAAACTTTTTGGTCAACTGACCGGTCAATTGCCCGACTATTTGACCGAACCCTCTTTAAGGATAGAATAATCATTTTCTTATTAAGTCAATCAGTAATTTTTGCAATATTTCATTCTTGGAAGAAATATTAATGATCACACTTTATAATACCCCAACAGTCCCAATTGTAAAGGAAAATAAACTTTATTTCAACAATTAAAACATAAAACAGTACAAAAACAGATCAAAAGAAAACTTATTCGAACTACTGAAAAAATAACACAAAGCGAGTATTTCAAATTCAGAATTTGCGTTAAATACAGCGTGTCTTCGGAAGTTTTTACCATATGGTAAAATTTTTTATTATTGATTTTATGAAAAAAAGTGCCTCTTTATAAAAAGTTCTGCATCATGAGAAAATAGCATCGTCATTCCAAAATTTGATCTTCGACATACAGGGTGGCTGTGTAGTTTGCGACAATAAAATTTTCGCAAATAGACCGGCTATAGAGTGTTCTGAGTGTTTTACTTGGTGCCATAAGGGCTGTTCGGGCCTCTCGAATGATGAGTTCAATAAAAATAACAATTTAGTGAAAAAACGAAAGAAACACAGTTGGATTTGTCCCGCATGTTTACAAGAAAGTCGTGTTTTAAGTTCAGCAAAAAATGAAGCAAGTTGTAAACAAACAGCATTAGGGCCAGGAGGACGAAGGTCGCTCTCTGGTAGTGATGGTCGGCCGATATCGACCGGTCGGCGGTCGATGCTGGAAATAGCTGGTGATGAGGTTGGGACCGGTGGTGCTCTGTCGATGCCGCCCAGTGCGCCTTCGCCCTTGATGGATTTTAGCCGTAGCATTTCCGGCTTACTGAACAGTAAGAGTGTCGGAGTGAAGGATGTGATTGTGTTGATGCAACAGATGCATATGCAGTTGTTTAATGCCATTACTGAACAGAATATCTGCACCCAGAACATACTGCAAGAAATTAGGAACACCCAAGAGAGCGCGGTATCTCAACTACAGTCGGAAGTGATTGTCTTGCGCGAGGAAGTCGAGAACTTGAAGTCCGAAATTTCCGCAGCTGGCAGGAATGAGGGGAATGTAGAGCTAACTGGCAGGTCTAATGTTCTGGCAGAGTTCCAGGACAGGGCTTCGCGCGGTTGCAACATTATGTTGTATAATATACCTGAAAAAAAATCTAATGATCTCCAAACTCGAATAAATCATGATGTTTCTCAGGTGAGGGAAGTGATAAACACATTGGGTACTGAAATTGGATCATTTAGGGCAATTAGAGTTGGAAGAGTGAACTCTGATAAAACAAGACCATTAAAGGTTATATTGCCAAACTCGGACGTTGTCAGATCCTGTTTAAAAAATAAATACAAGCTGAAAGAGAGTGCAATTGTACTGGGACCTGATTTAACAAAAACCCAGAGAGAGCATCTTAATGGATTGAGAACGGAACTGAAAGATCGAATATCTGCGGGAGAAACCAAGTTGGCCATTCGCTACAAGTGTGGGGATCCCTATATCACAACAGTAAAGAAGTTACAACAAAATAACGTACCAAAAAACGATTAAGCTGCTATTTCCAAAACGGTGGTGGTATTAGGACAAAGATGTTGAGTTTGGGTAGTGCCATGAGTATGAGTGTTTATGATGTTGTTATCCTAGTTGAGACTTGGCTGAACGATGATATTGACTCTAGTGAGTTTAATGTTCCTGATTTTAATTTGTATAGGTTAGATCGGAGTTCGGCTACTAGCCAGAAGCAGCGTGGTGGGGGTGTCATGATGGGGGTAAGAAAAAATATAAAGTCAAAAATGATTAAACTTAATGCTGATAGGGTTGAGCATATTTTCGTGTTACTTGAAATAGAAAAGCATAAGTATATTATAGGAGCATGTTATATTCCCCCTAAGTCGGACATCTCCACTTACGAGGCCCACTGCAGGGTGGTGGAGGGGCTGGCCGAACAGTACCCGGATAGTAATATGATTATGGCGGGTGATTATAATTTGCCAGACGCGGTTTGGTCTGAGTCCGGATCATTGGTCGACTGCCCTCCTACCTCCCCTGCGAATGTAATTCACAGTTCCTTTTCATTTTTGAGTTTGGATCAACATAGCCATGTCCCTAATAAAAGTGGAGTTTTTTTGGACTTAGTATTTTCCAACATTGCTAGCATGGAGGTGACTGAGGCGAGTGACAGGCTTTTGAATGATAGTCATCATCATGTCTCTTATGCTATGGATGTGCCTACAGGTATAGATAAGAAGCTTAAATATAATGTCCAATATTATGACTTTCGCAGTGCCAATCTGCAAGCGATGAATGGGTTTTTTGCTTGTCTGGACTGGGATGCTTGCATGGGCTGCTCTAGTGTGGCTGATGGATGTGAAAAAATGTATGATTATATCTATTATGCATTTGATATGTTTGTACCTGTAAAGACTTTCAAGAGCAATAATTTTCCTAGTTGGTTCTCGTCTGAGCTTCGGGAACTGATCATAAAAAAGAAATCGGTACATAAGCAGTATAATCTCACGGGGGCGGGACACTATTATGAGCAGTTCTCGGAGTTGGGGGCGAGATGCAGTCGGGTGCATGACGCTTGCTATAGGAATTATATATTTAAGTTAGAGAGCGAAATTCGGGAGCGCCCTCAGGCATTCTGGAGGCACATGAGCGGGGTGAGAGGATCCTCAGATCTGCCGGAGTCAATGCACCTTGGTGACGGTGAGGGATCTAGTGGCGAGGACATCGTCAATATGTTTGCCACCTTCTTTGCATCTGTGTATTCTGATGATGGACTCCAGGTCCCAGTTTGCAGAAGTGGAGAGGTGCTCGATGTGAGTAGTTTCTCGGTTGGGCTCTGCGATGTCTTTGCAGAGCTGTCTAAATTGCGTCCATCGTTTTCATATGGGCCAGATGGGGTTCCCCCTTTTATATTAAAAAATTGTGTATACACTCTTGCATACCCTCTGTTTAAACTATTTAATTTATCCCTCTCCACGGGAATTATCCCTAGTTTATGGAAGTATAGCTATATGTACCCAATATTTAAGTCTGGTGACAGGGATAATGTACAGAGTAATAGGGGCATTAGTCAGCAATCGACTATTCCCAAGGTTCTGGATGGATTGGTGGCTGATCGGCTGTCCCTGTCTAGTCTGGGTGTAATTGTTCCCGAACAGCACGGCTTCTGCCCGGGGCGTTCAACGTCCACTAACCTGCTGGTATACCAGCAATATCTGATCGAGTCCCTGGAAGAGGGTCTTCAAGTGGACAGTATTTATACTGATTACAGTAAAGCGTTTGACAGGGTCAACCACCAAGTGTTGCTGGGCAAACTGGGACAGATGGGTGTCAGGGGTACAGCACTGGAGTGGCTGAAGAGCTTTCTAGTGGGCAGATTCCAATGTGTTAAAGTTAACAACTTTCTTTCCAAGGAGTTCGGGGTGTCATCGGGGGTGCCGCAGGGATCTCACCGTGGTCCGATTCTCTTTAAACTCTTTACCAATGACGTTGGCAGAGACTTGGAGTCTGACCATCTGCTGTTTGCGGATGACTTGAAACTCTACCGAGCTATAAGAAATGATTTTGACAAAGACTACAGCGCGATCTGGATAGGCTGATCTCCTGGTCTGACTCAAATGGTCTAAGCTTGAATACATCGAAATGTACAGTGGTTACGTTTTCCAGGCGTCACGACTTTAAACGATTTGTTTATAACATTAATGGGGATGAGTTGAATCGATCTTGTCAGATTAGGGATTTGGGGATAGTTTTGGATAGAGAACTAAGCTTTCGTGGTCATTTCATCAAAATTATTGGTCAAGCATCCAGGCGGCTGGGGTTTATATCGCGCCATAGTAGTGCCTTTTGCTCTCAGACTTTTAAATTGTTGTATTTTGCCTATGTACGACCTTGCCTGGAGTACTGTTCCTTGATATGGTCGCCTTATTACCGGGCTCATATAAACTCTATAGAGAGTGTGCAAAAGAGATTTCTTAGAGCCTATGCTTTTAGGACTGGTTTGAACGTTGCTGGTCTGGAATATCCTGAGAGGTGTAGGTTGTTGGGTGTGCAGTCCTTGGAATTCCGTAGATTACGCGGTGAATTGGGTTTCCTACATAAGCTGGTCAATGGCGTTGTGGATTCGGCTGAACTGCTGGCGCTGCTGAATTTTAATGCTCCTATCGGTTCTTGCCGTTTGAGGCATCGGCCTTTGTTTAGGTGTTCCTATCATCGCACGAATTATGGATACTATTGTCCTAGGTCCAGGATGCAAAGAAGTTATAATGACTATTCCGGGGGGCTTGATCTGGCGGTGTCGTGCAGGGCTTTTGGGAGAATGTGTGATGGACTGTGGGTTGAACGGAGGGTGTGAACTAGTTCATTCGGTATTGTTACTGTTCAGGATCTATTTAGTCTACTGTACCAAGTACTGTTGATTCAATTACTTAATGAAATAGCGATCATCCGTCATCTGATTGTAATTTGTTAATTTTTAAGTACTTTATTGTAAAAATGGTGTAATGCCGTATATATTGAATAAATAAATAAATAAATAAATAAAAATGTAAAAGTCCCAATCCACGTGAAGCTAAAAAGACACAAAATCGTTATTTAAAGGTAAACTGCCACTGTAAATGTACTAGAGTTAACTTTTTGTATGTTAGTGAATTAGGTTTGGAACATACAGGAGTCCCAAAAATAAAATTATTATCAACTTTCCAAAAAAGGTATATCTTCCTAAAAAGTTCTACCTTGTAAAAAAGAGCATGGTTATTTATAAACTTGATGTAGGACAATACAGGGTGGCTTAAACAGCTGAAAGTCACAATTTAAATTTAAATTATTTTGCCTCCTGTATGTCCTATATAAAATTTTTGAATAACCATGCTCTTTTTTCACAATGTAGAACTTTTTATGAAGATATACTTTTTTTGTTAAGGCGATAAAAAAAATTATTTTATTTTTGGGACCTCCTGTATGTTCCAAACCTAATTTACTAACATAAAAAAGTTAATTCTAGCACATTTGCAGTGGCAGTTTCCTTTAAATAACGATTTTATGTCTTTTTAGCTTCATGTCTATTAGGACTTTTACATTTTTGAGCCACCCTATATGTACTAGATCAAATTTTTGAATGGAAATGCTATTTTCTCACGATGCACAACTTTTTATAAAGAGGCACTTTTTTTCGTAAAATCAATAATAAAATTTTTTTCCATATGGTAAGAACTTCCGAAGACACGCTGTATACAGGGTGTTTTCTAATTGAATGTCAATATTTAAGGGGGCGATTTTTGGGTCCATTTTAAAAGAAAACTTCATACGAACGTATGTCCTAAACGTCTTAACTTTTGAGATACAGGGTGGTAAAGTTTTCAAAAATAAATAGTTTTTTATTAATATCTGTAATACCACTTTAGATATTTTAATTAAATTTGGCATACATGTACTATGTAATCAAGAGGCATTATTTAGTGTACCACAATTTTTTTTATTTCCACCAGTGGCGTTCGTACTGAATTTCACCTGCCTATTTTGGCAGACATTGATGGTACGCCACTGATTTATCGTTAAATTAAAATTATTCCTGAAATCCCAATTATTTCTAAGCAAATTTGATCTCTTGAATTTTTTCAATCCGATGCACGGTTTTCGCTTAAAAAAATAAAAACCTTTTCTCTGCATGATCATAACAATATCGTTAATATGACAATATCACCATGAAGAGAAATAGATTTTATTTTTTAGATCAAATTTGCTTAGAAATTAATAAGAAAGTTAATTTGTGAGATCCTTATTCATGTCTAAGCAAATTTGATCTAAAAAATAAAATCTATTTCTCTGCATGGTGATATTGTCATATTAACGATATTGTTATGATCATGCAGCGAAAAGGTTTTTATTTTTTTAAGCGAAAACCGTGCATCCGATTGAAAAATTCAAGAGATCAAATTTGCTTGTAAATGATTGGGGATTTCAGTAATAATTTTAATTTAACGAGAAATCAGTGGCGTACCATCAATGTCTGTCAAAATAGGCAGGTGAAATTCCGTACGAACGCCACTGGTGGAAATAAAAAAAATTGTGGTACACTACATAATGCCTCTTGATACATAGTACATGTATGCCAAATTTAATTAAAATATCTAAAGTGGTATTACAGATATTAATAAAAAACTATTTATTTTTGAAAACTTTACCACCCTGTATCTCAAAAGTTAAGACGTTTGGGACATACGTTCATATGAAGTTTTCTTTTTAAAATGGATCCAAAAATCGCCCCTTCAAATATTGACATTCAATTAGAAAACACCCTGTATAATGGGCTTATCCAGCAATTTTTTTTTATTTCATAATACAAAAGTGCTCCATTCAAAAAGTTTATACCCGAAAGATTATAATTTTTTCTGATCGAATTCACCCTCAAAACAGCGGTCAAACATCACTCATTATAAAACGGGACAATGGCGTCTGGTGACGTAGTCCCACGATGAGCGACAAGCGTGGCACCGCTGCAAAAATTTTGCGACTAACTTTGAAAAAATGACACTTGTCAAAAACCTTATACCCCTTAGGGGACCATGGCGGTGTTGGCGTATCCTTAATTGAATTCACCACATTGCCAGTTACATTCAGTTGTTTTTCGTGGGATGACGCCAAGCTGGACACTGACGGCAAGATTCTCCAATGCTAGTCCGGTCTAATTTGACAACCAAAAGTTTTAAACTGGCAAGTATAAGAATAAGACAACTAAATTTTATACTATGAATTTGTTTCAGAGATTTTTCCCAAATTTACAAGGAAATTGGCAATTTTAGTACACATTTTCGACAACAATAGAACTAAATTCATTCCAGCAACCCGTTTTAAGAGAAATAATTCATAAGTTTTTAATGACGACTTATTACCAACGACAGGACAAAAACCTGTCAAAACATAACTGATGAACTGGAAGATCTTAATTTAAATCAGTACTAAATCCTAAACCTTCTTAGTGAATCTGAACGTGAATGTTCTCAATTTTGTCGAATTTTAGACCATAATATTTTAGTTATTATCCGTCCAACCGACGTAATTTTGTGTGTGTTTCGATTGACTAATTGTGCAATATTATAAACATATTTATTGAACACGCGAAATGACTGAACAAGCCCATTATTAACGTCACGTCACTGAATAAACTGAAGGTTTCTCCGAAACTCGCATAGATCCATTGACCGATGACGATGGTTCCCCGAAATTCGTTTGTACAGGTCGGCCACATATCCGCCCTTTATTTCGACATGCATCAATTTTAAGTACCTATTTGACCGAATAATATTTGACCGCGGTCAAATTGACCGATCAATTGACCAAGGCACCGTTACCGTGACAACATCTGTTACGGTAACGGTACGGTTGAACACTGTTAACCACCGATACCACACTCGTGCTAGAATGTATAATGACGCGGTTATCTCTGTAGATTACAATAACACTAATCTAAAAAGGATTGCCTACTTAGGACCTAAAATATATAACATGATTCCGGCCAAAATAAAAACTATACAAAGTACAAATAAATTCAAATCTGAATGTAGAAGGCATTTGTCACATAACTTTAGACTTTTCGAAAACATCTTCAATAAACATGCCTTGTGCAGAAACTCTGCTTGACTCAATGTATTTCTTGGAACTTCAGCAAATAAATGGAGTGAAAAATAGTCTAAACAGAATTTTGGATCTTGTTTTTACGGAACCATCTCCGAGGGTCTCAGCTTCGTCCAGTTCTTTTCCTCTAACAAATATAGACGTTTATCATCCTGCACTTGAAATAAATGACATCTGTTGTATTACATATCTCAAAAATAAAACCAAACTAAAGGTTTATCAGTTTTTCCAAGGAGATTATAATAACCTAAATCAATATTTTAATCGACTGGATTGGTCTTTCTTGTCTTCAGAAACTAATATAAACCGTATGGTCAGCATTTTTTATGAAAGATTATTCCAGGGTATAGACATGTATATTCCACAAAAAATTATTAAAGATCATAGATATCCAAAATGGTTTGATGCGCCATTATGTAAACTGACTGGTCAAAAAAATAAACTGTACAATAAGTTTAAAAGGTCTGGTCAAAGCACGGATTATGATGCTTATTCCAGTGTACGTCGTGAAGTTAAGTACAGAACTGATATGTGTTACATGTTGTACGTAACACAAACTGAACATCTCATCCCAGAAAATGTTAAGCATTTTTGGAGTTTCATAAACAATCTAAAGAAAGATTCCAGTTTGCCGAGTGTCATGAAATACCAAGACCAAGAATTAACGGATCCTGATCTTATAGCTAATGCCTTCTCCAATCATTTTCAATCATGTTATTCTATATACAACAACGTAAATATAAGCGATTTATGTCAAATTGAGTCTGCCAGCCTGCTGTCAACCCACTATTTTACTGTGGAGGAAGTTCTTGATAGATTAAAGAGTCTGGATACGTCCAAGGGTAGTGGTCCTGATGGAGTTCATCCTGTTTTGTTGAAGAGTTGCAGTCCATCCCTGGCTATGCCACTGTGTTTGTTGTTTCAAAGATCGTTTAACAGTGGCATTTTCCCGGACATCTGGAAGCATGCCAATCTAATTCCAATTTTTAAAACTGGTGACAAAAGTGACGTAGAAAATTATCGCGGTATTTCCTTGCTTTCTATTATACCTAAAATTTTTGAGGCCATTATAAGCGTTGAACTTTTCAATACTTAGAGTAATTACATAATGGAGGAACAGCATGGATTTTTTGGAGGCCGATCGACATCCACAAATCTGGCTGTCTATCATAACTTTCTGGTCTCCTCGGTGGAGGCGGGATACCAAGTCGATGTCATTTACACCGATTTGTCAAAGGCATTTGATACTGTTTGTCACGACCTGCTTCTAAAAAAGCTCTATAATATTGGCGTTTGTGGAACTTACCTGGAATGGATTGCATCATACCTGACATTACGATGTCAACGTGTTACTGTGTGTGGATCAGTATCCTGTGAAGTTTCCGTGACATCTGGAGTCCCTCAAGGGTCACATATCGGACCTATTTTGTTTGTTCTTTTTGTAAATGACGTCCATCATTGCTTTCAAAAATCCCGCTTTCTTTTGTATGCGGACGATCTAAAGTTGTACTCGACTGTCTCACCTAATGAGATGTGTTTGCAAGCTGACCTTGATAGTTTTGTGGAGTGGTGTAATAGTAACTACCTGAAGCTTAACGTAAAAAAGTGTAAGGTTTTAAAATTTTTCAAGTGTAACAATCCGCAAAATCAGACTTATTCCATTAATAATGTTAACAGGTGTCCTATTTGAACAATCTTGGTGTGATTTTCGACAGTAGTCTTTCATTCACCCTGCATATAGACAGTATAATACTTAAAGGTTTTAGGATGTTGGGTTTTATGAAACGACATACAAAACATATTTATGACACCAGGGCGCTGACTGCTCTTTACAACTGCTTGGTCCGCAGTATATTGGAGTAGTGTTCTGTAATATGGAACTCCTACTACCAGTAACATATCACTAGACTAGAATTAATTTTAATTTTCCATACAATAATATTCCTTATGAAACTAGAATTCTTTTATGCGGTCTTCAATCTTTACAATGCCGCAGACAAAGATCCCTTATGATTTTTCTTTATAAGCTGCTTAACGGTTCAGTGGACTGCAGGGGCTTACTTGAAGCTGTTTTGTTTCGCGTACCATTGCGGAGAACCAGGCAGGTGCAGTTATTTCATAATCGAACACATAGAACTAACTATGGTCTAGCATAACAATTTCCCAAAATTCCACCATTAAAAACAAATGCGATGACAAACATGGGAAGAAAGGAGATGGAAAACAGGAACTTATCACAAGACAGAGTTCTAGGGCTGAGAACATCGATGAAGGCTCAACTACCAAACCGAACATAGATGCCGCCTCCATCGTTAATCAAACATCCAATCTACCAGTTTTGCCAACCGAGTTACCTGAAAACATTAATGCTGGTGCATCTGATCTACTTCTGGCTAAAGAGAATGACAAATCAGGAACCGCAGCCAACATTGACAAAGAAGAGGAAGGAAGATGGATTGAGGTTAAGAATAAAAAAACAAACAAACAAGCAAGAAACGCTCGTCCCAAACCCATACAAGGCTCAAATGACGATGTGATTGAATTAAAAACAGCACAAAAAATGTCATCTTTATTTGTCTCCGGCTTTGCACCAACTACCGAGGGACAAGATATCATAAATTATCTAAAAAGTAAAACCTTAGACGTGAATTGCACCTGTGAAAAGATGAAAACGCTAAAAGAAAAATGCCGTAGCTCTTTTAAGCTAATGGTTCCGTATAATAAAAGAGATGAATACATGTCGTCTGAACTTTGGCCAAGGGGCATTACTGTGAACCATTTTCTGAATTTACAACGCCGTCCAACGGGGAACAGTCAACATCTACAAAACAACCAAGATCAAAGCCCTGTAAGTCAACACCGGGTGAACAAAAACTGACAATCTTGCACGCAAATGTAAGATCTATAAGAAACAAGAAGCCGTAGCTTGAAGCATTTCTTATTGACAAAACCATAAGCTTCGTATGTCTCACCGAACATTGGCTTTCACCTACTGAGATGGAAGTCTTCCAACTAGGGGACTACAAAATAGGAAGTTACTCCGCCAGACAACAGAGTACAGGGGGCGGTACTGCTATTCTTTTAAATGCGAATTTAGATGTAAATGTTTTAGGGTTTTTAAATTGTTTCAATATTGAAAAATGCTTTGAAATTTGTGGTGTATTTGTTAAGTTTGAATTTATATGTTTTAGCTGTATATAGACCTCCTCAGGGAAATTTTGACATATTTTTGACAAGTTTAGAAAACATTTTAGCTAAACTAGATGTAATAATACTTATACCTGTTTGTTATTTCTATTCATTTGTTATTCATTATACTGTTAGTTCTAAAAAGTCAATAAAAGCCTAATTTTATAAAAGGTTTCTTTTACTACAATTTTATTGACTTTTTCTCTGTAAAATGGATAAACTACTACGTCCAGAAAAGTTAGAAGCAGAACCCAACTCAAACAATGCCGCTCAACATTGGAAACATTGGTATAAATCATTTGTCAATTTTCTTGACGCTACTAAAGTCACAGAAGATAAAGATCAGTTAAAGCTTCTGGTAAATTACCTTTGCCCCGCAGTTTATGAATATATAAGTGAATGTAGCACTTACAAGGATGCTATTAAAATATTAGAGAACTTATATTAAACCTCAAAATGAAATATTTGCCCGACATTCCCTCTCGACTAGACGACAAGAAGTTGGAGAATCTATTGACCAATATTTACAAGTACTTAAGCAAATGAGTAAAGAATGCAGCTTTAAATCTGTTACTGCAGATCAAAACAGAGATGATTTTATAAGGGATTCATTTATTAGTGGACTAAACTCACCCCATATTCGTCAAAGACTTCTTGAAAATAATACTCTGAGTTTGGAGGAGGCCTTTAACAAAGCTAGATCTCTACAGATGGCTCAACATCACTCTGAATCTTATTCGTCTTCATTCTTTACTATTAATGCAGCTATGTCGAAATCTTTTGCTATGAACCAATCTCAGCCCAGGCAAGATGATCCAGATCCTTTAACCAGCGCATCCGTTACTCCCAAATGTTACTTCTGTGGATACGATCGTCATCCTCGTACAAAATGCCCCGCAAGAAATTCTGTGTGCCATTTTTGTAAGAAAAAGGGTCATTTTTCAAAGGTGTGTAAATCTTATGACAACTCAACAAAACAGACATCAGCTGCCCTCCTTGCAACAATATCTGCTGCATCACCTGGATGTTTGTCAAAAGCAATACTTCAAATTGAAGTTGACGGAATTATAACAGATGCTTTAATTGATACAGGAAGCTCCGACAGTTACATTTCCAACAAAATAGCTAAAGACCGAAAACTAAAAATATTTCCATTAAAAGCAGATGTAACCATGGCCTCAACATCCCTGTTTTCAAAAGTATTAGGATCCTGTACTGTTGATATCAAAATTTTACAGCACACTTACAAAAATGTAAAACTAATGGTCTTAGAAAATTTATGTGCTGATATGATTGTGGGTCATGATATATTAAGCCAGCATAACATAATTGAAGTGGTTTTTGGTGGGAAAAGATCTCCGTTATCAATATGTAGTCTAGCTTTAGCCAATGTTGAACCTGCTTTATTATTTTCTAATTTATCTGGTGACTGTAAACCCATTGCGATTAAATCACGTAGATATACGCAGGCAGATTCGAATTTTATTGAAGATGAAATTCAAAGACTCTTAAGTGAAAATGTAATTGAACCCAGTGATTCCCCATGGAGAGCTCAAGTATTGGTTACAACTAATGAAAACCATAAAAAGCGTATGGTAATTGATTATTCCCAGACAATTAATAAATTTACACAACTCGATGCTTATCCCCTACCTAGAATAGAAGATATAATAAATAAAGTTGCAAAATATGAAATTTTTAGTACGATAGATTTACGCAGTGCTTATCATCAAATTCCAATCAAAGAAAATGAGAAAATTTATACCGCTTTTGAAGCCTGTGGAGGTCTATATCAATTTCGAAGAATTCCATTTGGTGTTACTAATGGAGTTGCCTGTTTTCAAAGAACAATAGATAGTATAATCAAAAAAGAAGGTCTTAAAGACACTTACGCTTATTTAGACGATGTTACAGTGTGGAATCGATAAGGCAGATCATGATCATAACTTACAACTATTTTTAAACACTGCTGCTAAGTATAACTTAACACTAAACGAAGAAAAGTGCATGTTTTCATCAAACTCAATTAATATTTTGGGCTATAGCATCACTAAGAAGACCATCAAGCCAGATCCAGAAAGACTTCGACCGTTGTTAGAACTTCCTGTTCCTTATGACTCTACTTCTCTAAGACGTATAATGGGTATGTTTGCACATTATTCTAAATGGGTGCCAAAGTTTTCTGAAAAAATTCAGCCGCTTGTCCAATGCAAAAAATTTCCAATGGGAGAAAACGTTGTTTCTGCTTTTGAAACTCTCAAGAAAGATATTGCTCGTGCTGTTGTGACCTCAATTGACGATAATGCTATGTTTACAGTCGAAACCGATGCCTCCGACTTTGCTATCGCTGCACAACTTTCGCAACTTGGAAGACCAGTGGCATTTTTTTCAAGAACTCTGTCCAAATCAGAGCAAAGACACTCCTCAGTAGAGAAAGAGGCTTATGCTATAGTTGAAGCTCTGAAAAAATGGAGACATTTTTTAATTGGTCGTCACTTCAAACTCATAACAGATCAAAGGTCAGTAGCATTTATGTTTGACAATAAAAATCCTGGAAAAATTAAGAATGAAAAAATCATGAGATGGCGTCTTGAGCTATCAAGTTACAAGTATGATATTATATATAGACCCGGATCGCAAAATACTGTAGCAGATGCTTTTTCAAGAGTATGTTCTGCAACTGAAATTGACAGAACTTTGTACAATTTACATAATTCGTTATGTCATCCAGGAGTAACTCGTCTGTACCATTGGATTCGCTGCAAAAACATGCCATTTTCAGTGGAAGATGTACGAAGAGTAACTTCTAAGTGTCCTGTTTGTTCAGAATTAAAACCAAGATATCATAAACATCAAGGCACACTTATAAAAGCAACATCTCCTTTTGAAAGACTGAACATTGATTTTAAAGGACCTCTGCCGTCGTCCTCAAATAATCGATATATTCTGACAATAATTGATGAATACTCAAGATTTCCTTTCGCATTTGCCTGCTCAGATATGACATCAGCCACCGTCATAAAATGTCTTCGTCAAATATTTTCAATTTTTGGAACACCATCATATATACACTCCGATCGAGGAGCATCTTTCTTATCATACGAAGTAAAAGCTTTTTTGGATTCTCATAATGTAGCAAGAAGTCGCACAACAGCTTACAATCCACAGGGTAATGGGCAATGTGAAAGATATAACGGAATTATATGGAAGACTATTCAACTGGTTTTAAAATCAAGAAATATCCATACTAATCAATGGGAGTTAGTATTGCAAGATGCTCTACATTCAATAAGATCTTTATTGTGCACCGCCACTAACTGCACACCTCACGAACGTATGTTTAGCTACGCCAGAAGGTCATCTAATGGATCGTCGACCCCGTCATGGCTGTCTAATCCTGGAACTGTTTTTCTAAAGAAGTTTATACATCAAAATAAATATGAACCATTAGTAGAAGAAGTTGAACTGTTGGACTCAAACTCAGACTATGCACATGTAAGATTACCCAATGGAAATGAAACAACCGTCTCTGTCCGCCACCTAGCACCACGTGGTGATGTTTCACTAAATAATGATTTCCAAATACCCACAAATATGGAAGAGAGACGAAATGATATAAATCCAGATATCTCTAAAATTACTCAATCATTAGAAAATACTCAAGAAAACAACTCTACTTATGACGCGGTGTCAAATAATGACAATAGTGAAATAACTTTAGAAGTTAGTCGTCCTGTTCGTAACAGAAAGCGACCAAAACATTTGGAAGATTTTGTTTAAATACAAGGGAGGAAGAATGTAATAATACTTATACCTGTTTGTTATTCCTTGATACTTATACCTGTTTGTTATTTCTATTCATTTGTTATTCATTATACTGTTAGTTCTAAAAAGTCAATAAAAGCCTAATTTTATAAAAGGTTTCTTTTACTACACTAGATATAAATAAAAACATAATCATAGCAGGAGATTATAACTGTCGTTTTGGCACAAACCAAGAAGAGACAGTTAGGCTTTGTGATGCATTACACAGCCTTGGACTGGATCTGACTATAAATGAGGCAACCAGAGAGGCGGCATGCCTTGACAATATCTTTGTGAATTTCTGTACAGACCCTCATTCAGCATCAGTTGTTGATATCAATATATCTGACCATTTGGGTCAGTTGCTTACTTTCTCTCTGTCTGGAAAGCCCGAGATCATTCTTCAGGCAAAAAAGGTATGTAGACCTATGACGCGGGTGGGATTGTCAGTGTTTCATGACTGTGTGGCTGCTGCTGAATGGAATTTTGTGAATGGTTTTGATATGTGTGCTGATGACAAATTTAGTTATTTCATGGAGATTCTGGAGAGGGCTTGCATTAGTCCATTTCCTGAAAGGGCTTATGTAGTGAGATCTGATCAGGGCAATAATGTAAGCTGGTTTAACAATTCTCTGAGAGGTATGCGTGAACACTTGAATTTATTGGGTGAGTTAAGTAAACAGTATGGCCAACCTGGCTATATACTGGAATATAAAAAATACAGGTCGGTGTACAAAAAAGCTATAAAAGATGCTAAAATAAAACATAATGATAATTTGATCAAAAACTCAAATAATCCATCTAAGCATATCTGGCAAATTATAAATCAACAACGAGGCTCCATAAAAAAATCACAGAAACCATGTGAAGTCTCACCAGATGAATTTAACACATATTTTGCAAACATTGCTCAAAGTTTAATTGGTGAGATTCCTCATTCCAACATGGATCCTATAGAGCCTCTACCCAGTATCTCTCCTCCAACTCACCTCCTTTCTTTTAGTGATGTAACATACAATGAAGTCGGGGACACTATCGATAGCTTGACAAATAAGAATAGTTGTGACATATTTGGGTTAAACTAATAAAAACAATACAAAATATTATCATTACACCATTAACCAAGTTAATAAATTTATGTTTTAGAGAAAATATATTCCCAACATTATTAAAAAGTGCCTTAGTAACACCAATATTTAAAAAAGATGATTCCTCTCTACCTGTAAACTACAGGCCAATTTCTCTGTTACCCATCATCTCCAAATTGTTTGAGAAATGTATGTCATCACGAATTGCAAGGTACTTTGAGGAAAACGAGTACTTCACAGAGTGCCAGTTCGGCTTTCGAAAAAATAGGGGTACCACGCTGGGTATTGTGGACCTTGTGAGACGCGTTCTCGGATCCTTTGATGACTTGCAGTTTACTGCTGAGCTGTTTTGTGACCTCAGCAAGGCTTTTGACTGCGTCTCCCATGATATCCTACTGCGCAAGCTTCGAGCATATCACTTTAGCTCGGACAGTATAAAGCTTCTAAATTCCTATCTTTCAAATCGAAGCCAGGTAGTGAGGGTTGATGGGGTGACGTCAGCAAGGAGTGATATAACCATCGGAGTCCCCCAAGGATCAGTTTTGGGACCCATTCTCTTTTTAATCTATATTATTATTTAAGGAACTTTTACTACTACTGTTACTATTACGGCTTTGTTAACAAGAATATGTATTTCTTTTAGCAATAAAGCGCATTTTGATTGATTGATTGATTGATTGATAATGACTTACCATTAGGAGACAATCTAGCAAGGTATACACTCTTTGCTGATGACACCACGGCATCAATCACTGCACCATCGCTTGGGCAGGCAGTGGAAGGGTTGGCGGGGGTGCAGGGGAGGGTTGAAGCCTGGTTTGGCGCGAACAATTTGCTCCTGAATAAAGACAAAACACACAGAATTGTTTTCTCTACGAGAGATACTGGCAATACTAACAGAACCACCCCACACATTAAATTTTTGGGGGTTCAGCTTGATCCCAAACTTCTTTGGGATACTCATATTGATTCTGTTGCCAAAAAATTTGGGAGTGATTTGTTTGCGCTGCGTGCTCTCGCTGACTGTTTCGCAGGGTGTTTTAAGAACAGCGTACTTTGGTACTTTTCACTCTACCATGGTGTATGGCGTCCTTGCTTGGGGTCATGCAGCGCGGTCAAGGATTTTTGGTTTGCAGAGAAGAGCGATCAGGATTGTCTCTGGTTTGGGTTACAGGGATGATTGTAGATTCTTGTTTGAAAGGCTTGGTATACTGACGTTTCCATGTGTGTATATTCTGGAGAATGTAATTTACTTTAAAAAAAATGAGGATCTGTACAGGACTCATGGTGATGTTCATCACCATGATACAAGACAGAAAAACAACTCTGTAGTGAGCTTCTGTCGATTAAGGAGATGTCAGGATGGCCCTGGTTACCTGGCTATAAAATTTTTCAACAAACTCCCTCTGACAGTGCGAAGCTTACCACTGACAAGGTTCAAGGCTGCTGTAAAAAGTATGTTGATACGACATGCCTTTTATTCTACTGAGGAGTATCTTAATTGTGATGTACTTTCTTAATATTAATTTTAATATGTAGTGTTTAGTCTTGTACTTTATGTGTTAATAGTTATATATTTATTTTTTTTTTAAATTAGCTTAAGTATTTTATCGATTTTTAAATTGAATTATTAACATTAAAATGTTGACGTGTGCAAATGCAGATATGTGTAATAGCATCATTAAACTATCTATCTATCTATCTATGGTCGCAGTGCTTTCATCGAGAAGCTGTTATACAACTATAATAGACATTTTTTAAACTGTGACATTTTTGCCATAAGTCTTTCAGTATTAAAGAGAGATTTACTTTTATATTTTACTTCTTAATATTTATAAGGTGCTGTACCATTTAGACGTAAGTTCTGTAGTGTACTGTTTGAATAAATAAATAAATAAACATTATTTATTCTATTCACCATAAGTATTAAATAATCAGCACGTAATTTTATGTGTAAATAAAAAATATAATATAAGATAGATATGGGACTCTGGTACATTACAAGTAATTCTATTACTTAGGTACCATTCTAATATCACTAATTTTACATGATATAGACTTAAAATGTATTTTGTGCAACTAATTGTAATTTGTAATCTTCTATATCTAAGTATATGAATGTTTGTTTGATTCTTTGTCCTGTATGCGTTCCTATACCATTCATTCGATTGCGACGAAACTTTGGTGAGTTGTGAGCAACGGGAAGCAAGCTTTCTTTGAGTGGCATTGCAACGCATGCTGGGTAGTCGCTAGTATTAAAGAAATACTAGCGACTAAATACCAAAAATTATTAAAGGACTCACCCAACTTCTGTTCCTAAGAAGTCTTCTTCTTTTATGTCAAGCTCTTCATTTTTAATTACCCACTCAGTATCATTTGAGGTATCACTGTTCTCCAATTTTACCAAGACCTCAACATCTTTATGCAAAATATCTTTGGATCTGTAATTATTATCAACAACTTAATGTTCAAAAGTACTTAATTCTTGAACAATGATTTTTTTTAAAACAAGTATGTACATGCAATGACAAGCATGCAATTTCTCAATAGTAAGAAACTATTTCTATTAACTTTATAAATGGCACACCCTAAGGTACACCTTCCTACATAATTTAAAGATGGATGATATTATTTTCTAATCAAGAAGTAAAAACCTATTAATTTAATATTGGGCTTAAAATATTGTGAAATTTTTCATTAGTAAATATTTATGATTCTTTTAATAATCAGTTGGGTTTATTTATTGTTATATTTTATAGTATTTTAAAATAGTTTACGTCATGTTGTAGATTGTGTATTAATGTTGGTTTGTAAATAATTCTATTTTTTTGCATAATTACTTATTTACATTTGCATTTAATTACTTACAATGCCTTTTCAAATTTTGCTTTTCATAATTTTTGACTATTTCATTACTAATTTATTATCATATTTTCTCGCATATTATTAATCTTTTTGCTCCTCATTAAAAAAAAAAGTGTGGCTCTGCTAGCAGAGTCACACTGAATATCCACTAAACCAAATTCTTTTCCTAAGAACTTTTATACTGGAATTTTTGGCCAATAATTGCCCCTAAAATTTGTACAGATTGAGAAAAAAAATAAACTGTTAGAAAAAAATAACACTTTGCACTTTCCATTAAGATATGAAAGACCTAAAACCACGAAATAATAACTGTATAACTGTGATTATCTACCATGCCTTAGGATTAATTGAGTTATTAACTTATTGCTGATTTACCTATTACATTTTAAATTTTTTGGTCCTAGTTTTTTTGGAAAAATTGGTGGCTCTGCAGCTCTGCTAGCTTAAACTCAAGCCAGAAAGACCCACAGCTGAAAAAAACGCGGACAGGTTATAACATTAAATTTTCATGCTTATAGTTAAGTCTTCCTAAATATACCAAAAGTGCAGAGCATTTTTTTTCTCAGTCTCTGTACATATTTGGGGGCAATTATTGGCATAAAACTTCTGTACCTACAAAGATTTTAAATTTGGTGATCTTTATAGGTACTTTGGAAAAAGTATCATATTATATAACAATAATAATATAATACTATTAATATTAATACTTTTATTGCGTCAAAGTTCACAAAAGGACAAAATACACTCATGTGTTATCAAAAGGTTTGCCCTAAAAAATACTAAGTACAGTGTTTTAGAAAATAGTATACCTACTTAAATACAACTAAGTAACTGATTCCAAACCAAATTAGATATTTAAAGAAAAAGAGTATTACAAAAGCCCTAAATTGATTCCCCTGGCGAAAAGAGAAAAAGTATCATCCAACACTGACTTATTTTACTTTTGAGATTAGAGCGCAAGTGAGGATATTTAGTAAGATAGTCGTAGAATATAAAGTTATTATTTCATGGTTTTAGTTCAAATAGGATTTGATTCATTAATATAAGGAAAGTGGAAAGCCCTGTTTTTTCTCTAGCAGTTTAAATACCAACTATTTCTAGGTACACACTCTACTTAATAATATCCAATGACAAATATTTCATTTAGTAATTCATACATACTTATACTTACTTATACTGATCTATATCAAAAACTGTACAGCATGAATGATCAAAGGTTATATTTTTAAGCATGTTCTCTCTTTTCATTTGTGATTTTACTTCAGCTTCTAGCTCGATATCACTATTTTTATAAATATTTCCGAGACTATCAAGTGGAACATTCTCAATCTCAAAATCTTTTTCTAGTTCTGCTTTTATGATTAAATTGTTGCTTTTTTCAAAGTTTCCACTTTCCAAGTTATTATGCCGTTCTGTATCTTGTTCAGAATCAGAAAGTGTGAATGAATCCTGGATTGTGGCGTATTTAATGGTTGTTGATTCTTTTATCAAATTGTTTAGCATCACATTGACCATTTCCTTGGACATTCGAGTCTTGTTTTCTTTATCGTTGTTGTGTTCCATCTTATCAATTTTTTTGTAGGCTCTGAATAATCTATTTGGTCACTAAAAATTGATGAACTTGAAATTAAACGACCACCAGCAGCATACACGTATTACTCAAGGAAAATAAAAGGGTTTGATGTATTACTACTATCCACCACAGAACAACAGGTAGGCAGGGGTCTGAAGGTTTAAATGGGCTATATGGCAACAAGGAATTTTGCGGGGTAGAGGCCCAGAATATAAAACCATACAGAAGCGACAATGCGTTTCGATCCAAAATTTTTAGGAGGGGGAAATGAGGGACAAAGCAGGTGCGGCTACGCACTGCCCTCGTGAAAGGAGACAGGCCGTAATGTAGGGATCGTGACGTCACACGAATAGGCGGTACATATTATATGATAAAAATGAAATGCAATTATCTTAAATCCGCTGAAACATAAAAAGAATCGTTATAAATAAACTAAAACAATTAAATTACTCTAAAAAAATTTAATGCCTTTAAAGAAGTGCACAAATTAAATAGTTAATGGTTAGAACGCAAAATTTATAGTTAAAGTTCTGGGATAGTTCATGCAAAGTTAGTACTACTTATAATATATTAAAAAATGATTTTCACAACATGACATGGATTAAACGTATAAAATGATCAAAAATAGTTATTAATACAATGTACATTAATTGATTAAACTCTACATAAAGCTCTACAAGAAGCAAACATACCACTACCGGAATACATGTAATATTAATATGCAACTTTATTTTAATTAAATTATATTTTGCACCAAACAGCAATCACCGATTAGGAAGCCTAACAAACAACCATAACAAATTAATAATAAAAATATACCTAGGTTACCAAGGTAAGGGCGTATCTCGAGGCGTATACAGCTATTTATTTAAATAAATATTACCTATCTAAACTAACAATAGACATGGGTACTCAAAATTAAAAAGTACACATCATTCTACATTATACGACATTGACATTATGGTATATACTGGCTTAGTCCACCTTCATACTCCCTTGGCCCCCTCATAATATTAATCATTCGTATTTACCCTTGAATTCCTTCGAAGAATATTTAATAGGTAATCGCTGCCAAAAGTGTTTAAACTGTTTAACGTAACTATGTCATACCATCAGTCATAATATGGTACTTATCGATTTGAATTTCTGTAAAGATCTTAGATACCGAGTTAGATATCTATCAGCTATGTGAAGTTGGTACCTAGACCCAAAACATGCCTACATACATAAAGAGGTTACCTTCTTAAACTTCTACGTGCACCAAGTAAATAGTATAATTCAACGGTACTCAACCCTAGTTTTAATTTTACTAAAAGTAGTTGATACGTAGACCCAAAACATGCCTTTGTATAAGCTTACCTTCCTAAGTTGGTACCTACACCTACTTAAGCTAAATAGAACAATTCCCATTTTACCAGTTATTAGTGATGTGACTTATGTACATGTGATACGTAGACCCAAAACATGCCTACAATGAAAGTTAAGTTCCTAAACTTCTACCTACACCGAGACCTACACATGCTTAAGCTTAGAAGAATTACCATTTTACCAGTTTTTAGTTAGCCTATGCATATAATATGCGACTCTTGCAGAGTTCATACGTAGAAACATAGCCCCAAAACATGCCAAATCAACTAGGACTGTAATTTAACCTCAACTTTTTGGTTATGTGGGTACATACAGGAAGTAAAAAGACGTAAAATATGCCCTTATTTTATATATAGTGCCAAAAAATACTCATTCTACCAGAAATATTAAAGAATTTGCATGATTTTTAGGGTAATAAATTTATCAAAACCTAACCCAAAACACTAATTTACTTACGGTCATTTCTAGTCGCCCGGAGTTCTCGAATTAAATATTTCTCATCAAAATGTTTAATGCATATAGATGTATTTTTGGTTACTTGTAAATTATCTCTAGGGATCTTTTTCAGCCACAATTCACACCTCTGTTTGTCTTTTGGGAAAGAAAAACTTGCAACATATTCGCCGGTATTATAGTTTGATTTACATCCCGGAGCACACAACTTTGTGGCATTTTTTAAAACAACAGTCACAAATATTAACACAAAAACTAATATAATAGCCACAACGTAACTTTTAGGTCATTAAATATTAGCGTAAGCACAAAATTTAATACAAAAAAACCCCAAACTAAATAAAAACAGTAGGACGCGCAGGTACCTAAACGTTTATAAAATGTCTCGTTCGACCGACTGACCACCCAGTTCGATCAGCTGATCACGGAAAATGGATGCGCACCTGACGGCCTGTCTCCTTTCACGAGGGCAGTGGGCTACGCGACAGGCTGCCTTAGTCCGCTGGCAAGTGTTTTAGTTGGTGTTACTCTGCCTGTAAGCGTTTTGATCGTGAGTTTTGTTGTTGTTTTTAAACCAAACCAGACTTAAATATGCCGGGAGGTAATTGCTGTGCATTTCGTGGCTGTCACTCCAGATCCGGCCATGGGATATCCTTGTTCTCTTTCCCCAAAGATCCTGAACAGTAAGTACATATGCATTTGCAGTAAAAAGTTTGTTTATTTTTATATTATTCAACATATTTGTATTTTCACTTAAACAACGTATGCATATTTGTGTTTTATATCCGTTTGCTGTCTTATTTTCCAATTAGGAGCGTATTTTATGTAGAAAAAGGTAAAATAGTTGTTTTTTAAAACAAATGTAAGGTTAAATATCTTAGGTTAGGTCAGGTACTAATATGTATTTATTGTATTATAGGGCCAAACTGTGGTTAACGGCCTGTTATCGATCTGACTTGCTGCCCAAGGCGATGATATTACATAACTCTTCATATCGACTATGTGAACTGCATTTTGAAGAAAAATTTATTTCAAAAGGAAGTTCAAAGAAGCGCCTATTTAGTAATGCCGTTCCTTCGATCTTTTCTACAAAGAGAAATGATGGGACTGAAAATACTTCAGAACCTAAAGAGGAAGCCTCCGAGGGAAGTAAGACAGTGCATATATTATCAGGTATGTATCTATTGATGGGAGAGTAGCCCTAGAAATGCAATATACTCTACACTATGATTTATTTATTTACAGTAATTTATTTTTGTTTCAGATATTTTAGTTTTGCCGGCAAATGACAAAGAGGATTTTAGTTCCGCCAGTATACAGCCTTCATTCATTCATGATGGTAAGTATTGTTATATAATTATGTCAATATTGTCATAGCAGGATTTGTTACATGCTGATTTTTTTGTTTTCCCTTTCGGTGGTCGTTTAATCTTCCAAATCAGTATCAACTATTTTATAAACAACTTCTTTAGAAACATTAAAAATTACATTATTTGGATGTATTCATGTATGTGCAAATCGTTTTGAAAAATATACTTAAAACTTCTTGTAACTGCAGAGCATTATAGGTCGGGTCGTAACCTTCTGATATGTTAAAAACATCTGACATATGTTTCAAATGCTATAATAATTTGAAAATGTGCCTCTTTATAACCTATAACTTTTGTATAAACACTTTTTTAATATCTTTACGAATATTGCAACTATTTTACTCTAAAGTATATTCCCTCTCTCTTCCTTTCCGCACAAAATGGTCACCCAGTAAGTAGCCTCTGAATTATTTAAGTATTGATAAATATATTTTTATTTTAGGGCCTAGTACTTCAAAGGAAGTTATTTGTGAACCAATAGAAAATATTAAAAAAACAGAAGAAACAAAAATACCACCACCACTGTTTTCGCCATCAGCTGCAACTCAAACACCTCTTCAACTTACCTCAAATACACCGAGAAAGCGCAAAATGAAGGTCCAATTAAGAAGCCTTAAAAAATGCAGAAAAACAGTTTTGCCAAAAACAGATGAGGAATGCAGCATAGACGAATTTAAAAAAATGTGCGATATATTTCTTGACAGTCCCTTAAACGAACTTATTAAATCCCATGTTACTTTAAAAAGCAAAAGGCGTATTTCACATAGATACTCAGTGGAAATAAAGCAGTTTGCTCTGACGCTATATTTCTTAAGTCCTCGTGCTTATAATTACCTGAACAAACTGTTGACGCTCCCTACAAAAAGAAGTCTTCAACGCATGACAGAACAACTTTTATGCAAGCCAGGCCTTGATAACAAGGCAATATTTAAGGCTCTTGAACTTAAGACAAAGACAATGCTAGAACAAGAGAAGCACTGCATTTTATGCATTGATGAAATGTCCCTAAAATCTAATGTGTTTTATGACATAGGAAAAGATGAAATTGTTGGATTCGAGGACCTTGGAACTGGAAAAAAAAATCCTCAATATGCAAAAATGCTTTGGTCATTATGGCTAGGGGCTTGTATTCACCGTGGAAGCAGCCTTTAGCTTTCTTTTTTGTTGGGTCGCAATTAAAATCAATAGATCTTAAACCTATTATTGAAGACTGTGTTGTAAAATTAGCAAGTATAGGTTTAACTGTTGAGGCACTTGCAAGTGACATGGGTTCAAATTTTTTAGAACTTGCTAACTTATATAACGTTACTCCTGAAAATCCTGAATTTCAAGTAAAAAGTCATAAACTATTATATATATTTGACCCATGTCACTTGATTAAAGCTACAAGAAACAATTTAATGAAACATATATTTAGGTTTCAAGGTAAAAGTACTTCATGGAAATTTATCGAGCATTTTTACGAGCAAGACAAAAAACAGTTTTATAGGTGCGCTCCCAAATTAACAAATGCTCATTTGCGTCCTTCCAATTTCGAAAAAATGAGAGTTAGTTTAGCGGCTCAAGTTCTTAGCCACACAGTGGCCAGTGGGATGAACACATATATGTCTTTAGGTGCTCTCCCTGCAGAAGCGTTTGGTACAATTGAAGTCATTGAAAGGTTTAACAATTTGTTTGATATTTTAAATTCATTTTCCTTAAGAAATCCCAATAAATTTAAAAATGTTTTTGATGGATCAAAGTTTCAAGTAGATTTTTTTAATGATACCTTGCAATTTTTAAGTGAGCTTAAAATACTAAATTCAGATAATCAAGATATCTCGAAAAGAATTAAATTTCTTAAGTGTTGGAGAATAACAATAAATAGTGTTCTAAAACTCTGGGACAAATTATCAAAACTGGATTTTATGTATCTAAAAACGAGAAGTATTAATACAGACTGTTTGGAGAACTTTTTTGGCAGTATTAGGCAGCAGGGTGGTAATTGTGTTAACCCAACACCCATTCAATTTTCAAGGGCTTTTAAAAAACTTTATTGTCCAAACTATTTACATTCAGAGAATATGAATTGCAAGAAAGACCTAGGTAGGGTTTTAATGGATGTTAAATCCACAAACATAAGGGAAATGTTTGAAACTGAAAATATATTAAAACCACTTTCAGCAATTGCTGTTCCTGCTAGCAGTTATAGGAGAGAAAATATTCCCACACAAAATGCCTTCTCTTATGTTTGTGGGTATCTTTTAAAAAAGGCGCTTGACGTAGGTACATGGTAATTGTGATTGTTGTGAAAACTATAGAGCAAGCTGTGAATGTTTAGATGTGAATTCTTTATTAATACATTATAAAGCTTACGACACAACAAAAAATATCCATGGCGCATTACAGTCTCCGCCTGAATTTTTTATTCAATATATGTATGACCTGGAACAAATTTTTAAAGCAAATTTTGAAGACATTAGTGTAGAACAGGGAATTTCACATAAGCTTTTGAATATAATGGAAAAAATAGAATTTATCCATCCATGCCCTGATTTCCCAAAAAATTACGTTTTAAACTTATTCATTAGACTTAAGATATTTTATAGCATGAAATATACCAATCGCGATCTTAAGTACCATTCAAAAGACAAGAAAAATGTAAGAAAATTAAACATTTTATCACAGTAGAGTAGAGTAGAGTAGAGTAGAGATTTATTGGTAAAGTATTACACCGAAGTGCTTTTACACGTCAAAACTTAAGTTATATCAACAATACATATCACCTAAGCTAATGAATATGTTATTTAAGTAATTCACAATATGACGTATTAAAACACATTAAAATATATTGGAAACTTTAAAAACGTTTCGAAGTAAAAACGTATTAAAAACATAATAAAAACGTACTCATAACACAATGAAAACGTACTGAAAACATAATAAAAAATATTAAAATATCAAAAATTATTAAGTTCACTGGCTATCACAGAACAAAGTCACTGCTGAGATACTCCTCAAAAGAATAAAAAGTATGTTTAATTAAATATTGTTTTATTTTACGGATGAACTTCCTTTCCTCGAGATGTTTTATGTGTTCAGGCAATGCGTTATAGAACCTGATTCCATAATAATCCGAGCCTCTCCGTGTTCTCTGCAATCTGTGGTATGATGGAACCAAAAGATTGTTGTTACGTGTGGGGCAGGAATGTATGTCACTATGTTTTTTAAAAAGAGACGAATTTTGTTTCATATATATGAGACAGTTTAAAATAAAGATAGAGGGAAGAGTAAGAAGCCCAAGTTCAGCAAAACAGTGCCTACAGCAGTCGCGATATTTAACACCAGCTAAGATACGTACGCATCTTCGCTGCAGTTTGAAGATTTCTGCAGCCTTAGGAGAATAACCCCAGTTTAGTATTGCATAAGACAAGTTGCTGCTGAAATAACCATGGTAAGCTGTTAATAAAGTTTCTTTAGAAACATTCACAGATAAGTTTCTAATTAAGAACATTATTTTTGAAAGCCTAGCACCCAGATATTGAACATGGGCATCCCACGTTAAGCCTCTATCCAGAAATACATCCAAAAACTTGACAGAGTCGCTACCTGATAGAACAGGTTCGGAAAATCTCAAAGTAAAATTTATACTTTGTGTTTTTGTATTATTTAGGCCGAGTTTGTTGGCCAAAAACCAGCTTTCGATTTTTTCCTGTTTCTCATCTACCATGTTTTTTATTGGTTCGGAGGGATGATACTGTTGCAGGTAGGTAGTATCATCTGCGAAAAGAATCACATTAGCATCCTCAGCAAAACTGGGGAGGTCATTAACATAAATCAGGAACAGAAGGGGTCCCAAAACAGAGCCCTGCGGTACTCCGTGTTTAATTGTTTTTTTGCTAGACAAGTTACTATCATATGAGACATACTGTGTTCGATCTTCAAGATATGATCTAATAAAGGCTATACTATTTTGATGGAAGTTGTAGTAGTGCAGCTTACTAATTAATATATCAAAATTTACACAGTCAAATGCCTTTGTCAAGTCGAGGAAAGATGCGTATGTGTCTAATTTGTTCTCTAGGCCATTTGATACGTACTCAGTTAGACTATTTATTGCCAGACTAGTTGATTTTTTGTTGCGAAAACCAAACTGACTCTGGGTGAAAATATTATTTGTCTCAAAATAACTACTGATCTGAACTTTCATCAGTGACTCCAAAATTTTGGAGATGATTGGAAGTAAAGAGATTGGACGATAATTTGTTTCATCCTTTGAGCTACCTTTATTTTTAAAAATGGGAATCACTTTAGCTGTTTTAAGTGAAGATGGAAACGTATTATTGGCTATGCATTGATTAAACAAAGCAGTGAGGGGTTCAGAAATAATGTCCTTAATGTGTTTAATTATTGAAGTGTTGAGATCATAACAATCCTTACTTTTGCTATTTTTTAACATTTTGATTCTTTCCTCAACCTCACTAGCAGAGACTTCTTTAAAGTTAAAGCAATCACCATTAAAATTTTCTGTCAAAAACTCTTGAAAGGTAGATTGAGTATTAGGTAGTTTATCGATAATTTCATTAGCAATATTAACAAAAAAGTCATTAAAAGTTTGAGCATTTAGACTGCTGGGTGGAGGCACTGGTTGTGAACCTGAAAATGACTTAATTATATCCCACATAGCAAGTGATTTATTTGATGCATTGTTTATATAATTATCATGAGCTGCTTTCTTCGCCCTGGATATCTCAGCTCTATAATGCCCTTTGCAATCATTAACCATTTGTTTGGTTACCAGCACTGGGTTTTGCCTATTAATTAATTAAGCTCAACATCCTGAGTCTCTCTCTCATATCTCTCAGAACATCATTGAACCAGTTTATCTGAACTTTTTTACTATTCCTACGAACCATCTTGGTTTTAGTAGGCAGATTTTTTTCAATTAATTCAGTGATTGCATTGATAAAATGTAAAAACTTCTCATTGATACTTTCATTCGAGTCAGTTATCTTTCTCCAGTTTGTCTTGCTAAGTTGGTTGTATAGCTTACCTAGACCTTCATCAGTGATAGGTCTGTACGTAATTCTGGTACTGTTTTGACTAGAGGGTAATTGTATTGGTGTACTAAAGAGTATTCCATCATGATCTGATAGATTTTCTAATGCAAGTGGCCATATGCTTAGCTCATCACAATCAAAATTTATATAAATATTGTCTAAACAAGCAGTTCCCCTAGTACCGAAATCTAGAGTTTGAAAAAAGTTATATGAATTAAGAAAAAAGTTTAGGTCTCTCGTTTCCCTGTCATTCGGTACAGAAAAGTGGACATTAAAATCACCTGTTATGATAACATTGGTGGCAAAGTTGATTTTATCAAATATGTTGGATAAAATATCAAGAAAAGTGTCCAAATTTCCATTAGGCGACCTATAAACAGTAATAATTTGTGTGTTGGCTGATTTCAATAAAACCCCAGCCACTTCACCCTGAATTTCCACTGATAATAATGCATTTATTGTCATAAATAATTCAATAATTGAACACTGACAACGTCATAATTTAATAACTAACCTAGATGTAAAAAAATACAGTCAATGAAATATAAATATTTAAATATCATAAGACAAACATATGCATAAAACAGTAAAATATAATACATACCTACATATTCACACTTTATAACATATTACAACAGTAAAAAATAAAATAGAATAAAAATTTAACTATTAATTTATGTATAAAAATGTTTTAAAATTTCCTTATTTTCCTAACTTATTAGTGAAGTAAATATACCAAGGACACACCACTAATGCACAAACTAAAGAATTAAAATATAAATAAATACAGACTGAAAATACATAGTGTAAAATTAAATAAATTTGTGTCATCAGACGTTTTAGCAGTCAATAAAACAAACTATTATCCACAAAATAAAATACATTTATTCTTTCAAACTTTGAATGGTGTCGGCCTTTACTTGATGGCAATCCATTATACACATAATGATCGACAATTTTAGCCAAATTTCCACTTTTATTGATAACATGACACGTTTCGCTACACTATAGCTTCATCGGACGTTTGTTACAGTCCGCACCAAACAGGGTGTTTGATAATCGCATTTATCGCATCTAAATAATTTAACTTATTCGGGGGTTGTATGTTTCAAGAAGTGACTCTTTAAATTACTCTTATAACGTGTTCGAAATTAACATTTGTCACATTCAAACGAACCGAATTTTTGTGGGTTGTGATCAGAGCTGGGCAGTAGTTAACTACGTTGTTAACTACTTTTTCTCTAAAAGTAGTTGTATTCTTACAACTTTTGTCTCCTAGTAGTTAAACTTGAATATTTTAACTACTTTCTAACCGACTTCACGGGGAGGTTATCAATTCGACCCGTATCATCCGTCCCGATATATCGGGACTGTCACCGTTATTGGAGTTCATGTCCCGAAGTAGGTACCGACAAAAGTATCAAAAGTCCCGATCGACATTATCAAGGTTTTTTTTAAATTAAATTTTAAAAAGCACACGCACCAACAAACCTGATTTTGAACGTTTTTAAAAAGAAAGCTACAATAAAGTGGTGCAGTAGGCCTCTATCTCGCGGATTTGTGCGTAGCGTTCATAGGGTAGCGTCGCGTCGGTATTCTTTGGAATCCACAGAACAATAAAGGGTTTGTAGGAAACCAGTTCACTTGACGTTTAGCGGTTACTGTTAAATATTAATGGTATAATGGTCCAAGTCATTTCTAAAATTTAACGATTTTGACTGGATGTCGCTGTCTGAAATCTCAGAATGGGAAAGTTGGAATAAGCAATTTTATCTTATATTGAACAGTTTGATAATTTTATTAGATCCCCGTTTTCAGCAGTATTTATACTTTAAGAATTTTATGGAAGAAAAAAACTTCAGAAGAGTGTAAAAACAGTTTAATTAAAGAAAAATGGTTAAATTTCTTAAAAAGCACAGAACATTTAGATCAAAAATAGGAGTTACTTAAAATGTGTGAATACCTGTTCGTAATACCTGTGCACAATGCAAATTGCGAAAAAAAATTCCTTACAATGTCCATCCGGTGGTCAGAAGAAAAAAATCGTTTATCCACGACTCGTCTATAATTTGAGTATTATACATGAGTTTATGAAATAATAATAATATTCATTATTCACTAGTGAATAATGGTTTCATTATTTACCGCTTCCACGGATATCTCGATCCAAACTCCAAACAAGAGCTGTGCTCGATCCAAACCGGCTTGGAATGCGATTGTACGCACAAAATAAAAAACAAAGGTGGCTATGAAAACATTAGCTTCGTCACGTTGCGTTGTCGCGCTGTTGTGGTTACTTTAATTCCGAGTTTAATTCAAAACGTCAACATTTTTTAAAGTTGCGATATTTTGATAGTAAAAAGAGAAATGGATACATCAGATAGTGAAAATGAAACATCTTGTACGCCCCCCGACATACAAAACGCTGCAAAAATTGTGAGTTTAAACCATAGACAAGATATATTTAGACCATCACAACGTATTCGCGACACCAGCTGAATCCGTCCAATGTATGGGCGAAAAAGTGCGTTTGTACGCATTGGGCGCCAGTCAGATTTTTAAACGACGGTCCTCTCGAGGCATGCGCACTCGGGACGTCTCGTAAAAGTGGTTGTTGAACTCAATGACGCAACGCGGCGATCAGAACCGGGCCGAAAAAATCTCAGTCATTTGTATGTTATGTTATGGTATTTTTGGTTGGGGTGGCGAATATAGCGAACCTCTGAAGCTTGTTATTTCGATACAAAAATAGTCTTTACAAAGCGTTACAGACATTTCATATGTTTCGCCAATTATGTATCCAACTTTTAAATATAAGGAATTATTTCGTAGTCTATTTCTTACAAGTAGTGCATAAATACAAATAGTTTAATTCCAAATTTAAATTATATCAGTATGTGAAAGAATATGAGGTAAAAAATATAATTTATCTTAAATGCACTCCGGTGTTGAAGAGAATACACACACGGAGAAGTAGAAATATTTGTCAGTGACGTATATTGAGTGTGGTCAAGGTGTCAGAAAGGCACTGATGGGGTGTGTGTGTATTAGGGGCATTGTATAAGGGGTAAGATGGTGTAAGGTCATATATAGTGTCAATGCCTCCTTCCCCTATATTGCATAAGGGTGAGTGTGACCAAAAGGCATATTTGCGCTTTCGCCAAAGGGGCACTAAAAATACTAGTGGATTGGGGTAGAGGGGAGTATTTTAAAAGGGATGGCGAAAGAAAAAAGCGCTTTCGCCAAAGGATCGCTAAGATATCAATGGATTAGAAGGGCGAGTGTCCAAAAGGCATATTTGCTCTTTCGTCAAAGGGGCACTAAAAATACTAGTGGATTAGGGTAGAGGGGAGTATTTTAAAAGGGATGGCGAAAGAAAAAAGCGCTTTCGCCAAAGGATCGCTAAGATATCCGTGGATTAGATTGACATGGGGCCGTAAGTAGTAGCGCTTTCAGCAAAGTATCAAGTTGTAAATAGGTGTAAAAATATTTACATCTTACCCTAGAACTTGGTTTGTTCAATAATTATACAGGATGGGATGCCAATCCAATAAAATATACACATGGAATTTTTTTTATTTACTATTTTACTTCTTAAAACAGTTTTGATTGATTATTTCTATTGTTTAGAATACTATGTTTATATTTTATTTCAACTTTCAATTTTGTAAATGTAACGTTTAAAAAATTAAGAGGGGGGGGGGGGCATTAAAGAGACGCACTGTCTATACATATATAAACTGAGCTATTTTCGAGGAATTATCGACAGTTTTGTATAGCAAGAAAACTCAGATTTAAGCCAACAAACTATACACTTTTTGTTAAAATCTCACTAATGGTTACATTTTTATCATTAATAAAAAGAATAATTACAAGTAATATATTTAGCATTTATTACTCGATCAAAGATTCACGTCATGTGAAATAAATTTTGAAGTACGGTCCTGTCTATCACAAGACAAACGTTCGACAACCTAAGCAAGCCCGCAGAGGACCGTCTTTGTTTACGGATTCAGCTCGGTAAATTTGCCGCATTCGTAATTGACATTATTTCTCTACTATATATTTTCTCTATGGTTTAAACTTATTACCGGAAAAATCAAGAAAACTTTATGTGTCTGCATATGAATCTTTTATGCAATGGAGGATTAGCAAGAAAACTCAGTCTTTCTCAGAGTCTGTTTTGTTAGTTTACTTCACAGAGCTATCGGATAGATACAAACCGTCAACATTATGGACAAGCTACTCTATGTTAAGAAGTACAATTAGCCTAAACCATGGTATTGATATTGAGAAATATAACAAATTGAAAAGCCTTCTAAAACGAAAGTCTGAGGGTTTTCAGCCTAAAAAAGCCAGTACTTTTTCTCCGGAGGATATGAAGAAATTTATTGCCAAGGCTTCTGATGATAAATTTCTTGCAACAAAGGTACAAAATTATACCCAAAAAAAAATTTACGATGCAATTTTTTTTTTTATTTTTTTAGGTGGCGTTAATATTTGGTGTTATGGGAGCTTGTCGATCTAATGAAATGTACACCATGACACTTGATAATTTACAAGATCTTGGAACGGCTTTCTTGGTAACGGTTCCAAATACCAAAACAAAAATTATTCGCAAGTTCACCATCACTGACGAATTTTACCCAATATGCAAGAAGTATATCAGCCTTCGCCCAACTTATGTCACATCTAATATCCTTTTTTTAAACTACCAAAGTGGCAAATGCACTTCACAAAGAATTGGCATTAATAAGTTCACAAAAATGGGAAGAGAAATAGCAACATTTCTACAATTACCCAATCCAGAAAAATATTCCGGACATAGTTTTCGCAGACCTTCTGCTACTATACTTGTAGACGCAGGCGGAGATATAACGGCATTAAAGAGACACGGAGGATGGAAATCCACGGCAGTCGCAGAGGGCTACATCGACAACTCCATGAAAAATAAAATGGACACAGCTAAAAAAATTACAGAATCGATACAACACAATCCTTTTACCGCTAGCATGTCAACTACAACAACTAATCAAAGTATAAATCTAGATTTAAATTCCATCCCTACATTTAACTTGTCACATTGTGTGAACCCAAACATTACCATTAAGGTCGATTCTCACTTGCGCTTCACTCAGCTCGGCGACGCGACGCGACGCAGCGATGCAAAGTGTAGTAACGCTGGTCGGGTATTCTCATATATCCGACAACGAGCGACAGCGACGCGACACTACGCGCTGTATATTTCTTTTCTTTGCTGATTACTGTATTTTTTGTTCTTAAGATCATAAAGTTCTACATATTCTGCCACAAGGATAATCAATTTCTCTGCCTTTTCATTCTCCATAGCAGACATTTTTAATAAAACATCATGTAATATAAACTGTCAGAATCAGGAGAAACGTCACGGAACAATTCCACCGTTGCCGCGCGACGAAGCGACGCGTCGTAACTGTAGTGCAGCACAAGTGAGAACGTATTCATTTAAACCTATGAAATATTTATCTAGCGACAATTTGTAGCATAGCGTCGCGTCGCGTCGCCGAGCTGAGTGAAGCGCAAGTGAGAATCGACCTTTAATGTAAATAAATAATTTTTGTTTTAATTAGTTAAAGCTAAATTAGTTAGCTACCTAGTTAACGAAAATTTCAATGTTTTGTTTCCATGTTACTTACTCGTTATACTCATTCAATATTTTTCGACATTAAAAATAAAAACATATATTAATATTATCTAAATTTTTTTGATAGTCCTGGATAAAGTATAGTATTCTACTCGCATATAATGGCTGTTATTCACTTGGATGATTTATGACACTCGCCTGCGGCTCGTGTCATAAACTTCATCCGCGTGAATAACAGCCACCATTATATGCTCATTGAATAATATACTATTAAACACCTCCTACTCCCATTACCTAATATGTTTTAGTTTTGTATTTTTGCACCAAAAATAAACTGTGCTAATAGTAATAATTTATGTTTAAATTTAAGTCGGTGGACAATTAACTTTAAAATAAAGTAATAAATATTTTATTTTAAATATTTTTACTTGATGTAAGTCCTTTTTTAATCATTTTTGTAAGTACGGCTACGGCACTGGTTTTCTGAGCCACAACGGTAAATGTTTGGTTTGCAGTTAAAAAAATTGGTAAATATTTAACTACTAACTAACGTCATGTGACGGAGCACATTGCCGGGGGATTTAATAATGATGAAAAATGCATGGTAACCCTCCTGGACCTGGCCAAGGCTTTCGACACTGTATCACACTGCGTTCTACTTGACAAGCTATATAAGATGGTCAAATGGGCTTACCACACAAACTGTTTAAATCTTACTTGACGGACAGAGTGCAGCGAGTAAAAATTGGAAGCACCCTAAGTGAGTCTCGTCGAGTGGAATGCGGTGTGCCGCAGGGCACGGTGCTTGGCCCGGTACTGTTCTGCATATACATAAATAACATACATGCTTAAATTGCTGCCGGAGGGCGGGGTGGTCTGTTATGCCGATGACACTGCAATCATGGTTAAGGGGAAAACATGGTGCGAGACCCGGAAACTAATGGAGAATGCACTTACTTTAATAAAGGCATGGTTTGGCCAAAATGTATTAACATTGAACACCGCCAAGTCTCACTTCAAGTGCTTCTCAATGACACAGATATGTTCAGCTCTAACTATACATAAAAATAATTGTGCAGACATAAGTGTGATATGAAAATCACAGCCGAGGAAAAAATGAAATACCTGGGAGTAGTGATTGATAGGCACATGAAGTGGGTTGGTCACATGGATTTATTAAGAATGGATACTGGATGATTTAACATTCTTTGAAGCCAAAACAAACCATTCTAAACGACACAGTAAACACAATTTGTAAACATTGGCCACATCTTATTTTACCTTGTATTTTTGTACAAAAAATACGTTAGAAGCATCACAAGATTTACTAAAAGTAATAAAAGGCCTAAAATATTTAATTTTTCTGCTAAATAATAATAAATTTAAGTTAAAAATGTTTTATTATTTATAGGTTATGTTATTTCTAAAGGTGTTTATATAAAGTCGCTCCGAGTCATTTATAAATCTATAAATCGCACTTTTTCTTTCCTAGTTCATTAGACAAAGACGTACGTGAAACCTAGTGTTCAGACCGAGGTTCAGCCGTTTTCCTAAGCAATCAGCACAGACAGCAACACTTCTGAGCTCCAACACTCCAATGCTATTTTATCTTTTTCTACTACCATTCTTGATTCAATTACGTAGATCGTAAACTAATCTCCTGGGGGAATTGTTTTCATAACAAATGTAAGGCTTCACGTTCGATACGCTCTCAGTATACGGACATCGAATCCTCCATGGCTGGTCATGTGGAGCACATTACGGGGAAGATTCGAAAACTGTATCATAAATTCTACATACTTCGAAACTGTGTTTCAAAAAAAGAATCATTAAATATATACCGAGCGTTGGTAGAATCAATAATGAATTACAGTGTTGAAATCTGGGGTGCGGCGTACTCAAATGCTCTTCATGACCTGGAGGTGGCTCAGAAAAAAATATTAAAGGTAATACTGTTTAAAAATAACCGTTTCTCAACTAACAACCTGTTAAAGAAGGCTAAAGTGCTACGAATAAAACAACTCTACATGAACAATATGGTCCGATATCTCTTAAGTAACGAAGCACAAAAGGTCTTCGTGAGACCTGACCAAAATACAAGATTTACAGAAAACAGGCCAATCGTCACGCCGAAACCATATCACAATGCAGTACAACAAAGCATAAGGTATATGGGCCCAAGAGTGTTTAACATTCTTCCCAATAATCTTAAAGATCAACCATACAATTGAATAAAGAATCAACTTATATCCTGGTTGCTGACATTTGATACATTTTTTAGTGTAATATAGTGACCTAAACTGTTTCATCACTCTCTCTTGTTCTCTCTTGTTGTTTTTGTTACTCTTCTCTCGCTATATGGCTACCCCTTGGTAGTGTGACTGTCAAGAAGACTTTGCGAATGGTTGGGATGTGAATTCTATTAACTGTGTAGAAATTAAGTGTGAGTGTTCCCGAGCCATACGCACAAGCCACTGGCTCATTGTATGTCTCGGGAATGCCTTGACACTCTGAAGAATACAAAGTGTAATGTTTAGTGATTGTATTTTAAATTTATTCTTATTCTTAACTACTTTTCTGATAAAGTAGTTAGTAGTTATACTCAGTGGCGCCCCCAGGATTTTGTCTTGGAGGGAGGGGGGCTGAACAGTGCTATTCGGTAGATTTTCTCAATTAGTAGTGCACTTTTTAAATTTTTGTGTGTCTAGGTTGTTGATCTGGGGGGCTGCAGTCCCCCAGCTGCAGTCCCCCCTTCTGAGTGCGCCACTGCTGATATTCCACTACTTTTTTCAAGTAGTTTGCCCAGCTCTGGTCGTGATCCTGTAAGACGTGGTTCCTTAAATTGTATCTCCTAATTTTTCAATATTCACATCTGTCACATCAAAATAATTCGACTTGTGCAAGGGTTTTATGTTTCAAGAAGTGACTCTTTAAAATTACTCTTATAACATGTTCGAAATTCACATCTGTTACATCCAAACAGACCGACACCTTTTCAGTTTTCATGTTTTAAGACGTGGCGCTTTAGGTTAGTTTTTCTAATCGTTTGATATTTACATTTATCGCATCTAAATAATTTAACTTCTTCGGGGGTTTTATGTTTCAAGAAATGATACCTTAAACTAGACTTATACCGTGTTTGAAAATCGCATTTGTTGCAACCAAATAATTTAACTTCTTCGGGAGTTTTATGTCTCAAGTAGTGACTCTTTAAATAATACTTGGACTCCGTTCGATATTCACATTTGTCACATCCAAACAAACCGATTTTTTGTGGATTGCGGTGCGTTAAGGTGTGGCGCTTTAAATATTTTTTTCTAATTGATCGATATTCACATTTGTCGCATCTAAATAATTCGACTTCTTCGGGGGTTTTATGTTTCACGTAGTGACTCTTTAAATAAGACTTATAACGTGTTTGATAATCACATTTGTCGCATCTAAATAATTTAACTTCTTCGAGGGTTTTATGTTTTAAGTAGTGTTTCTTTAAATCGGACTTATAACGTGTTTGATAATCGCATTTGTCGCATCTAAATAATTTAACTTCTTCGGGGGTTTTATGTCTCAAGTAGTGACTCTTTAAACTACGCTTATAACGTGTTTGATAATCGCATTTGTCGCATCTAAATAATTTAACTTCTTCGGGGGTTTTATGTTTCAAGCAGTGTATCGTTAAAGTAGACTTATACCGTGTTTGATAATCGCATTTATCGCATCTAAATAATCTAACTTCTTCGGGGGTTTTATGTTTCAAGTAGTGACTCTTTAAATGATACTTATAACCTGTTCGAAATTCAAATTGGTCACATCCAAACAAACCGACTCCTTTTGAGTTTTCATGTGTTAACATGTGGCGCTTTAAGTGTTCTTTCCTAATTGCTCGATATTCACATTTCTCACATCCAAACAAACCGGCTTTTTGTGGGTTGTGTTTCTTTAAGATGTGCTCCTTTAAATTTCTGTTTCTAATTGCTCGATATTCACATTTGTCGCATCTAAACAATTCGACTTCTTCGGGAGTTTTATGTTTCAAGTAGTGAGCCTTTAAATTTCCTTTTCTAATTGTTTCATATTCACATTTGTCGCATCTAAATAATTTAACTTCTTCTGGGGCTTTATGTTTCAAGTACTGTCTCTTTAAAACAGACCCATAACGTGTTTGATAACCGCATTTGTTGCATCCAAACAAACCGGCTTTTTGTGGGTTGTGGTGCTTGAAGATGTGGTCCTTTAAATTTCTTTTTCTAATTGTTCGATATTCACACTTATTGCATCTAAAGAAATGGTTCTCTTCAGAGTCGGTGTGTTTCAACTGGTGCCTCTTTAAATATTGGTTCTGATATGTCTGACAATCCCACTTATGGCATTTAGACCTTTGTTTTTCTTGAAAGCTTCCATCAGACGACACACTACAACAAAGTGTAAAATAAAACATTATAAATATAAAAGTAGATAAGCAACATGGTTGATTGTGATTTTGTCAGTAAATAAAGGTCAGAAAAGCAAAACGGTAAATTAGATGTATCGCACATCTTTGGCCACTTCTACTATGCATATTGGAATCGGCGATGTTTTCTTTTATTTACGACAACCCAAGTAGACTTAAAACCTAAGCACTAACGTACCGTGGGCGTCTGAAGAGAAGGGAAATGTAGTCTATTGACACGGGATTTGAAGGATTGGAGGTTGGGACGGGAAGGGAAAACATCTGCAGGCCATTTGTTCCATAATCTGGAGACCCTAGGTATGAACGAGCGAGAGAAGTGGTCTGTTCTAGGCCTTTGCAGCTGGACAGTCAAAGATGCATACGTAACACACCTCTTGTTGTGCTGTCAGGAACACTCAAAGTGGGAATAATAAATAATATAGTTCCTCAGAGCAAAATCCGTGGAAATACCGATAGAAAACGGATAAATCCCCAACAGCGCGGCGATGAGCCAGAGAAGGGAGTTTTCTTTTGAGGACTGGGTCATTGGAGCGAAAAGGCTCTCTTTTGGATAGAATCATGGATGTTAAGTGTCGAAGGTGATGCCGCTCCCCAGATGTGGGAGCAGTACTCTAGGCTATTTCTCATTTCGGAAACATAGAGAGTGTATAAGTTGGAAGGGGAGAAGTATGTTCTGGCTCGAAAGAGAAAACCAAGCTTTTTAGCTGCCGATGTGGCTACTGAAATAATGTGTTTGTGACAGCTGAGATCATGTTCGAAAGCAATGCCAATAAGATCGAACGTTTCCATGTTCTGTAGAGTTTGGTCATTCACGTGGATAGGGTAAGCGTTGCCGGATTTTTTACGTGACAGCAAAGTTGGATTTTGGAGATGTTGAACTGAACAAGGTTCTTGGCATCCCAGTCTTAGATTAATTGAAGATCTTGGGAAAGGAAAAGGTGCATAGATCTGCGTTTATTATCCAGCTCTTGATTCGAGACCTTTCTGGAAAAATTAGTATTGGAGTGAAGAGTACTATCGTCAGCATAAATGTGGATGGGATTGGTAGTTGAAGAGAGCAGGTCATTAATGTGAAGAAGATATAGGGTTGGTGCCAGGACTGAACCTTGCGGGACGCCAGCATTGATAGGATGGAAGTAGATGAGTGACCGTCAACCACGACAGATATGTGCCGATTAGAGCGGAAGCTACCGATTCACGTACATAGTTTGGTAGGAAGACCGTAAGAAGGTAGTTTGTTGAGTGCGGCATGCCACACTTGGTCAAAGGCCTTGGAAATATCAAGAGCAACAATCTGAGATTCGCCACGAAATTCGAGAGACTTGTTCCAGTTATATGTGACAAAGCTAAGGAGATCAGCTGTGGATTTTTGGTGACGAAATCCGTACTGTCTGTCATGGATGATTTTGTGTTTTTCTAAGTATTTTAGAATTTGCAAGTTGATGGCTTTCTCCATAACTTTGCTGACAACAGAGATAAGAGAGATAGGTCAATAATTGGATGGAAGGCTCTTGGAACCTTTCTTCGGGACAGGCTGCACATGAGCAGTTTTCCAGCTATCTGGGAAGCTATCCTTGTCACAGAACTAAAAAGCACCATCAAGCGCCTAAAAATATATTATTTTTTCTTTTTGGTGCTTTTTATTAAACGTGTGTTTTTTAAAAAGTGTTTTTACTTATAAATTATTATTAAATTAAAAATGAACCAGTGTAAATAGTTTTCCACAAATATATAAATTTAAAAATTTTATTACCCTTGTAATTTCAAACAAATAAATAATGTAAAAATACTAAAATTTCAGTGGAATATGTATTTTTTAATAACTTCAACAGGAAATAAATAACTCACCCACATAAACTGGTTCCCGAAATTATATCTGACACGTCCACACACCATTCTCCATTTTTCTTAATAATCTGAAGCCTTTCCAGTCGGACAATTAATTCAGGCGCAGGTCTGTTTGTCTGTTTATACATAAATGTATCGCTTGGAACATGTTCAATTTCATAGAGATTCGACTCTAACTCTGCTTTAATCGGTGGGGTACTCGTACTATTGTTTTCCATAATAGCAGCCACTGACAGATCTTTGGGCTCCATTTTTACTTCTGCTACAAGACAACAATAACCGTATTACCTTGAACATAATGGAACAACAGCAGAAATAACAAACATAAATCGAATTTTATCCAGGAACTGGTAATAATAATAATAATAATAATAATAATAATAATAATAATAATAATAATAATAATAACTTTATTGCCAACCAAATGATATTTTTTATCACCAAGAACGTCACAAGAGGCTGCATAATATACCAAATACAAGTATACTTAAGTTTAAGAACAAGTTAAAACCATTTATGAGGCATACAATTTAAAATTTAAAATCGAGAATCAGGAATGTACAGACGGGTACGAGTAAAGATTTTAATACAGACTAAATTTAACTTGCATATTAATAGAAAACAAGTTTGCACCACACTTAACAGAATACAATTTAAAATCGGTGTAAAGACGAGAATACACAAAAGGCAAACAGAAATTTCAGACTAAAAACGAGTTTACAAGGTAAAGCGGAAGGAGTAAAAACATTTGTCCCTTAGAAATTTCGCCACTCCTGACTTAATTAGGAAGTTCCCTTAGACATGGGCGCCCGCAGGGGAGGGCCGGGGGGGGGGGGGGGGGGGGTCGTGGCCCCCTGAGATCGTGAGATTGTCATACTTCGTAATTTTTGTTGGACGAATTGCCGGATTTCTATTATTTTTATAATAAATAACATTTCTTTTTATGATAAATGTTGTCTATTTTTGGGATGTTTGAACATCTTTATAAAGCCACGTACAAAAAATTCAATTAGGATTAGGAATATTATTTAAACCTAGTTTTAACTCAATGCAACCGGTAAAATTACTATGAATTTTCTGCAGCCTGCATGTTTATTTAATGAAGAAGTTTTTAACATGTTTTTCTAGTATTCCGTGCTAAAATTAGCAAAACGGAATCCCTGCGGTGTCCGTCCGTCTGTCGCAGGCGATTTTCTCTGAAAGCACTCGACGTAAAAATTTGAAATTTAGCACAGAGATAGAGTGTGGTGGCCCAATTATAAACGTGAAGTATAAAAAGTTGAATTTTGTTTCGGGGAGTTAATTTTAGGGGGTGAATTGGGAATTGGAAAAAAAATTTAAAGGGCATAGTGTAGAGTGTCAAATGAAAGCTTTACTGAAGCAAGAATTCCACAATATATATGATGTATTTTTTTTACCATTTTTCAGGAACAATGCTTAAAAATTGCTGTCCCCCACCATCACCACCAAAAGAATCGCCCAGAAAAATCTAAAAAAAAAAATCACGAACATTGAGAGTTAGATGTAGATTGAGCCAAAATTATCAGGATTGAAAAATTCTAGCGCGATCACTTGTTATTAACAATTTAAGTGTTTATGTCCTTATAACTGCTGAACCATGGCTTTAGAGAAAAAGGTTTTCGACAAAAAATATTTCTCACGATGTAACGAATAGCTTTTGTTCTTACACGTTTTTAAAAATTTTTAATTTGGCTCAGTCGAAACTCTCCCCACTCAGCTCCGCGCATACGCGATGTGATACGGGGTTGATGCTGTCGACGGAGGGTAGCGCGGCAGATGGACGGAGATCGGGCGGCCGAGGTTTGCTCAGGTTAAGTGGGGAACTGATGGCACGGAATACTAATTGTGCAAGTATAGCTTGCACTTGACCGAATTTTTCTATTTTTAATTATTAGTGAATTTGTATAAATCACTGCAAATAAAATCTTTAAAAATATATCAATTTTTTTTATTTTGCCCCCCTCCCCTGGGAAAAAAGTCTGCGGGCGCCCATGTCCTCAGACAGAAAATTTTGTAGAGTCCCATGTCAGTTAATAGTCTATACCTACTTTAACTTGATGAAAGTCGAAAAAAGCTAACTCAATATTTCCAAAAATGGCGAAAATACTGAATTTCTTATTTGTCCAAAGTTTGCGCGCAGCCGGAATATCGTGTGACGTCATCAGACCATCCGTATTATCAGTGCATGAGTAGACTTGAGCAACTTTTCTTTTTTCGGCAGGGGCGGATTTAGAATTTCCTCTAGGGAGGGGGGCGCAAGTGACCTCGAGCTACACAAAATTATATACCAAAAAAAAAAACGGACAAGTTCACGTGGGACATTATTTTCTTATTGTTTAGGGTTCTAAGAAATGCACACTATTTCAAAATGGACGAAATATCTAAACAACGTTTGTCATCTTAACTTACCAAAAGTGTAGCATTTTTTTATTTATACCTTCTGTCTATTTGGACTGATATATGAAAATTTTTCGAAAACATACTTGTTAAAAGCAACTTTTTTGGAAAAGGGGATTCGAAAACTAGGGGTGTTTTCAAAACTTTTTTTTCGATTTTTTTAACCACTTCTCGAAATTATTTTTTTTAAGAAAGCATGTTTTTAGAAAGTGCATTTGATCAAACATTGTTTTCGAAAAAGACTTCGAATATTCATATTAAAAAAAAAAACACTTTTTCGAAAGTAATTTACTACAGAGTAACATAGCAGACACAAGGAAATGTAAACCTGACCGAACACAAAAACGGTTCGTTTAGGTGAGTTCAGGATCTTTTTGTTATTTTTTCATTGACATTTTCTAAGCCAGTAGAGTTTATAATTTAAATTTAGAAAAACTATGTTTTCTAAAAAATATATTTTCGTAAAATATATTTTTGAAAGATTCTTTAACAATTTTTTTTTCGAAGAAGCTGTTTTTCGGAAAAATTTACTTAATTTTACATCAAAAAAGATGTTTGTTTAAAAAAATAGAACAGTTGGTCAGCTTAGGTTACAAGGGACACGACCAACTGTTTATTTTTTTATTTATGACCCTGTGCTCATTTGGGCAGATATACGAGTACTTACAAAGGTACAATTTTTCAAATTTTTTCTAAAGCACTTTTCAAAAATACGTTTTTTCAGAGAACATCTATTTCGAAATTAAATTTTTTCGGATATTAATAAACTGTTCCAAGCAACGGCCTTTTGAAAAAGTAATTTACGAGAAAGTATCGTACCAAACCTAAGGAAATCTGATCAAACCCAAAAAAGGTGCGTTTAGGTTTGTTCAGGATTCATTAACATTTTCCAAGCTACTAGAGTTCATAATTTAATTTTCTAAATACGTTTATCGAAAAAATATATTTTCGGAAATGAACCCATGTTTTAAAAATTACTTTTTGAAGACATTTTTGAAAAAATGTACTTACGAAATACGTGTTTTCGAGAAAATATTTCATAAATCCGTTTTCAAAAAAGCATCTTTGAAATTTTTTTGAAAAAATGTAGGTACGTTCGGAATATGTGTATTCGACAAAATATTTGTGAAGTTTCGATAATCCGTATTCTAAAAAGCTGTTTTTTAAAAACAATTACTTTCAAAAGAGATGTTTTTGAAAAAAAAACTATTTTATTTGTTTTCTTTAGAAGCCAAACCGATCCGGCGCACAGTGGGGCCAGAGACCCTTAAATCTGGCATCAATTCAGAGAGTGGGTTTACTGCAGAATTGTTTTTAGTCATCGTATCACCGTATAAAAAAGTTATTAAAGTACCATAAAACAGCAATTTCATACTTATTTACTTATCATAATATTTGAACAGAAATATGCTTTAATAATTCTGATTATGCATTATAGGCCAGGTAGTGGAAACATTCAAAAGCCAAAATTTAATAATAATTCCGAAAGTCGACAATTTTGGGTGGATGATTGAAGGAGTACTGAAAATGATAAAGCTTATTTTGCAACCATCTTCAAGGTCGGGAACTTGGCCAAATCGTGCAAAACATATTAATTTTTATAATTTGGCGGACAAAATTCCGAAAGTTTTGCAACTTTCAAAGAACGTTCATTAACTACTTTTGCACCGTCTATTAGATTTGCAACCAACTGAAAGGTCGGGAACATGTTTTTTTTTTAACAATTTGTGTTTTTGTTTATATCGTAGCGGACAAAATATGGAAAGTTTTGCAAAATTGTATTAAAATTCAACCTAGCGTTTCCAAAAGTTGTATAAATTTGCAACCATCTGTGTTGCCGGGAAGTTTAGTTTATTTGATGACGTCGTTTTTTTGGCTCTAACTAGGCCAACAAAATTCCGAAAGTTTTCAAAATGGGTTGCAAATGTAGATTGAAGTGCATTGCATGTTGTATTAAATTTGCAACCCCCTACTTGGCCGGGAATACAGTCAAATTGACAATATTAAAATCTTGTAATTTTTTTTATTTCGAAAAAATTCCGAAAGTTTTGCAAATTTGATAGAACGTTAGAAATAGGTCATTTTATATTAACATAAATTTGCAACCCCCTACTTGGCCCGGAATCAAGTCAAACTGGCAATAATAAAATTTTGCAATTTTCGACTTCCGAAAAAATTGTGAAAGTTTTGCAAATTTGATAGAACGTTAGAAATAGGTCATTTTATATTTACATAAATTTGCAACCCCCTACTTGGCCGGGAATCAAGTCAAACTGACAATAATAAAATTTTGCAATTTTTTGACTTCCGAAAAAATTGCGAAAGTTTTGCAAATTTGATAGAACGTTAGAAATAGGTCATTCTATATTAACATAAATTTGCAACCCCCTACTTGACCGGGAATCAAGTCAAACTGAGAATAATAAAATTTTTGCAATTTTTTTACTTCGGAGATAATTGCGAAAGTTTTGCAAATTTGATAGAACGTTAGAAATAAGTCATTTTATATTAACATAAATTTGCAACCTCCTCCGAGGTAAGGAAGTAATTTTTTAAACATATTTTATGTATACACGTGAATTCTACTCGAACCGTAATGTTTTTTCACTCGAAAAAAAAAAATTGAAAGTGTTTCAAGTTTATGGGAAGGCAAATATATTAATTTAATAAATATAACTAATTTCAATTTGCACCCCTTCCGGAGTTAGAGAAATTATACTGGGCTCATTTGAAAATAATTCATTTATTTGTATTTACCATTTGCCCATCACAAATCTTTTAAGTTGAAGGCTGCGGCGAAATGTAAACGAACCCCACCTGTTAAGATAAGAATACAATAAGTAGCCACGGTCGCCGGTCGGTGGTGCGTCTTATGCTATTGTTGTTTTAAATTTCATTTTATGGTTTATTTGGGAATATTTTTTTTAGGGTTTCGTGAAACGGAATACTTAGGGAATCACTTCGGTGTCCGTAAACGTGTCTGTCACAGGCGATTTTCTCTGAAACTATTGGACGTAAAAATTTGAGATTTGGCACAGAGATAGAGTGTGGTGGCCCAATTATAGATGTGAAGTATAAAAAGTTGAATTTTATTTCTGGGGTTTAATTTCAGGGGGTAAATTGGCAAATGGAAAAAAATTCAAGGTCATCGTGTAGGGTGTCAAATGAAAGCTTATTGAAGCACGAATTCAACAATATATGTATATGATGTATTTTTGGCGTTTTTTTTTAGGGAAAAGCGCTTAAAAATGACTGTCCCCGACCCTAGTTACCAAAAGGATCGCTTAGAAAAATCTGAAAAAAATCATGAACATTGAGAATTAGGTGTAGATTGCGAGAAAATTATCAAAAAGTTAAATTTTGGAGCTGGGGTGGGGCTGGGGGTTAATTCGGGGGGTGTGGTAAATTTCACAATGGAAACACTTTCAAGGGCATTGTGTATGATGTCAAATGAGAGCTTATTGAAGCACGAATTCAACGATATATATGATGTATTTTTTATTACATTTTTTAAAATATGTTTCGGGAAAAACGCCTAAAAATTGCTGCCACTCACCCTTATCACCAGAAGGATCGCTCAGAAAAATCTTTAAAAAATCTTGAACGTTACGAATTAGCCAAAATTATCAGGACTGAAAAATTCTAGCGCGGTCAATTGTTATAAACAATTTAATTGTTTATTTCCTTGTAACTGGTGACCCATTGGTTTTAGAGAAAAGGTTTTTTGACAAAATATATTTCTCACGATGTAAGGAACAACTTTTGTGTTTACACGTTTTTCAAAATTTTTAATTTGGCCCACTCAGCTCCGCGCACCCACGATGTGATACGGCGCTAGTGTCGTCGGCGGCGGGTAGCGCGGCAGATGGACGGAGATCGGGCGGCTAAGATTAAGTAGGAGGCTGATGACACGGAACACTAATTGTGCAAGTACAGCTTGCACTCGACCAATTTTTTTTTCTGAAACGGTAGATTAAGCGTTTTTTTGTGTTACGCATATCGGCATCATGTTAGAAGAAATATTACTTTTTATTGCTGCTACATACAGGGTGTCTTAAAAGTCTTATTATGGGCAAATACCTTTGCTATCAATAAAGATAGAGATACCAAATTTTAGTTGTTCTTATTGGTTAATAAATCTACCTTTTTATGTAATTTAACTTTTTCAACACCCCTGAGGGGTGACGCTAGGAAGTTGAAGTCAAAAATTTTAAATGCAACCCTATGCCGTGTGATACCACATACGATATTGTGAATTTCTCACCGAACGCAAAATTCTCAATAACTATGGTAAGGCTAATCCTTGAATAAAAAACCAGAGGCGGCGATGGCGAAAATAAGTCAATGCGTATGGGTTATATACCTGATAAGTAAGGCTGGCAGCGTATTGGCATTCTATACTATTATTCAGAGCAGTAGTACCAACGAAGTTCGGTGGTACCGTGTTATATGTTCGGTGGTAGTACTCTTCATTTAACGCAAAGGCTTAAAGACGATATATACGGCGATTCAGAACACGGCCATGTCTTAGCAGCCTGAAACGTAGTACTGTATACAATGGGTTTGAATAACGAACCGTGTGTCTCGACTAGAGTTGCCAGATTCGGAAGACTAATTTCCGGGACGTCCTGTCAACCAAAAAAAAAAAGAAAAAACGCTCTATGGTGTAGTCAAAAACTTAATATGTGTGTTTGGCCAAAAGAACGACGGTAACATCGTTTACAAATTTACAAATACTACTTATATTTATCGCTATAGACCTGGCAAGTTTTAACAATTCGTCTTCAGGCCCTTGTAAAAAGGACAAAAATTCTGAGCAAGTCTAACTGGAATTAATTCGAATTTGCAGCTCAGCTGCAAGTTGTTTATTTTTGTTTGATTAAAGATTTCCGGGATAGTACAGTAAAATTCCGGGATCCGGGACGACCTAACAAATTCCGGGATTTTCCCGGAATTCCCGGACGTCTGGCAACCCTAGTCTCGACTAATCTATAAAAACGCGGAAAGAGTTTGGTTATGTCTTTTGTTATTGTTTCAAAATCAGACGCGTGTATGAAAGTAGTTTGTTTTGATTTCTTCCCAAACACGTGAACTGAAATTCAATAAAAATGAATTAGGAGGTTGAATTGTGCAATGAGGGTACCTCTTCAATAATCGAATATCCCGGGCTAATAGACAATGGTTTCAAAGTAAAAATTCGATTTAAAAAGACAGATGGTAACAGTGCGTAGTGTGACACAGGCTGGCACGGTTGGTCTAAGCAAGCCCAGAGGCGTCTATGCCGAAAATAAGTACCTACGTATACAGTATCTGACAGAAATAATTTAGTTCATGGGCGTCGCCATGATTGTGTGAAAAAAAATGTTAAGTGTCGAAGGTGATGCCGCTTTTCATATGTGAGAGCAGTAGGTACTCTAGGTTAGGTCTTATTTGGGAAACATAGAGTGTATATGGAAGGGGAAAAGTATTTTCTGGCTCGAAAGAGAAAACCAAGTTGCCGCTGTGACTACTGAAGTAATGTGTTTGTGCCAGCTGAGATCATATTCAAAAGCGAGGCCAACAAGATCGAACGTTTCATTGTCCTATAGGCCATTCATGTGGATGGGGTACGCGTTGCCAGATTTTGTGCGTGACAGGGAGCAAGACTGGGTTTTGGAGGCGTTGAACTGGACAAGGTTCTTGGCACCTCAGTCTAAGATTAATTGATGATCTTGGGGAAGGGATAGGTGCATAGATCTGCGTCTATTATCCAACTCTTGATTCGAGACTTGTCTGAAAATGAATATTGGAGTGAAGAGTACTAGCGTCAACATAACTGTGGATGGGATTGCTAGTTAAAGAGTGCAGGTCATTAATGTGAAAAGAAATAGGGTTTGTGCCAGGCCTGAACCATGGGGGACACCAGCATTGTTGGGATGGAAGTTAGATGAGTGACCGTCAACCACGACAGATATGCGCCGATTAGAGAGGAAGCTACCGATCTAGGTACATAGTTTGGTAGGAAGACGACGAAGGTACTAAGGAGTGCGGCATGCCATAGTTGGTCAAAGGCCTTGGAAATATCAAGAGCAACAATCTGAGATTCGCCATGAAATTCGAGAAACTTGTTCCAGTTATGTGTGACAAAGCTAAGGAGATCAGCTGTGGATCTTTGGTGACGAAATCCGTACTGTTTGTCATGGAAGATTTTGTGTTTTTCTAGTTATTTTAAAATTTGCAAGTTGATTGCTTTCTCCATAACTTTGCTGACAACAGAGAGAAAATATACTTGGATGGAAGGGACTTGGAAACTCGTCGGGACAAGCTGCACACGAGCAGTCTTCCAGAAACTTGGGAAGATACCCTTGTCATAGGAGATCTGGAAAAGACGAGTTAAGATGGGTGCAAGTTCTGGAGCGCATTTTTAGAACAATTGCGGGTATGCCATGCATACCGGGGAACTTTTTGGTGTCAAGGAATAGAAGAATTTTTTGACCTTGTTTAACCTTAAGTATTATGTCGGGATTTTGTGAGGTACAGACGTAGCGGTTGGAAAAGCGAAATTGGCGGAAGGGATTAGGGTGGAATTGGCAGCGAATTGTTTGGCAAATAGTTAATCTTTTCCTTTAGAGGTGGAGATAATTTCGTTGTCAGAGGTCAGGAGAGGAAAAGTGCTTCTACTGAAGTTTTGACTAAAGTTTTTGGCAAATGACCAGAAAAAATTGCTGCCGTTGGCACAGTAAAGCACTTTACCTTTTATGCGGTTGTTAAAAACATTTTTGGACTCTTAAGATAGTTTGGTTCTATTGATTTCTTGCCTCGGTGAAAATTTGACGATTTTCGGATGTAAGATTTTAAAGATACTTTTTGTGAGCTTGGACTTTTTTGAGCCTGGATTTATCACGGGCCTTGGAGAACCATGGCTTTTGATGGTGGAGTTTAGGTTTCTAGCGGGTATGTGGCATGAAACCTTCAATACCTACCTGCTTCAATGATATCTGTAATATGAAAGCAAATTTCAGAGGGATCGGGAGTGCACAAATAGACAGGGGGAGCAGAGCAGAAGTTTCAAAGACCATCCCAGTCGGCAGAATTGTAGTGCCAGATCTTGCGTTCCGGCATGATTTCAACCAACTCGGGATGTACGGGACAAGAGACGGTAATGAGGCCACGATCTGAATTGTCAAGTTGACTTGATTCCCGACCACGTACCTAGGTGGTTGCAAATTTATGTTATTATAAAATGACCTATTTCTAATGTTCTGTCAAATTTGCAAAACTTTCGCAATATTGTCGGAAGTAAAAAAATTGCACAATTTTATTATGGTCAATTTGACTTGATTCCCGACCACGTACGGGGTTGCAAATTTATGTTAATATAAAATGACCTATTTCTATTGTTCTATCAAATTTGCAAAACTTTCGCAATTTTTTCGGAAGTAAGAAAGTTGCAAAATTTTATTATTGTCAATTTGACTTGATTCCGACCACGTAGGTGGTTGCAAATTTATGGTGATATAAAATGACCCATTTCTAACGTTCCACCAAATTGGCAAAACTTTCGCAATTTTTTCAGAAGTAAAAAAATTGCAAAATTTTATTTTTGTCAATATGAGTTGATTGGGTTCCCGACCACGCAGGTGGTTGCAAATTTATGTTATTATAAAATGACCAATTTCTAATGTTCTCTCAAATTTGCAAAACTTTCGCAATTTTTTCGGAAGTAATAAAATTGCACAATTTTATTATTGTCAATTTGACTTGTTCCCGACCACGTAGGGGATTGCAAATTTATGTTGATATAAAATCACTTATTTATAACGTTCTATGAAGTTTGCAAAACTTTCGCAATTTTTTCGGAGGCAAAAAATTTACGAAATTTTATTACTGTCAATTTGACTTGATTCCCGATCACGTAGGGGGTTGCAAATTTAATACAAGATGCAATATACTTTAGTTAACATTTGCAACCCTTTTTGAAAACTTTCGGAATTTTGTTGGACAAGTTGGAACAAAAAAAAACGACGCCACCAAATAGAGTAAACTTCCCGGCAACACAAATGGTTGGAAATTTATACAACTTTTGGAAACACTAGGTTGAATTTAAATACCAATTTGCAAAACTTTCCATATTTTGTCCGCCACGTTATAAGCAAAAACGTAAATTGTTATAAAAAAACAGGTTCCCGATCTTCCAGGTGGTTGCAAATCTAATAGACGGTGCAAAAGCAGTTAATGAACGTTCTTTGAAAGTTGCAAAACTTTCGGAATTTTGTCCGCCAAATTATAAAAATTAATATGTTTTTGCACGATTTGGCCATGTTCCCGACCTTGAAGATGGTTGCAAAATGAGCTGTAGCATTTTTAGTACTCCTTCAATCATACACCCAAATCTGAAGACTTTCGGAATTATTATAATTTCATCGGCTTTAATGACTTATTAATAAAGAGTAAACTGTAACTTACGATTAATTTGTATAACAAACTGCTTGCGGAATGAAGTGGAAATTGAAAATGTTTTTATTTTACAAGTTAAAGGATTGTAATCTACATTATTTACATTCAAATATTTATTGTTTGCTTCTTTAAGCAAAAATAAATTTAAAAATACTTGGGAATAGGTTAAAAACGGTAATCTATTTTGCGCGCAGTATGTTTATTAATTAAGAAGTTATAAAGAATCTGAAGCAGAATCATCTCCACTCTCCATGCTTGAATCTGCTACTGAAATATTAGGAGAGATTATCATCTGATTCGGTAGGAAAATGTTTTAACGTTTTTTTAGAAATCTTTCTGAAGCTAGTAATGAAATGGTCAGAAGATATCAACATTAAATTTAAAATATCCTCATTACATTTTTCACGAGAACATTTCCTGGAGAACTTTTCACGATATTTTTTGAAATTTTTGTTCTGTGCTTCCCGAGCCTCTTCTGACAATTGACCAATTGGTAACAAAAACGACGAAATTACATCTGGTCCATGAATAAGCAATTTATGCACGGTAGGTGGCACATAGAACCAAGGATATAAATTAATAAAATATCTAGCAGTATCAAGAGTAAAAACTCCAACGTTACCAATCAGTCACCAATGTCATTTTTTAGATCACGTGATACAAAAAACTAATTTGACAGCTTGCAAAATAACCTTTTAGTGATATCTATTTATTATAATTATTGCCTGCCTTAAAGGTAATTAATAATATAAATTACGAGGGGATTGAAAAGTGTGATTTTTACAAAACTATAAGGGCTTTTTGGTATTTTCTGGCAATTATTGACACAAATTGTATTGAAACGTAGTCTTTACATCACAAGTTTCATCTATTTTAAGGATTGGTAATATTGCTCTAGTACAAATGTGCCCACGGGTTAATATTGTACCATGTAAAATTACCCGTGGAAAAAGAAACGCTCTTTAAAAAAGAGTAATTAAACTAAAGGTGCAAGAATGTGCAACGGTTTGTTTTGCTCTTTCAAAGTACAATATTCCTACTTTATTTATTTATGAAAAGATCAGTATGGAAGTGCTTGGAAGTAAACGATAATACTACCTTAAAAGTATAATTGATGAATTCTGAAACCTTTTTGTAAGAATCTATTTACACAAAGTATGGCAAAACCATTGCACAACTAATATAAACCAAATACCTGAAGGTATTGAATCCATAATTAAACAAAGTTTATAACTCGTGTACTAAACCAGTACTGACTTCGCAAAAACGTACCAGTAACTACAGAATATTTAACACAGATCACTATTTAATCGGACGCTAGTGTTCGCCTGAGATATTCTCGCTTAAGAAAGGTCGTGCATAGTATTAGGGCGGGGAAAATAATGCAGTGGTATGTGTAGTTAAGAAATATAAGCAAAGGATTTTTCAATGTTCAATTTAATATTTTGAATAAATGCCACGTTTATGGGTTCCCGGCCCCACTGTGAAGCGCAAAGTTTGATAAAATCGCAGTGAGATCCGTAAGAAATGTTTACAGAATCAATATAAGAGCATGCAAATCAAAAATGTCCGAAAAGGCTTGCATTTTTTTTATATAATTAATTATAATATATGATTATAATTATAATAATTGATATAATTCTGTGCCGTCGTTATTCAAAACGATATACTTGAATGGGCCAAGTTGCTATTGAGTAAGCTGCCTAAATACTACGCCAGTCTGATGATCCCCAACAAGGGTGAAAGCTTACTGTCTGCCAGCCCGGGGTTGTCCATTAGATCGTGGACTCCCCGTACTTCGATGCAAAAACATATCTTACTGTCTTTTAGTCCGAATAGTTGAAATCTTTTTTGTACAAGGCTTCAGCCTTCCCCCTAAATCCGCCACTGTGTCTCGGCACGTGGAAAAAAGATTTGTAGGGTGTTTTTATGGCCGTGCTAGGACATCTAGGTACGATGCAATAATTGTAATTTTTTGGTTTAGTTTTAGGCATAATTATCAATAATTATTAAATTAAAATGACAAATCTAAACCAGGAACGAAACAAACTCGGTGCCGCTCGGTCGAGCGATGGCTGCTCAAACACAATGCGAATATTATATAGATGGCGTCCTAGCTTCCTTTGGCGTCGCGTGACGTCACAGTGGTTTCCGGTGTGTGGGCCGGGTGCGATCCGGAATACAAACTTTGAGAATCCATAACTTTCTTATTTATGAAGATAATTTTTAAAATAATTCGCAGTTAGAATACATTTTTATTTAAGAATAAATCTATTAATCAAATACAATCACTAAACATTACACTCTATATTCTCCAGAGTATCAAGGCATTCCCGAGACATATAATGAGCCAGTGGCTTGTGCGTATGGCTCGGGAACACTCACACTTAATTTCTACCCAGCTAACAGAATTCACATCCCAACCATTCGCAAAGTCTTCTTGACAGTCACACTACCAAGGGGTAGCCATATAGCGAGAGAAGAGTAACAAAAACAACAAGAGAGAACAAGAGAGAGTGATGAAACAGTTTAGGTCACTATATTACACTAAAAAATGTATCAAATGTCAGCAACCAGGATATAAGTTGATTCTTTATTCAATTGTATGGTTGATCTTTAAGATTATTGGGAAGAATGTTAAACACTCTTGGGTCCATATACATTATGCTTTGTTGTACTGCATTGTGATATTGTTTCGGCGTGACGAGTGGCCTGTTTTCTGTAAATCTTGTATTTTGGTCACGTCTCACGAAGATCTTTTGTGCTTACTTAAGAGATATCGGACCATATTCTTCATGTAGAGTTGTTTTATTCGTAGCACTTTGAGAAACGGTTATTTTTAAACAGTATTACCTTTAATATTTTTTTCTGAGCCACTTCCAGTCATGAAGAGCACTTGAGTACGCCGCACCCCAGATTACAACACTGTAATTCATTATTGATTCTACCAACGCTCGGTACATATTTAATGTTTCTTTTTTTGAAACACAATTTCGAAGTATGTAGAATTTATGATACAGTTTTCGAATCTCCCCGTAATGTGCTCCACATGACCAACCCACTTCATGTGCCTATCAATCACTACTCCCAGGTATTTCATTTTTTCCTCGGCTGTGATTTTCATATCACACTTATGTCTGCACAATTATTTTTATGTATAGTTAGAGCTGAACATATCTGTGTCATTGAGAAGCACTTGAAGTGAGACTTGGCGGTGTTCAATGTTAATACATTTTGGCCAAACCATGCCTTTATTAAAGTAAGTGCACTCTCCATTAGTTTCCGGGTCTCGCACCATGTTTTCCCCTTAACCATGATTGCAGTGTCATCGGCATAACAGACCACCCCGCCCTCCGGCAGCAATTTAAGCATGTATAATATATCTACTCGGTGACAATCTTAACGATAAATTTAATACCTTCTTTGATATATTTATGGAGAATTTTAACTATTGCTTCCCTCTTGAATCGTGTATACCTCAAGATAGGTCTTTCGGAAAACCGTGGCTCTCACAGGAAATTATTGAGGGAGGTAGTTTCCTGAGAGATATATTTAAGGCTTATAAATTTACATCAGATCCCGAACTATTAGTTCGTTATAATATTTTAAAGAAACAGCACCAAAAAAGAATTCTCATAGCAAAAAAAAATCACAACAATAATCTATTTGCAAACTCTAAAAATAAATCTAAAACAGCCTGGCAAATAATAAAAAACGAAACAAATCAAAACAAGGTCAGTGACCTGCCAGATTTCTTTGTTGACAATAATGGTGATAACAGAATTTACAAGCTTGATTTGGCCGCTCAGGCATTTAATAATTATTTTATTGACTCTATAAAGAACATTACTTCTAACATAAAGGTTTCTCATAATAATGTAAACGATAAAAAAACATTCAACGATACCTTATTCCTATCACCTTATTTAAAGGAAGACATTCGTAGTATAATACTGTCAGTTTCAAAGAAGGATTCTTGTGGTTTTGATGAAATACCCTGTTCACTTCTGAAGCACGTAATTGACTATATTGTTGATCCTCTAACGTATTTGATAAATATGTCCTTTTCTGAAGGCTCGTTCCCCAAAACTTTAAAAAACACTATTATTCATCCTATTTTTAAAAAGAATGATAAACATGATATATCTAACTATAGGGGTATAGCCCTTCTATCTATTTTTTCAAAAATATTTGAAAAAGCTTTTTATAGCAGACTTTTGTCATTCCTTGAAAAGAAAGCTTTTTTCAGTCCTAACCAATTTGGGTTTCGTAAGGGAGTATCCACACACCATGCCATAGTTTCATTATACAATAAAATTATGGAGAGCATTGACAGCTCTAACCAAGCTGCATGCCCTTTTTTCGATTTAAAAAGGGTTTTTGAAGTAATAGACATTAATCTGTTACTCTGTAAGTTGAGCAGATATGGAGTTCGTGGTAACTCGTATTACTGGCTAAAAGATTTTCTGTCAAATCGTTCCCAAAAAGTGATTTTAAAACAGAATGGCATTACTTATTCTTCAACTGCCAAAACTGTTGACAGCGGCGTTCCTCAGGGAAGTTTGTTGGGGCCCCTATTGTTTATAATTTTCATAAACGATATTGTTTCCGAGAGTTTTAGAAACTCTTTTATTTCTTTATTTGCAGATGACACTGCAGTGGTATGTTCTGGTAACAATGTCGAGAACGTTAGCAATAATGCTAATAATGCTGTTGTGCAAGTTCAGAATTACTGCCAATCTAATGGCTTAGTCCTTAACTACGAAAAAACAGAATTAATTTTCTTTTCATTACGAGATTTGAACAAGAGCCTCTTGGTAAAAATTAATCAAAAAACCATAGAGCAAAAACCGGTAGCCAAGTTTCTTGGCGTTTTTATAGATTCACGGCTTTCATGGTCATATCAAATTGATCATATTTTGAAAAAGTTATCCATTTATCTGTTTGTTATCCGGCAACTGCGCTCAAAAGTTGACCTAAATCTTTTAAAGCTGTACTACTTTTCGTATGTCCAGTCTTGCCTAGCATATGCAATTGTGTCCTGGGGAAATTGTTCAAGGGCTAATGAAGTATTTATACAACAAAAGAAAATCATAAGAACTATGCTATTTAAATCACCCCGACACCCATGTCGTCAATTGTTTTCAAGTTTGGGTATACCAACCTTCCCCTCACTTTACTTGTATAATTCAGTTAAGTACGCAAGAGAGAATTCTTCTGTTATTGGATTGGCTCGGAATGTCACTGACCATTACGAACTGAGGCAAAATTTTAACTTAAATATCCCTAAGCATCGTTTGTCGGCTGTTGCAAATAGCCCACTGGTTCTGCCCATTAAATTGTATAATAAGCTGCCGACTGTTTTGAAACAAATTTCTGCTTCATGCAGATTTCTTAAAGCTGTTAAACAATTTTTTTACTCTAGAATTTTTTATTCAGTTCAAGAGTACTTGGATTGCGACACCTAGGTATGTAAATGAATAATGTTATGATACTTATAACTAGTCAGCGTGCTGTGAACACTGTTCGTTTGTCTCTGGATGTGCTTTTGTATATTTATTTTTTGTTGTATATTTATATATTTACTTGTTATTAACTGCCTTATTTACATTTGACAATATCCCATACTTATAACATAAGTCAATAGGAAATAAGTGTATTTTATTTTATTATTTATGTATATGCAGAACAGTACCCGGCCAAGCACCGTGCCCTGCGGCACACCTCATTCCACTCGACGAGACTCACTTAGGGTGCTTCCAATTTTTACTCGCTACACTCTGTCCGTCAAGTAAGATTTAAACAGTTTGTGTGGTAAGCCTCTTATGCCCATCTTATACAGCTTGTCAAGTAGAACGCAGTATGACACAGTGTCGAAAGCCTTGGCCAGGTCCAGGAGTGTTACCTTGCATTTTTCACCATTATTAAATCCCTTGGCGATGTGCTCAGTCACATAACGCACTGCATCCTGTGCTACAGCGCTGCCTGAAGCCAAATTGATATTTTGATAGAATGTTATTTCGATTTAAGAAATTACACAATCTAAGTTTTAAACCCTTTTCTATTATTTTACTTATATTGCTGGTCAGTGCAATGGGCCTATAATTTCTCATTTCTTTCTTTTTTTGAACCTGCCTTGTGCAGAGGAATTATGATTGCATCTTTTAGGATGACAGGGAACACTCCAGTGCGCATTATAGTGTTAATAAGATGGAGTAGAGGGGTCAGCAGATTTAAATGAAATTTTTTTATTACTTTCGCCGGGATATTATCAGATTCACTTGCCGTATCTGTTTTTAGTGTACTTATTTGAGTTATTAATTCCGCTCGTGTAATGGGCAGCATATACATGCTATTTCTTTTAGATGTAATTGTGTTATTTTGGGCGTTGTTATTATTAAGGTGAGTTATTATTTTATTTGCCAATTTTCTTACCACAGAACTGAAATAATCGTTAAATTCGTTAGTTATGTTTTTAACTTCTGTATTTTCTCCGTTCAAAATGTTTTTTATTTGCGGTTTATTTTTCGCCTCATTTGTTACCATTTTGATTGTTTCCCATGTTTTTTTTTGAGAATTATTTTTATGTTTATCAAATATGTTTTTGTAATAACTTTAGCGGGATTTTTTAAGCTTTCGTTAATGTTTTCCGGTAAGTAATGAACTGTGTTAGTGTCTCTTCCTCGCCAATACTTTGCTAACTTGTTATATAGGTGTGTTCATTAAGGTGGAACAATTCTATTTTTAGATAGGAATGAATGTCCAACAAAATTTTATTTTTATAAGTAATTTTAACTACCAGTTAGCAAAATTTTTTAAACACACAAATCTGAATAATAACAATAAATTTGTCCCACCGAGAAACAGTGTTTTGCTCTGTGATTGACGAACAGTACTAATAATATTGTATGGACAACTTCGGAGATCTCTGCGTTTAAAGATTCTTGTTAATGGCCAGCAAAAACTTTTTATTACTTATAGCTAATTTATTAATAAATTTAATAATTTATATTTAATTTCTTATAGCCAGATTCTCCAACGCTAGTCCGGTCTAATTTGACAACCAAAAGTTTTAAACTGACAAGTGTAAGAATAAGACAACTAAGTTTTTTACTATGAACTTATTTCTGAGCTTTTTCGCAGATTTGTAAAGAAAATGGCAACTTTAGTAAGTACTTTCGACAATAATAGAACTAAACTCATTACAGCCACTCGTTCCAAGATAAAAAATCATTTGGAAAGCAAGCAAGTCGCTGAAATATCAGAATAATTCAAAAATTTTTAACGACGACCTATTAACAATGACAGGACAAAAACCTGTCAAAACATAACTGATCAACTATAAGATCTGAATTTAAACCAGTACTAAAACTTAAACCTTCTTAGTGAATCTGAACGTTAATGTTTAAATTTTAATATAAGATAGTTAAAGTATTTTATTCGAATATTTTAGCATACATTTACAGAATAATAATTACACTAGAGAGACAGTGTTAAAAAACTTTCAGGGATGATATTTGCTATTCTATAAAAACAGAGTATAAAATGAATTTTTTTAAATATAGCAATACAGATATGAAGAAGCTCGTATTTTATTCAAAAACGATTTTTATTAAAACACTTAAAACAGGTATATAATAATTCAACATGTAAATATTTAATAAGCCGGAAAAATTTACAGGAAAGTACTAACTAGCTTATAATGGGGAATAAGAGATCATTTTTCAAACCCACTTTCTGATCTGGAAGTAAAATAGCAGTGACCTTATACGAAAAGTTTTCAAAACTCATTTAATTTTTAAACTTACCAGATTTATTATTTGTCATATCTGTATCCATGCATGTAAAGAAACCATTCTCGTCAGGGTCCGTACGTTCCAACTGGTGTCCCTTTAAATTTTGGTTCTGATTGGTCTGGCAATCCCGCACATGGCATATGTACGTTTGTTTTTCTTGATTACTACCACCAGTCAATATACTACAACAAAGAGAAAAACGAAATGTGTATTAATACAAGAGTAGATCAGAAATTTATAGCCTTGGGTAAAAGAACCGTACACTAACTGACAGTCCAAGTTACAGTTTCCTAAAAAAAGTCCACTACGATGTTACAGACCTCGCAGAAGCTTTATCAACATTTTGGCTTTTATTTATGTTCGTGTAATTTGAGATTTTAGGTTTAGGTAATTATGTAGTATACGGTTTTCAGCTATTTTTGCTTTTTTTGGGAAAATTCTTTTATGGTCACATTCTACTTACTGTCTTTCCTGATTGCAAATATAAGTGCGCACATAATAAATTATGTTGTTTTTTAATAATTTTTAATGAAACAAACTTACTCAGGTTGGTGAGCAAAAAGGTGGTCAGGTTTGCTCAGTTTTCATTGATATAGATACATATTATGTATCTATATCAATGAAAACTGAGCAAACCTGACCACCTTTTTGCTCAGGTTTGCTTTCATATCATATTTTTCATATTTCTACAATTTATAACATATTTCTGCACTAATTTGGACATACCCAACCGCCGACATCATACTGACACTGACTGAACGAAAAAGAACGTCAACAATGTAAACATAAACGATTTAGAACGTTGTCAAAAAAAAATATTTTTAAGTGCATTTTTCACCGTTTTTCTTCGATTTTACACTTAATAACGTTAGGAAAAGTGTTTTTAAGCCTTTTACGATGTTGTGTACTTTGTTTTTTGTTTTTACCCCGCCCAGCACCAGTATTCGCTCCCAGATCCCGTAAGTTTGTTTCATTAAAAATTATTAAAAAACAACATAATTTATTATGTGCGCACTTATATTTGCAATCAGGAAAGACAGTAGAATGTGACAATAAAAGAATTTTCCCAAAAAAAGCAAAAATAGCTGAAAACCGTATACTACATAATTACCAAGGTTTATTCTCTGTTAAGTTTCTAATTAAAAATGGTTAATTTTCACATGTTACGCCTGTGAAAGAAGATCTGTTACATATGATACAAAGTTTAGAATTTACAAAAGTCTTCTAATTTCTTCTTTTAATGTGCCTTGTATCCTTCTAGAATCTTTTAGAATTCTCCAGGATTATTATTTATATATTAAAAGGTTATTTAAAGGATCCAGATCGGCTTTCGATGATGATTTTCTATTCATTTTTAGGAACGCGCCGACTCGTCTGTAAAGAGGTTATTCTGACACTGTCAGTAAATAAAGGTTAGAAAAGCGAAAGTGTGTTCTGAATTTCGGCCGTCCGGAACAATACATTTATTATGAATTAGATGCGAGATTATCTAGCCACGTGCCGACGTGGCATGCATAGCAATATGCATACTGGATCGGCGATGTCATTGCAGCTTATGCCTGAAAAACGAATTGCTTGTTTTAAATTTGATACTGAATGTTATAATAAAACTTTACATTACCAGGCCCAGTTACCACTGCGATTCGGTTTCCGGTCAAAAATATCTCAAAAACCCAAAGACCTATAAAGATAAAAATTTGCAAAGAGGGAACTCTTACACAAAGGAGTGCATCACATAAACTTTTAAATTAATTTTTACATAAAATTATGACTTGATGGCGAAAGAGCCAGCTTCGGTCCGTAAAACCTACTTGATGTTAGATTCGTTCAGATGTGTGTAGTGAATACTTGCGTTGTATACCGGGGTGTAAAGGTTACGAAGAAATAACGTTGATTGTTCAGAGCGTTTTAAGCTAGATATACCCTAATAACCAGTGACATAAAGACAACTTTCAGAATTAGGCTTTAATAAACTCAGAATAAAACTACCGACAAAAATATTACAAGTGACATTTATAAGTTAAAATTAGGTTAAAGAACATAAAGGCTAGAAGTGTCCGATCTACATAATATGTAACAAACTACAGATGTGTTGAAGAGTACTACAGATGTGAATGTGGCAAAAATGGGAGAGTAAAACAAATTTCTGTTTAATTAGGTATCTAAAGCTTTAATGTACTATTGCCCAAAGAGTAGTTTAAAAAAATAAGACCCCAATGCAATAAAAACAGAAATCTACATCTATTAAAAATAAGAATAAAAACTTGTAAGCAAACAATTTTATACAAAAATTAATATGGAATGTGATCTCTGTTGAAGTGCAGGGGCGTATTTAGAACTGCGTCTGGAGGGGGGGGGGGGGGGGCGCAACGTCACCTCAAGCTACACAAAAGTATAGACCAAGTTCGCGTGTGACATTCCTTTTTTATTGTTTAGGTTTCTAAGAAATCTACACTATTTCATAATGGTCGACATATCTAAACCTGTTCTTGCAAAAACGGAACGGTCTGTCATCTTAACTTACCGATATTTTTGCATTTTTTTTTCATTTATACCTTCTGCCCATTTGGACTGATATACAGTGTGTCTACTTAAGTTGGAACCATATGGAAACCTTTTTTTATTATTAGTTTTACGAAAATAGTTATCTTCATAAATGGATTTCATTACATATTAGAACATAGTTTTTAATTCTGATAAACTTTCCTTTACAACAATCACAGATATTTGTCAAAAATAAAGGTACTTTACTGTTGGGCAAAATTAATGTTTTCTGACAAACCTTGTACATGACTGAAATATTTTGATATCTGATGAATGCATTTTAGCTTTTAGACCATGAAGAACTTATAATGAAGAATACGTTTTTTTCGTTAAACTAATAATAAAAAAGTTTTCCATATGGTTCCAACTTAACCAGATACACTGTATAAAGTTTTTTCGAAAACACATTGTTTGGAAGCACGTTTTTTCGAAAATATATTTTCTCGAAAATAGGACTTTTTCGATAATATTCGAAAAGTAGGGATGTTTTTGAAAGTACATTTTTTAAAAGTACATTTTTTTAAACATTGTTTCGAAAAGGATTTCGAATATTCATATTAAAAAAAGAAAACCTCTTTTAAAAGTAATACTTCAGAGTAACATAGCAGACACAAGGAAATGTAAACCTGACCGAACACAAAAACGGTTCGTTTAGGTGAGTTCAGGATTTCTTCGTCATTTTTTCATTGACATTTGCTAAGCCAGCAGAGTTCATAATTTAAATTAAGAAAAACTATGTTTTATAAAAAATATATTTCGGAAAATGTCTTTTTGAAAGATTCTTTTTTTACACAAATATTTTCGAACAAATGTTGTAGATCCAATTCCGCCCAAGCAAACCTTTGGCAGCTTCCTGGTTAAGTCAGTCTGATGATGATGAGTGTGCGACTCCTAGTGTAAACCGCAAAACTGTGGAGAGCTGGAGTGATGCTCAAAATCGGTTCCGGTACCGGGTGTCATGTTTCCGCAATTATTGTTTTACTGGCTGCCTACAATAGCAGCTTTACTCTAGTAAGATCTGTGACAACAGTGACTTCCTATAGATGGCGCTCACGCGTATTATGTACCGTCTTTATCCAAAGCGAAGTACATAATGTGCGAGGTTGCTATGTGGGAAACTGCCAAAGGGTTGTTAGTATGATGATCCCTAATAAGGGTGAAAGCTTACTGTCTACCGGCCACGGGTTGTCCATTAGATCTTGGGCTCCCCGTACTTTACACAGAGAGAAAAAAAAGTTGGTGGGTATTAAATCACATTCTATAATTTTTTAAATAAAAAAATAATTCCCTGGATAAAACCATATTTCAAATAAAAAAGCGATACTTGCAACAAAATTTCTTTTATATTTTGCATAATTACTGTAATTAAAATATTTAGTTGAGAAATATATTCTTAAAAAAATTAAATTATTTTTCCGCCAACAAAAGCTTTATAGAAAAATTCGCATAATTAAACATTGTATTAAACGTTTCATTGTACAAATTAAATTGTATTGTCGCAATAACGAAGAAAATCTACTGACAATTATAATTTAATTTTCCTAATAAGGGAAAAACAGAACTAAATATGTAATTCCAAAAATTAAAGTTTATTCCTGACAACTAAATCGCGGCTTATGAGAATAAAATTATTCTTTACGCTAGCCGTAACCGCCATGCCATTCCGTCGACATAAATCATCCCTGCGTGCATCGCATTTACCCATCGTCCCTTGATGAGAAGGCAGACTAAGCGGCTACTCCGGTAGTAACAGTGAAGGTGACGGCCATTTGGTCTATTTTTGTTAATGTATATATTTATGGATAATATACAAGATCTGCTGAAGGAGTGGGGTCTAGGGACCCTAATCCCTGTATTTGAAGGTGAGTGGAAATTTGGTGTATATATTTTAGAAGATTTAGAAATAATGAGTAAATGATAAAAGAAAATGTAACTTGGGGGATATAATTAAAGTGCGAATGCCTTTAAAATTAAGTACCACTCAAGCTCAACCCATTTTAGGGATGAAAAAAGTGAAACAAGTCCCTGCGTAAGCTCTTGAATGATATATCCCTGCGTAAGCTCTTGAATGATATATTGGTCAAATATTTGCGCTAAAAAACCATCAAAACAATTAACCCTGGTTTTGATGCCTTTGGAGGTTTACTTGTCTTGAAGTCACTATATAGCTCTTATTTTTAATCAACTGAACAATTAACAGATCACACATCACAGATTTGTAAAATGTATATACATACTTACTATTATACAGAAAACAGTTGAAGATAGGTGCAGAACATCCAGAAATGCAATAATATACAGGATGTCTCGTATAAAATTTTGCAAGATTTGCAAATATTTTGAAAAGTAAATCAATGCCAATTATAAAATACCTAAAATTTCAAAAAAAAAATGTTTTACCATTCTCCACTTCTAAGTATCCAGCGACGTGGCACGTCCTATACAGGGTGTCTAAAATAAGTGATACCACTATAGCTATCTCCGAAACGGTAAAAGATACGAGGTCGGTTAAATTAGAGCAAATGTGCCATTTTTAGTCCCTACTCATATTTCGTTTACGAAGTTGCCAATTTCTCTATAGTTTCTGATCTACAGGGGATTTTTTACAAATTGTCAAAAATTTAATTCTTAAATATCTCGAAAAATATTATAGTTAGAAAAAAATTGTTTTAACAAAAATCACACGATTTTTTACCTCCTCTAAAGTAGCGTTATTGTTTTGTTTATATCATTTGTTTTTATTGAGTTACTGATACTAACTTGTTCTTTTCAAATACGGACCTGGACTTTTTGTTGCATTTTTTGAAATAATACTTCATACCCTTTACATCTGTGTATAACTTGAAAATATTTTTCGACGTTTTGGTGAAGAATAGCATCATCAGGATATTCTACCAGTACGGATCTGGCATTTTTCAAGTAAATGCGCAATTTCACAACCACAAAAACCACAAACCATAGCGATAGGTTATGAATTGTGCCTTAACATGGAAGAACCCAGGTCTGTATTGTTAGAAAATCCTGATGATGTTGCTATTCTTAATCAAAATGTCGGAAAATATTTTCAAGTTATACACAGTTGTAAAGGGTATAAAGTATTCTTACAAAAAATGGAGCAAAAAGTCCAGGTCCGGATTTGAAAAAACAAGTTAGTATCAGTAACTCAATAAAAATAAATGGTATAAACAAAACATTAACGTCACTTTAGAGAAGGTAAAAAATCGTGTGATTTTTGTTAAAACAATATTTTTCTAACTATAATAATTTTCGAGATATTTAACAATTAAATTTTTGACTATTTTTAAAAAATCCGCTGTAGATAAGAAACTATAGAGAATTTGGGAACTCCGTAAACGGAATATGAATAGGGACTAAAAATGGCACATTTTCTCTAATTTAACAGACCTCGTATCTTTTACCGTTTCGGAGATAGCAATAGTGGTATCACCTATTTTAGACACCCTGTATAGTACCGTATCTTTGCTTCGGTAATGTATGATTAATGGAATATTATCAGTTAAAGATTTACTATTAAAAAGTAGTCTTAAATAATCTTTAATTTTTGCAGATGAAACGTCTGAAGAGATTTTAAATTCCAAAACTTGGCTCGAACATCACTCTGAACCATTTGATGATGTCCTAAAACACTGGACGGAGACCCATAAATTTAGAACAGTGTCAAGCATATTAAATGAATGGCCAATTTTAAAGCCCAATTTTGGATATGTATTAGTAAGCAAATTTTATTATTGTTTTTTCTTGATAATTTCTGTTGTCTGTCTAAAAGGTATATTTGCATAAACTTTTCAAAACAATTTTACAAATCAATCAATCAATCTAGCCCCAAAAAAAATCATATCCGTCGATCCCTACTTTTAAATAAGGATTACACTGTTTTCCAAAAACAAATAAAGTTCAGTTTATTAGAGCCTTTTGTTGTTTTATTTTGTAGGGATATACCTATAAATGTGCCAAGATATGCATGTATTCAGTGATAAGTAAAATTTAAAGTTTCTTTGTATTTGGTAAATATTTGTTGGCGTTATAGTATAGATCTTTTATAGAACAAAAAATGAAAATATACTTTTCTGTATGGCGACTTTATTGCAGGGTTTTATTGTGTCATTTTAAAAATGATTGTACCACATTAAATGCAATAAATATGTGAAACGAAAGTAGACATTTTCATCTTTTGTTTTATAAAAGCTCTATATTTTAACCTCAAGAAATATTTTCTTACTGCTTAAGGTTCTCTTTGCTCCGCTATGTCTGGTATTGTCAACCTAATTCAGTTTTTTTAGGTTTATTTGCTTTACTTTAGCATTTGAAATCAGTTATGTATAATATGCTATTCGTTAAGCAAATCATTATACAGGGTGACGCGGATCTAAATGTACATACGATACCATAAGATAGAGACCACCTTGGGGGTTCTAAATCACCCGCATTTAGTAGTCCAATCTTTAACCTTTACCGAGGTACAGGGTGTTTTATAAGTTTTGCCTAAAATTTATTTTTGTAATATTTCTGTAAGCACTTGAAATAAAAAATTCATAATGGGTAAGAATATTTTGTACAATTTGTGGGCTTAAAATGCCATATGCAAAAGTTCTAAAATCAAGGTCCGTACTTCAAATAAAATTAGTTTTTAATTTTTTTTTTAATTCATATTGACTAGAAATATTATGCACTACTTGTCGGATTAAAATGATATACGAAAGTGATAGAATCCAGGTCCTCACTTAAATAATAGGCCCATTTGTAATTTTCGAAATTTGACACCCTGTACATCAAATTTTGAAAAAAATGCATTTGGAACGAGCATAAAAACTGAAATTATTGACATGATATTCGAAGTTGCCACACTTATTACTTTATCGTAGAAAATAGGACTTTTACAAATCTACATTTAGGTAAATTGTTTTATTAACAGTATTAATGGTTAAAAGCAATAAAGACTGAATTCAAAAAATTGGGAATAAATATTAATACCTAGAACTTAAAATAAATCTAAATCAACAATTAATTAAAATAACACAAAGATAATCATACATACTACAAGGCATACTGTTCCTCAAAAACACATAATTTAACAATAAAATAAATTATTTTAGAAGATTTTCAAAATGACCGCCATTGACTTCTTCACACTTCTAGGTATTAATATTTATTCCCAATTTTTTGAATTCAATCCTTATTGTTTTTAACCATTAATACTGTTAATAAAACAATTTACCTAAATGTAGATTTGCAAAAGTCCTATTTTCTACGATAAAGTAATAAGTGTGGCAACTTTGAATATCATGTCAATAATTTCAGTTTTTATGCTCGTTCCAAATTCATTTTGTTTTTCAAAATTTGATGTACAGGGTGTCAAATTTCGAAAATTACAAATGGGCCTATTATTTAAGTGAGGACCTGGATTCTATCACTTTCGTATGTCATTTTAATCCGACAAGTAGTGCATAATATTTCTAGTCAATATGGACACTTTTATCAGGCTACCAACTATTTTTTAGCAGATTTTGTTTATTTGAAATGTACTTTCTCATCGATATCTTAAAAACGACTATTTTTTATGACTTCGTGGTAAGTGCGGCAACTTTGAAAACCATGTCAATAGAATCATATGTTTATGTGTGTTTGGAGTAGAAATTACAAGTTTCAAAAATCCGATATACAGGGTGTTGAATTAAAAAAAAATTAAAAACTAATTTTATTTTAAGTACGGACCTGGATTTTAGAACTTTTGCATATGGCATTTTAAACCCACAAATTGTACAAAATATTCTTACCCATTACGATTTTTTTATTTCAAGTGCTTACAGAAATATTACAAAAATAAATTTTAGGCAAAACTTATAAAACACCCTGTATCTCAGTAAAGGTTAGAGATTGGACTACTAAATGTGGGTGATTTAGAACCCCCAAGGTGGTCTCTATCTTATGGTATCGTATGTACATTTAGATCCGCGTCACCCTGTATACTAGTTTAGTATGAACGCATATCTCAATCTATTTTTTTAAATTGACGTAGACCCTGGCGAAGCAAATAGAACCTTAATTGACCAAATTATATTCAGAATATGAAAACAATTATTCTTTAATAACCTTTAAAACTGGTGTACAGATTAGTACCATTAAATAAAGGTTCTGAGTATAAATAATATTACCTTCCGCAAAAAAAACTTTAATTGGAGCTAAATAGTGATATTTTTCAGGTAATTAAAGCATAATGTTTTGAATAAATTCAATTTTTTTTGGGAACTATATCGGGATTGCAAATAGTATATATCTTTCTTAGTAAAACTAAGGTTTACTTCACGTAATTAAATTCAGATATTTTTATTAACCAATATTAGTTGTAGGTATCATACCTTCACATTAAATGAATTAAATGATAATTGATACAATTAAGTCATATTTTACTTTATCGTGTAAATTTACTTACAGAAATTATGATTTACTTCAGTTAATTAAACCTGCCAATTAAATAATTAAATTCGCTGAATTATATATTTAATTGCTCGATACCAATTAAATAATTTAATTGAAAGAAAAAAATTTTACTTGTGTAAATTAATTCTTTCTCTCTGTGTAATGCAAGAACGTAACTTACTGGTTTTGTCCAATTAGCCACGATAAAATTGAACAAATTCAGCACAAGCTCCTCCAAGGAATATTCTAAACGATGTCTCACTAGGCTGCAGTATAAAAGACTAATTGCACTAAAATCTCGAAAATCAGCAGCACAGCTTTTAACAAAACCCAGCATTTGTAATGATTTCGACACAATCCTGGTCACGTGCGGGCCAAAACCCAGCGCGGCGTCGAAATTCACTCCGAGGTCTCTTAACATCAGACTTGTCAATATTCAATACTACATTCCCTAACGTATAATTAGCTCGAATTTAAGCTTGAATTTTATATTTAGAACTTCCTTTTGACGTACGCAAGTGTGTTTATACATGTTGGCTTAACAAATAAAAAAATATATTATTGTACAAACCCCAGCCTCTCTACAAAGAAAGTAAGAGGTGAATAAACAATTTTTTTCAATTACAGAAATGAGACCAACTTTAAAGGATAATAATAAATAGCTATTCAGAAATTAAATCCCATTTGATGATAACTTCTTTTATACAAAAAATTAATAAAACTCACCCGACTTCTGTTCCTAAGGAGTCTTCTTCTTTTATGTCAATTTCTTCATTTTTAATTACCCATTCAGTACTGACAATCTCAGGCGTAGCTTTAATTTCACTGTTCTCCATTTTTACCAAGACCTCAACATCGTCATGCAAAATATCTTTGGATCTGTAATTATCATATAAAAAAAACTTAATGCTCAGAAGTATTTAATTCTTGCACAATGTTTTTTTTTCAAACTAATACCTGCATGCAATTTCTCAATAATAGGTAAGGCTGGCCACTTTTGTATATATATATATATATATATATATATATATATACAGTCAACTTCGGATATAACGAACCACCAAGGGGATCTTTAAACAGTTCGTTATAGCAGGGCGCTCGTTATATCCGAAGTGCAGAGAATAAAACAAATATGTATTATGTACTGTATGGTACTTTTTATGAGTCGTTTACTATAATCAATACATAATAGTATTTTTAAATTATGTACTTATTAAGCATACATATTTGTATAATTTATACAAAATCAGTAATTTGAAATTTTTTCTTTTTTCTAGTACATGTTTTTCAATTTTAATTTGTAAGTAATCACCAGACTCAATCAACACTCTTGTTGTCAAAATTATTATTATTAAAATTTACGAATATTAATAGTCTTTGACTTTTGTAACTGATAGTCCCTACAGATTTAGGCATTTACAACCCCATTTTGCAGTTTTGTAATTATGTCAACTTTTTCTGCTTTTTCGCTTGCTGAATTTTGGCGCGCTCTGCTCCATGCTAGAACAATATTCCCTCGCCTATTGCCGAAATTAAACTACAAATTGAAATGGCGCCTGACAGGTCGCTACTCGACCCGTTATCCGAGAATAGAGAAGCGACAAAACGTGTCGGTGCCTTTGATATTTAGGGTAACCAGTTCTGCTGACCTTGGGCAGACACGTATCCACAATATTGAACGGAGAAAGATATTTCGTCACACTAATGATGCGGTATAGACAGAAGTCCACATTATCGTCGCACATGCCCTGTGAAATCTTGTATTGTCTTTGTCGCTTCTCTATGGTTGCTATTCTCGGCCGTTACTTTACGAATATGGAAGTGATACGTACGTGAAATTTCGACAGTTCGTTATAACCGAACTTCCACAAGCAAAAACTAATCAAAATAGGGTTCGCTATAGCCGATAGTTCGTTATAGCCGGGTTCGTTATAAACGAACAAAAAATACATACATTCTTATGGCGTTTTGGCCGGACCATAATTTTTGTTCGTAATAACCGGTGGTTCGTTATATGCGGGGGTCGTTATATCCGAAGTTGACTGTATATATATATATATATATATATATATATATATATATATATATATATATATATATATATATATATATATATATATATATATATATATATATATATATGTATAAGTACGTGGATACACGGTATTTGACCAAAATAATTTAATTCATTGGCGCTGCCGTGAACGTTCAAGTGCGAGTTAGACTCGCGCACAGAGGTTTCCGTACAACATACAATATTGCGAATTTCTCACAGAATGCAAAATTCTCAATAACTATGGTAAGGCTAACCCTTGAATTAATAATCAGAGGCGGCGTTGGCGGAAATAAGTGCGTATACATTATATAACTGAAAGTAAGGCAGCCCACTGCAGTGGCATTACATCGCGGGGTACTCGGCCGCAGCAGCAATTCAGTTCAGTTTTGCCATGGCATCGTGTATGGTGTGTTCGCTCACTTGTTGATTCCCTTTTTTTTATCGTCTCGCTGTGAATTTGGTAGTTCGTAATACGCTGAACGTGTGCAGTAACACGCGACTGTTTAAACACAGTGTTAGAATGGCAATTTCCTGATTTAAAATATAATGGGTCGCAAATGTAACATCTGTAGATGTCGAACGGTCGTTTTCTTTACATAAAAACATTTTTTCTCTGACTCACTCTAATCTCCTTTCCACAGACGCGTATTTTTCTAAGGTCGTCCGCTCCCCAGAAGCGTATTTCTCCTAAGGTCGTCCGCTTCCCAGACGTGTTTAACGGAAACGATTACCGGTGAATCCCAAAAATTTCTACGATCGTGTATCGGTGCCGTTTACAATTCGGTGGTTTCCCAATCTTCCAAGGCGACATCGCAGCACAACAATTAGTTCATATTATTACCGTTATTATTATTTGTCGGCCTTTTTACAAATAATTTATATAAGTATGGTCCTAACGATGTGGCCTTAAAGTAACTAAGGATGCCTGCCTCCATAAATTGAGAAGCTGATTGACCCCACACGTTCAGTAAAACTAGTTTATGTAAAATATAATTTCAGTATGATGGACAAAAATGCAAGAAAAACCGATTTGAATATATCTTCATCTTCCGAAGTCGATTCTTCTGATATCGAGCAGCTAAAGTTAAGTCCGAGGTTAAATCGCTGAACAACTGGAGCAATAAAACTGCGTGATCGACGAGTATCAGGGGATGCCGGGTTAGACGAGCGGGTTTTCATAGATAATGGTAGGCCAGATATCGTGTTCTAGGAGGTGATAAATTAAAAACATTGGCATCAAGTGCGTCAGAGCGCGTGGTTTGTACCTGTTCGGCAATCCGTGTATAGCATCCGACGTCCGACTCCGAAGAAGAATCCGAGGGGAATTTACCATTATTTTTAATGTTTTATTTTATTTTATTTATTTACGGGACTAAGCCCGTTAAAATGCAATATAAGTACAGAATTAGTTATACAAAATAAAAATCCTTTAGTCTACAATTAGTAGCTTAAATAGCGCAATACAGACAAAAGAAAACATATATATGAATCTAGACAAACACTATACAGCAATATGTGACAATAAATTTAGCAACAATACGCTATATGCTGGATAATATGCACATGATATAAGGCACATGATATATGACATACATGACACATTTATTTATTTATTTCAACGGGACATGCCCACTCAATGTTACAATTATTATTATTATTAAAAAAAGGCAATCATTTAAATTAAGTTTCTCAATACTAAAATAAACATACCATACATATACACAATGTGAGGTACAAAAAAAATAAACGACGTCATTTTTGATTCTCTGACGCCACTCACGCACTCCTTTTCAAAAAAGTTTTTAAAGCATTAGGAGAGATACTAAATAGGTCTATGCTTAAGTTGTTTGCATTTTTCATAATTCTGCAAATGGCAGAGTTCTGACCATAACGTGTCCTAAGAAAGTCAATGTTAAAAGTATTTACCTCTCTCAGCTGTCGCTGTGGAACCCTGAAATTAAGACCCGATAATATATCAGGACAATCAATCAGATTATGCATAATTTCATATGCAGTCATTATGTCAATGTTAATTCGTCTCCTATGTAAATTTTGAAGCCCCAGTTGTAGCTCAAGTTCCCCATAATTCAAATTTTCAACTGGAATGTTGAGCTTATATGAAACATATCGGATAAATTTTCTTTGGACTTTTTCTATCGATGTGAGTTATAAAAAAAAGGATTCCATATAGTAGTACAGTTCTCCAAATGAGGTCTAACAAGAGAAATGTTAGTGTCTTAATGGCTTGGACATTTGTAAAATCCTTAGTGTTACGTTTTACAAAACCAAGCATACGTAATGCTTTATTGCAGCTAACATTAATAAGCTGTGAAAGAGAGCTTATTATCAAATAAAATACCAAGGTCTTTGATCAGAGTATTTTCTCAACGGTAGCATTATTGATAGTATGCTCACTTAGAATAAAAGACTTAAGCCTGTCAAACTGTATGTGTTTGAAATTGTTAACATAAATGAAGCATGTTCTGTTCACACCATTCAGCAAACCTACACAAATCCTCCTGAATTAAGGAAGCATCCTCAGAGTTTTGTAATTTAACATATATTTTGAGATCAGCCGCGTACATCACAAACCTACAATGATGAAAGGAACCAATCACGTCATTGACCAAAATGCTAAGAAGTAAAGGGGCTAAATGTGTCCCCTGAGGGATCCCTAAAGTAACTGCCATACTTGGAGACAGAGTACCATTTATCTTAACCTGCTGCGTTCTTTCAGGCAGGTATGAGTGTATCCAGTTGTAGAATGGGCCATGTATTCCATATAAGGCAAGTTTGTGTAAAAGTAGACCATTATCCACCCTGTCGAAGGCCTTGGGGAAGTCAGCGTAAATGACATCTACCACACACCCCTCCTCCAAGGCCCCGACAATGTAGTCATGGTATACCATAAGGTTTGTCATAACTGAGCGATTCTCCATAAAACCATGCTGATCCGGTATAATGATGTTTCTGAACTGAAACTCTAAGAATTCAGAAACAAGAGACTTGAATAATTTAGGGATTAAGGATATTTTAACGATTGGACAGTAGTTTGTAAGTTTTTATCACCGGAATTTTTATATAATGGTACAACATGCGAAATATTCCAAACATCCGGGAAAAAACCCCTGGACAGACAAATTAAAAAGGAGCCACAAAGGTCTGGATAAGGAAAACGCAGAGTTTCTAAGAATCAGTGGAGGTATCTCATCGGGCTCAGGACCCTTACCTAAGTCAATCCTATCTAGCATATCAAGAACATCACTAATCTTAACACAATACGTTCCTATATTTAGACAGAAATACACCTGTGCCGCCCCCGATAAACCAACTATAGACGAATTATAGACGGAGTCAAAGTACTCAGCAAATAGGTCTGCAACCTCCTGAGCACTAGTACCAGTGTGATCATTATAAGTCACCACACTGGGTATGCCATGCACTTCAGTTCTGCTCTTAATAAAATTCCAAAACGACCTAGGATTATTGATCATATCCTGCTCTACCCTGCTAATGTACTCATTATAGCATAATCGTGACTGTGTCCTGCATGTCTGTCTAAGGTCACAAAAGATTTCGTAATCAATCTGAGAGAGGGAAATTTTATACGTTCTATGAGCTTCCTTTTTAAGAATAATGTTGCGAATGAATCAGAGAACCAGATTGGAAATCTAAAATCACTCTTTATTAATTTTTTTGGTACATCATTTCAAAACAGACATTTAAAATTTGGTAGAAACTGTGTACATTAGTGTTAATATCTTTTGTAAATAAAATATCCCAATTTACATTCAATAAAAAGTTATTTCTTCATGTCATATTATCTATTCATGTGTTCTCTATGTAAAGCAGAGCCTCGGAGAGTACGGGTCCCATAACCAAATTCACAATTATGAGACCAGGTTTAACGAACATCTTTTAATCAATCAAACAAGGCTGCAGAAGAGTCAATTCCCATTAAACTATTTTGCTCCTAAATTCTACAATAAATTAGATAACGAAGTAAAAGAGTATGATACAGTTAAATTTAAAAAGCATATAAAACAGTATGTAATGCTTAAGGCCTACTATTCATTCGAAGAATACCTGGGTGATAACGATGCTCATGCCTAGTGTTAGTTTCTGTGCAATGTTTGTATTGTTTCTGACAATTATTATTTACTTGTTTCCGTATTTCATTATTGTTGTTATTATTACTATTGAGGTTGTCATTACTGTTATTACTATTAGTATTGTAATATTATATATGTATGTCCTTTTAAAGAACTATTTCATGAATGTAAGACTGTAATTTCTTTTATGACATGAATAAAGTAAAAGTAAAAGTATTTACAGCTAAAAAATCGCAATTTTTAAAATCATAGATATAGGTTTCATGGTAAGAACATTGTAGGCTAACATTGCCAATCAAATGACATGACATACAATATACAAAATATGATGCTGATGTGAGGGACGGAGATCATGCCAAATGCTCAAGGCGGCTCAAAAAATGCCTGTATGAAACACATGTGTTTGTTTAATGTTAATTTATTATGTTATTTTGTTTTATTTTTACTCTAAATAGAAATGTTTTTAATTTTTATTGTTTAAATGTTTATTTGCAATTAAAACAATGATTTTTATTTGTTTGTTTTATTTTCAAATTTATTTTGGTCAATTGACCAGTCAACTGATCAAAAATAATTTGACTGGCCAATTCCACAACCCTACATAGAACAACATTTGAAGTGGAGTTGTGGCATTGCTAGCTTGATTGACATGGGCCGATATACCATAAATCCCAAAACAAAATTATAGTTCTTCATATCCCAAGTCATTTTATATTTTTCCCATTATAGTATTACAAAAGATATTGATGTATTGTTAAATAACTGAAAAATTTAAAGAGAAATGTTAGAGGAACTTGTAGCTACATTAAGTAGGTAAATATATTTTTTTTACACTTACTACTTTTCTTTAGCTGCATTTTAGTATTTTGTTTATTTTTGTTTTATTGGCACTATTAACAGGCAATACTAAAATTTACTAAACCTTTGTCATATTTAGTACATATGCATACTGTTTAAAAATTAATACAGTACCTACTTACCTGGCTTTATTAAAGTCTACATTCTTCTTTAAATTGATTTCTTCATTTTTATCTGTCCCCTCCTCAAAGGCAGTGCCACACATTGCACTACTTTCAATTCTTATTTGTGGGGTTTTGTCTGAAAGTTTTGCTTTGTGTCTAAAAAACAAGAATATACCATTTATTTCTAGGTACACATTCTACTAAATAATATATCCAGCTGGCAAAAAAAACAACAAATATTTCATTCAGTGATTACGCATACTTAGACTTACTTATACTGATTTATATCAAAAACTGTACAGTATGAATGATCAAAGGTTATACTTTTAAGCATGTTTCCCCTTTTCATTTGTGATTTTACTTCAGCTTCTAGCTTGATATCGCCATTGTTATAAGTACTTTTAAGACTATCAAGTGTAACATTTTCAATTTCAAAATCTTCTAGTTCTGCTTTTATCATTAAATTATTGCTATTTTCAACGTTTCCACTTTCTTCATCTTCCTTTATATGTAAAAGTGTGTGTAAGACTGGGTCATTATGCCATTCTGTATCTTGTTCAGAATCAGAAAGTGCGAATGAATCCTGTATTGTAGCATATTTAATGATTGTTGATTCTTTTATCAAATTGTTCAGCATCAAGCTGACCATTTCCTTGGACGGTCCAATGTTGTTTTCTTTATCGTAGCTGTGTTCCATGGTATCAATTTTTTTTGTAGGCTCTGAATAGTCTATTCAGTCACCAAAAAAATTAATGAACTGAAAATTTACCAACCAGGCAGATTTTCGTAACCTTAAAAGTGCTCTTATTTAATCTTTTATGGTAAACAGTAACTAGCTAAGTTCGGTAATTCCTCGCAGACGAAACGGAGTAGACGACACAGAGGAATGTGATTTGTAGTCACGTGACTTTCGAGCGAATAGAGCATGAAGAAATTTCCGAACGGATTTGCTTACTATCTGTCAAAAAATTCTTTATCGTCATAGGCTAACAAAGTTTATGGTCCCAACGTGTAATCAATCATATTACAATCCGTTGTAAAATAAACATAAAACTTATTGTAGTATATTGTAGTTTAAAGAAAACAAAAACAACAAGGGAGGCGAACACAACATTTCAAAACAAGAATGTTGCGCATGTGCGAACTTTCCCTCCGTCTCGTCCGTCTAAATGCGCCGAGGAAAAAGATGGCCCTCCAAGACCTCGGAATTTAAATAACCGAACGATCAATCGTTTTCGTCTGAAGCCTCCAAATCCATTACCGAACGCCCAAGTCTGTCATCAATGTCATCTAAACGGTCGCGGAGGAATAACCGAACTCAGCTAGTAAAAGACAATGGTCCTTTATCTTTGTTCAAACCACAGCTCCACACTAAACAACAAACCTGAGCAAACCCTTTACTTTCCTGACCAAAACTGTTAATTGGTATTCCTTGCCAAAACTACTAAAGGGCCAGGACCAAACCAAACAACCAACCAGTGATGTTTTTCTTTATTCATCCAAGGTTTTAATCACTGGAATACTCCTAATATTGTTTTCCGTGATAGCAACCTCTGACAGATCTTTGGACTCCTTTTTTACTTTTGCTAAGATATCTTTTTCGATTGCCCTTCTCCTTGACAATAGTATGTAATATTCCTTTCACCCCGGAGCGACTCGCCCGGGCACATTCAGAATCGACGCCGGGTGGGTAAAAATTAACTTGTCAATGACGTCACGGCCATAAGAAACAACGGCTGGCCGCACGGTCAGCTGTTTACCCGGGAACACCCGGCGTCGATTCTGAATATACCCCCGGAGTCACTCGACACCGTTTCGAAAGGAATAATTGACAAGATTAGTAATATTCCTTTCAGCAGCCGAACTCTATAACAAAAAAAGCGACGATGATCGCTTTCCACCAAAGAAAATAAAACGGTATGAGAAAAGACGGAACAGTGTATTTCCGTTGCAACACTGTTTATTGACAAAACAGCTAACCTCTTTACCGACTGAGAAGACTTTCTGAATGCGTTTCCCGCGCCAAGTTTTCTCAGTCGGTAAAGAGGTTAGCTGCTGTTTTGTCAATAAACAGTGTTTCAACGGAAATACACTGTTCCGTCTTTTCTCATACCGTTCTATTTTCTTTGGTGGAAAGCGATCATCGTCGTTTTTTTTGTTACAGAGTTCGGCTGCCTGACGCCCCGGAGCGACTCGCCCCGGAGTCACTCTACACCGTTCCGAAAGGAACAATTGACAAGTTTGACATTAAGCTCAAGTCATAAGTAATGCACGAGTGGGCAGAGGGGATAGGGCTCGAACGGTTCAGGTGCGTGATGCCCCAGTTGAATGGAACAACTGTGTGCTGCTCAGGAGCTGTACGGGAGCTCCTCCTTTTGGTGAAAGGAAGACACCTTTTGACATTAAGCTCAAGTCATAAGTAATGCGCGAGGGGCAGGGCGGATAGGGCTCGAACAGTTCAGGTGCTTGATGCCCCAGTTGAATGGAACAACTGTGTGCTGCTCAGGAGCTGTACGGGAACTCCTCCTTGGGGTGAAAGGAAGACACCTATTGAGATGCGCTGATAACTTTTTCTGGTGCAACTGGTATTCTCAGCTTTTTTTGTTCCTTTTTATTGTTGAATCCGTTTTCCTCATCTTCATTAAAGCCATAGATAAACTATACTATTGATTGAAGCAATGGCTCATTCTTCGTTAAAGTCATATACGTTTTATTTAATACGTATCGTATATGGTTAAAATTAATAAACGAAAAAAGGTTCTCCAGCAGTGGTACTCTGTATGAAAAATAGCGTAAGCGATCGGGGTCTCTGCAAATTCTTACTATGGGCGTGTACCGTTGTCAACTTCGGTTACGGTTTTGTGTCCCGTAAGTATCGGTAATCTGAAAAGTTGACAGATTGGAAACGCAATATCTGTCATTAATGTCACCGAAGAAACCGAGCGGTTAACCAGGTTTGACAACGGTACACAGCCTATGTATCACAGTTCGGTATGTTTCGAAGAGACACCGGTCGCTATCGCTATTTTTCTTACAGAGTGCCACCACCGCAGGTTCTCCTTCGACAGTCTTCTTTTCTCTCTCTTTACCTGTTATTGGCCTTCGTCGATGGGTCAGGTTGGCCAGCTCTCCACCCGGTCCGGCGTTCAACCAGAGCCCTAGCTACCCTTAGGGATGGCTTACACATTAACCGGTTTGGGTGGTATTTCCCTTAAAATCTCCGATTTGTCGGGTATGTACCCTTGAAGATTCCGAACACAAACAATAACAATAATAAAAATGAAAATACGTCAATGTTTCCGGTATGGCACAGTTGAGGTTATGTAGTTTCCCGCCTCCTTTAGAGACTATTGCGCATGATCTTTTCTTTCAGTCACACTTTCGCACTACGCTCTTTCCACAATAAGACATGGCTGACGCATGTCTACCTTGTGTGGATGAAAAAACACAGCACGAACAGGGATTTTAGGACCCATCGCTCACACCTCTTGGATTTGGTAAAGACTCCTCTCAACAGGCCGTGGAGCTTCCCTTCCTATTCCGTCACAAAACACTCTACTCACCGGTTCTAGGCGATCTAACCCGAAATCAAACTATATAGTCGACCGAGAGATGAGCCATTTTTAAATCGGTGACCAAATCATGATCTATTCAGACCATTGGGCAACACTGTTTCATTTAATCTTAATACTTTGATTTTTTAGGTTAACCACTGAGTATTTGGAGCAACGTTGCCAAATAAGGTGACGTAGTCATGACCTGGTCACTTATTTAAAATCGCCTATTTTAACGCAACGGAAGCCAAAGGCAAACTTAAAAACCTCCTCCTACGCGGCAGCCAGTGTTGCCAGAGTGGCAAAGAAAAAAATCGCTGCAACCTGGTGTGAAACATCGCTACTTTCTCCTGTTGCAGACAGCGGCGTACATCTTGAAATAAAACACATATTTTGTTATTTTATAGGATTTTTTATTTTGCTGTATAAAATTGGAAGAGAAAAAAATTATAAAAAAGTAGGACAAAACCTATAGGTTTAGAATTATAAAAATTATGGTCGAAAACCAAAATATCAATCTGATTAGTGAATACAAAACGCGTTACTCCCACATTTTGGTCCGTTTAACGGACCCCGTTAGCGTAATATTCACTTATACACAGCTATTACTCTAACTCTGCGGTGGCAGCTCTTCTATTTCTGGAATTTAATTTCCGGGAATCCCGCCGGCTGCCAGATCATTTTTGACGTATCTAAAATATAGCTTTAAGTTAACTAATCCGTGTAAGATGACTTTTTGTTAGCCTAATGAGCAACAACTTTGTGTAAGTCCTAACTTTGTCAAAAATTGTGATATAAAGATGTAGTTCATAATACTGTAGGATAACTTGTCGCTTGACTTAAAATTGACTATTTCTCATTAGCTTACCTTAAATATATCATTAAGACGTCCTATACTGCACAAGTTTCCTTCGAGACTTCTACGTCTCGATTTAACCTTTTACGGCTGGATTTGATGCTTCGAACGCCCTCTTTTACTCTCAACTAACAATCGGATATCTTAAAGAGCTATCGGTAATTTCAAGACAACTGGTCATCCCAAAGTAAAGTTATCTTGTGTTACAATTCTTCATAACGCTGAGAATTATTCATAGTTGTCGCTCACGCGGCGACATTAAGTTACCAAAGAGTCATCTTACACGACTTAGTTAACTTAAAGTTAGGTTTTAGATACGTCAAAAAGGTGCAGCTAGAAATAGCTACGAGAAGAATCTCATGGAAATTAAGGCATTATTATTGTTTTTTTAAGAAATGAAAAATATACCTGGAGCCCTTCATTCATGCACAAGGGAAAAAGCTGCGAAAAAGTTTTTAATTTTGGAAAGGACTGATTACAGTGTGTGTTTTTATTATTTTTTGCCTATATAGGTAAAAATTGCTAATAGCATGGCTCGCCAAAATCAAAGGGAAGCGAGTCGCCGACGACTAAGCCGGCACCATCGGGGTGACGGCCCTGGCATTTAACGAACAGGGCTCCAAAGATGAATTGAGCTAGAGCGACTGTTGAGCTACTACCTGGGGAAACTAGTGGTCAAAAAGGAGAAAACTTCACCCAGAGTCGTCGCACTGTGAACATGTTATCAGAACTAATTTTAATTTTACTTAGAATTGTCTCTGTTTTATGCAAGAATTCGATCTTTATTTTATGTATTTCAATTTTCATTTATATATTTTTTGTACCGCTTATCAATGTAACATACTTTTAATATTTTATAATTATATGAAAATGACAAAGACAAATCTAGTTTCTTATTTCTATAACTTAAATAAGCCAGGGGGTAATGGTGCAGGCGACCAGTAAGTGCCGCAGGACGGCGAAGCGGTCAACTCAAAGTTGGACAGCCTTGCCAACCACTTGGGCGCCCCCTTGGCCATGGTGGGATTTCTCGAGACGACGATGAAGTGCAGCCACTTCAACATCGTCCGCGGGACGCAATTCAAAAACTTTAGGTCGTCGTAATGCAAGAATGAAACAATGGGCTCACGAGTTTGCCTGTAAAGAAATAAGGACATGCTACTACACTACCGAAGGAGCAAAGAAGGAGAAAAAGACTGAATGTACCGCGAAGGGGGCGAAACTTCGTGAACAAGTTGCATTGACGCGACCGAGGGCTGTCGCGGGACTCGCGAACGGTGCGTAGCGAATTGCAGCTGGAATTCTTTGAAGTCGTCCCTTAAAAGATCCAGCTGGGCCGCATGCTCTGCGAACTAGTGCGAACCCCGTGATGGCTAACAAAAGGGACGGGAAGGAAGGTGAGCATTGCGTAGCGGAATTGCAACGAGATCAGCGGGGGTTGTGGGCAACTCGGATTGGCCCGAAGCGAGGCGTCCTCGCTGCTTTATCCGCTATCCGGACTGTCAGTGAAAAGTTGCGGCGCCTGCGTTGTAATGTTAGATTGGTTGATCCATGCAGCTCCACTTCTGTCCGCTCAAAAATAATCCACAACGGGCCCGCGAATGGCATGGACGTATAGAGGCGAGACTGAGCAGCTGCCCGCAGACTATCGCGACTAAATCCAGGAATATTCCACACAAAGCAAGGGTGTCAGATCCGATTGACATGTGTCGTTTGTTTCCACATAAGTTAGAGTCAAAATCAATCATGAGTACTATGACGTTGGTGCCGGAGGGAAAACTTTTAGTTAACCACCTAACCTAAGTTCAACTTTTCCATGTGCCATCCAAACCCCTACAGCTTATGTCATAACACAGCTGTGACGTAAGTAAGTTAAACAGGGGCGCACCCAAGATTTTGTCTCAGTAGTAGTCTGTAGGAGTGTCTCAGTAATTACGCAATTCGGTGGATTTTTCAATTAGTAGTGCACTTTTTAAATTTTTGTGTGTCTAGGATGTTAGTTTATGGGGGACTGCACCCCCAACCCGCCCTGAGTACGCCGCTGAAGTTAGATACCGCAACGCAAGTCGCAACGTCATCAGCCGAGAACTTACTGCCGTTGTTACGGGCGGAAGAAGCGGAACAGCGGACAGGCGCTTCGTTTGTTAAACATGGCGGCATTCAACTGATCATAGAACGAAGCGCCTCTCCGCGGTTCCGTTTCCTCCGCCCGTGAGGACCCACTTTTACAGCGTTACTAGTTCTAGCATCTTTGGCTGTTTATTTAGATCTTTTTATTTTTGGATGAGCTTCAGCGAAGTTAATGAAATAAAGCCAGTGTTCATTTCTTACGCGCCTTTTACTACAAAAATACTTTTTGTTTGTTGCTTATTTAAAAACATTTAGTAAAAAATATATATGTATTCCGATCTCAAAATTTTCAACTAAGTAATTTTTATCCAAATTATAAGCGAAGTGCCATGTTTGCATAAAAGCAAAGTAAGGAGCTTTCACTGGTCCTTTTTTATTTTTTTATAAGCGGACGATTTGTGGTCATACCTAATGCCAGAGTGAAAATGTTCAATATTTTGAGACTCGTTAGGTATAACCTCAAAAAGAAAAAACAAACATATGTCCTCTAAAGCCTTCTTTCGCCGAACACCGAATCGGCAGTGCTCTGATCCAAAAACATGTAAACAACTTGATTCATAACCTCAGGTCCTCACAAAACCGATAACTACAGCGTTGGTGATGTCGTTTCAAGACAAGATGGCTGCCACATTATCGACTTCGAAACCTACGCAGAGTACGAAACGATTGGTCTGTTTCTAGAAAAAGAATTCTACGACATCGCGGAGTCCCAGAGCAGCGTTAGCGATGTTGTTTCAAGACGACAATATGGCTGCCACATAATCGAGCTCCAAAGCTACGCGAGTGCGAAACAATCGCCTCGTTTCTACAAATAGAATTTTACGACATCGCGGAGTCCCACTGCCTGAATTGGAAGCTTTCTCTTTAATCGGCGCTTATCTGTCGTGACGGACGTCACTCATCTAACTTCCATCCTATCCATGCTGGCGTACCCCAAGGTTCAGGCTTGGCACCAACCCTATCACAATAATGACCTGCTCTCTTCAGCTACCAGTTCCATCCACAGTTAGGATGACGACAGAACTCTTCACTCCAACATTCATTTTTCCAGATGAGTCTCGAATCAAGAGCTGAATAAGACGCAAATCTATGCACCTATCTCTTTCCCAAGATCTTCAATCAATCCCAGACTGGGGTGCCAAGAATCTTGTTCAGTTCAACGCCTCGAAAACTCAGTCTTGCCCTCTGTCACGCAAAAAATCCGAAAACATTTACCCTGTCCACATGAATGACCAAGCTATACAGAACAATGAAGCATTCGATCCTGTTGGCATCGCTTTCGAACATGATCTCAGCTGGCACAAACATAAACTCAAACTCAAACTCAAACTGTACTTTATTGTCCAAAGAAATCTTTCTTATTGACAAAGTTAAGCTAATCTACATAATGAGACAAGACCAAACAATAAAAAAAATATTGGTAAGAATATTAATAAAATTTAAAATTTTCGGTAATAACAAAATAAAATAGATGGTTATAGATATGAAAAATATATAACGCACACTAACGTCAAAAAATCGTCAAAAAATACCAGTAACAAGCAATAAAAATAACAAATAAAAACCTGACGGATACACTAGTTTTGCGCACTTTGGAAACATATATAGTACAAGTCAAGAACATATTAATAAAAGTCATACAAACAGACACACACGCACGCACCCTTAGATGAGCCCCTCAAGTGTGATAAAGAGAAAATAAAAAAGTTTTAAAGTTGAAGAGCATCTATAAACAGGATCTACACAACACTGTGATGTACCTCTGTTCATACTCATCATACCACAAGAAATGTATGATCTAACTTTAAGCTAAAATTCGTCCTCAAGGTACTCAGTCAAAGATATACTTCATGAGCCATGTCAGCATCTAAAAAGCTTGATTTGGGAATTTATCCCTTTTCTACCGCTACTTTGACGGATTTTGCTCTGAAGAACCAGCCGGTTCCTCGACTGTTCCCAACAGAACAACAAGAGGCGCGTTACGTATGCATCCCTTTACTACCCATCTACAAAAGCCTAGAACATTCCACTTCTCTCGCTCATTTATAGCCAGAGTCTCCAGATTATGAAACAAACTGTTTGCAAACGTTTTCCCTTCCCTTCCAAATGTCCAATCTCGTGTTAATAGATTACATTTCCCTTCTCTTCAGACACCCACGGTAAACGTACCATCATCATTTTCGGCTGACACTGGTCATGGTCACGGTTGATAGTTGAAACAATGGATTAAACTTCATTTGTCAACTAGGTAATCGGTTGACAAATGAAGTTTATCTATTGTTTAACTGTCAACCGTAACCGTGAACAGTGGCCAGCCGAAAACGATGCATGAATGTATTTACGCTAGAAGTCTAAGTGGGCTGTCTCAGATAATCCTAGGTAAATGGAAACATCCTAATTGCTCGATGATCATATTTGTCACGCCTGGTTCTTAAAGCGTGTTCAAAATTCGCATTTGTCGCATGTGAGTAATTCAACTTGTTCACGGTTTTTAGGTTTCAAGTGGAGTCTTTAAATTGATCTTACAACGTATCCGTCACGTCCAAACACAACTTTTCATGATTTCACATGTTTTAAGACGCGGCTCCTCAAATTACTTTCCCGAACTATTCGATCTGTCGCATCTAAATAATTTAACTTCTTTTTTGTTCAAGTAGTAACTCTTTAAATAAGACTTATAATTATAGCCCGGACTTCAGGGGCTCGTGATGTAAAAATCAGAGTTGGAGGGAGGAAACCTTTTGGTGCGCAATGTAAAATCTTAAAAAGAGTTATTTTATTATTATGTTATTTAGTATTATTTATATTATTTTTAGGGTTGGCCAGGTTGTTCTGTTACCAGAGGCGTCGATGCCGAAAATTAAGTACGTACGTATACAGTATTTGACAAAAATAATCTAATTCCTGGGCGTTGCCGTGATTGTGCGAGATAAGAAACCGGTTAAGTGCCTGTTCCACTCGCTCATAGAGCCTTCCGTACAGCGGACCGTGCCGTAATTTTGGAGTTTTTGTTTTAGAAATAGTCTTGCTACATACATTAAAAATGTCAAAATAGCACACAATTTTACCGTCCGGGCGGGGCATAAATCGACCTCTGGTGCCAGGCAGTATCAGCCTGCGCAATACATGTGTGCGCGTACATTTTTGTTTTTGTGGGGAACTTTTTTCCCAACTTTTGTTATCGACTTCTTTTTGTTTTTTTTTTATATCTGCCCAGTAGACCAATATGAGTACCACGCGCAAACCGAGCGTGCTAGACATTCGCACGGAATATCAGGGGATGTACTTTGGTGCCTAAATTCGAACCCGTCCACTTCTGAGAATATATCTCCAATTGTAAAGCTACAACTACGTATTTAACTTCTTAATTTTTGTTTCCCAACTCTTTTTTCGACTTCTTTATTTTAAGTTTCTTTATTATATTAGGTAATAAGTGTCATAAATACAGTAGTATACAAAAAGGGTCGCCAATACGAAATGCGTTCGCGGCGACCGGTTTATCAATGTGAGGTTCCAGTTGCTGCTATGCCGAGCTCATATGGATATCTTTCGACGCACGCTGAGATCAAAAGACTGCCAGCAAAAAATGCTTTCGCCTTTATCGCGCCGAATTAGATTTTGGCTGGTCAAGACCATCCATAAGCATCCGTATGCCCCCGCTTGTATTTGCTGTTTATCATAAAAGCATGCCGACGCGCGACAGAGCGTACGTATAATCTAACACATAATAATGTAGTTGTTATTTTTTTGAAGAATATTAAGTAAATAGGGACTAACACTAACATCATGTTTTTTGCTGCTATTGTATGAGGTATCACATGACAGCAACCAAAATGAGGAATTCAAAAATACATTATTTCACAACTAATTTGATAACCAGTGTCAAAAAAATATGAATATTTTTTGGAAGTGTTTTCAAAAAAGTCAAAGTTGCTGTTCGTCCACCATTGTATTTTCGAAAATAATAGCAAAAAAATTTGCAAAGAATAAAGGACATGTATAATGACGTCCATATTGCTCACATGGTAACAGCACCGTATGATACAGAACCCTTATCACAGAAGCTCGACACGCACTTGGCCTCATTTTTTATTATACAACTATATAGAATGTTTTCCTAAAAATTAGGTCTTGTCAATTACATAAAACCGTAAACTGGTACCTATCTTGTGTATACTGTGTACTTACTTCCTAAGTCCGGAACTGAAATGAGCCGCAAAGGTCCGGGCTTTACTTATTCGAGTTCGATATTTACATTTACATTTGTTGCATTCAAACAAACCGACTTCTTTTGGGTTTTCGTGTTTTAGGATGTAGAGCTTTAAACGAGCTTTCCTAATTTTTTGTTATCCACATCTGCTGCATCAAAATAATTCCACTTTAACAATAATAATAATAATAATAATAATAATAATAATAATGCATTTATTATAATTCAATAATTAAACACTGACAATGTCATAATTTAATAACTAACCTAGATGTAAAAAATACAGTCGAAATAGAAACATGTAAATATTATATGACAAACATATGCATAAAACAGCAAATTATAATACATACTCATTCACACTTTGTAAGATATTACAACAGAAAAAATAAAATAGAATAAAAATTTAAATATTAATTTATGTACAAAAATGTTTTAAAATTTCCTTATTTTAATAACTTATTAGTGAAGTAAATATACAAAGGACATACCACTAATGCACAAACTAAAGAATTAAAATGTGAATAATATATAGACTGAAAACACATAGTGTAAAATTAAATAAATTTGTGTCAGCATTTCATAACTTTCTTAGTAACTATTGAGATAATAATCATTTAAGTAATATTCCTTCTTAACTAAGAACCTTTTTAAGCTTGCAGCGTTCTGGGGTTAAACTAATAAATTTAACTACTCAGAAGCGCTACAAGCATATATGGGCCGTAGGTCTTTAATTTTCCCTTTCCTTCTCTTTGCTTAGGTTTTCCAAGGGAATAGGGCACCACTGAGTCTTTATTAAAGACATACACTTGCAGCTTAGTAAACTCAGAACTTAAGCTGAGATAAGATTTTGATAAAATATTACAAAACTCTCTGCATGTGTTTTAGCAGTCAATACAACAAACTATTACCCTAAAACAATATACATTTATTCTTTCAAACTTTGAATGGTGTCGGCACTTACTTGATGGAAATCCATTATACACATAATGATAGACAATTGTAGCCAAATTTCCACTTTTATTTATATCATGACGCGTTTCGCTACACGATAGCTTCATCGGACGTTTGTTACAGTTTGCAACAAACAGGGTGTTTGATAATCGCATTTATCGCATCTAAATAATTTAACTTCTTCGGGGATTTTATGTTTCAAGAAGTGACTCTTTAAATTACTCTGATAACGTGTTCGAAATTAACATTTGTCACATTCAAACAAACCGACTTTTTGTGGGTTGTGATCAGAGCTGGGCAATAGTTAACTACGTTGTTAACTACTTTTTCTATAAAAGTAGTTGTATTCTTACTACTTTTTTCTCCTAGTAGTTAAACTTGAATATTTTAACTACTTTCTAACCGACTTCACGGGGAGAGTATCAATTTGACCCTTATCATCCATCCCGATATATCGGGACTGTCGCCGTTATTAGAGTTCATGTCCCGACGTACCGACAAAGGTATCAAAAGTCTCGAGGTTGTTTAAATTAAATTTTAAGAGGCACACGCACCAACAAACGTGATTTTGAAAGGTTTTTAAAAAGAAAGCTTTTGCGTATAACGCACTACAATAACGTGGTGCAGTAGGCCTCTATCTTGCGGATTTGTGCGTAGCGTCCATAGGGTACCACACCACAGATCATTAAAGGGTTTGTAGGAAATTAGTTCACTTGACGTCTGGCGGTTACTATTAAATATTAATGGTATAATGGTCCAAGTCATTTCTAACACTCAATGTTTTTGACTGGATGTCGCCGCCTGAAATCTCAGAATGGGAAAAGCTGGAGTGAGCAATTTTATCTTATATTGAACAGTTTTATAATTTTAGGAGATCCCCGTTTTCAACAGTATTTATACTTTAAGAATTTTATGGAAGAAAAAATCTTTAGAAGAGTGAAAAAACAGTTCAATTAAAGAAAAATGGTAGAAATAATAAAAGAAATGGCTAAGAATTTCCTCAAAAATGTCAACTATTGTATCGTTTTTGGGGTTATTGAAGTCACAAAATTTGGTTTTGTTTAACCGATCTAAAAAAAAATTAACTGGGGGAGGGATAAAAAGGAGCGATTGGCAATTTCTCCAAAAAATGTTAACTAACATGTCATTTTCGGGGTTACTGAGGTTAATAAATTTAATTTTGTGTGACAGATGTTAAGAAAATTGACGGCGGCGGAGAGGGGGATAGAGAAGCGACTGCCAATTTCTCCAAAGATGTAAACTAATGGGGTCATTTTCGAGGTTATTGAAGTCAAAAGTCATGTAACAGATATAAAAAAATTACGACGGGGGAGGGAGGCGGAAGGAGCAGGTGGAAAATATTAACAGTCATTTTCTGAAAATCCAATTCTACATGAACATTACAAATTTAAAGAGGAGGCGATAAGATGAACAGGGAGGGAGAATAGGTGAACTAAAAAGAAAGAAATACATTTTTTTTTTCAATAAAATGAACCGACAAAAGAAAAAGCACTAAAAAGTATGAAATAATATTTTTGCGCATTTATAACTGTGTTTAATGATACACTTAATTTTGTTCAAAGTTAGGTAACTTGTACATTGATGTCCTGAACTTTGAAGTCGGCGCAATTTCAAGTATGAGGATTCGTAATGATAATTCAAAAACAATTAATAAGTTGCGCTTACTCCAAAGTTCAAAACTTCAGTGTACAAGTTTCCTAACTTTGAACAAAATTAAGTTTACCATTAACCACAGTTAGAAATATACATAAAAATATTCGGTTCATTTTACCGAAAAAAAAATATGTGTAATTTACTTTTTAAAATATTTAAGTGCCAAAAATCACGTTAGAACAAGTTCTCATAAATTTTTCTTCTCGCGTTTCCAGTCCAGTAAGCGTATTAGCAAACCTAATATAGAATTTGCATGTTTTGAAAATTTTCTAAAAATCAAAATTTATTATTTTTTTAAATACCTCCTACTCCCATTATGTTTTAGTTTTGTATTTTTGCACCAAAAATAAACTGTGTCAATTTTTATAATTTATGTTTAAATTTAAGTCAGTGGAAAATTACCCTTAAAATAAAGTTTAAATAATAAAGATTTTATTTTAAATTTTTTTACTTGATGTCTTTTTTAAATCATTTTTGTAACTACGGCTACAGCACTGGTTTTTTGAGTCACAACAGAACATGTCTGGTTTACAGTTAAAAAAATAGGTTAATATTTAACTAACTACTTAGTAGTTAGTAGTTTAGTACTTTTTTGATAAAGTAGTAAGTAGTTATACTCAGTGGCGCACCCAGGATTTTGTTTGGGGGGGGGGGGGGAGGGGGGGGGCTGAATAGTGCTATTCGGTGGATTTTGTCAATTAGTAGTGCACTTTTTAAATTTTTGTGTGTCCAACATGTTGGCCTGGGAGGGCTGCAGCCCCCCCCCCCCCCCAAAGTGCGCCACTGGTGATACTCCACTACTTTTTTCAAGTAGTTTCACCAGATCTGGTCGCGATGCTGTAAAATGTGGTTTCTTAAACTGTATCTCCTAATTGTTCGATATTCACATCTGTCGCATCTAAATGATTCGACTTCTTCGGCAGTTTTATGTTTCAAGTAGTAGTTTTTTAAAGCACTCTGATATGTAACTAAATAACTTCTTCGGGGATTTCATGTTTCAAGTAGTGTCTCTTTGAATGAGACTTACAACGTGTTTGAAAATTGCATTTATCGCATCTAAATATTTTAACTTCTTCGGGGGTTTCATGATACAAGCAGTGTCGCTTTAAACTAGACCTATAACGTGTTTGATAATCGCATTTGTCGCATCTAAATAATTTAACTTCTTCGGGGGTTTTATGTTTCAAGTAGTGACTCTTTAAATTAGACTTATACCGTGTTTGATAACCGCATTTGTCGCATCTAAATAATTTAACTTCCTCGGGGGATTTATGTTTCAAGTAGTGACTCTTTAAACTAGATTTATGCCGTGCTTGATAATCGCATTTGTCACATCCAAACAAACCGACTCCTTTCGAGTTTTCATGTTTTAAGATGTGGCTCTTTAAGTCAGCTTTCTTAACTGTTCGATATTTACATTTGTCACATGCCAACAAACCGACTTTTTGTGGGTTGTGGTGCTGTAAGATGTGGTACTTAAAAAAAATTTTTCTAACTGTTCGATATTCACATTTGTGGCATCTAAATAATTTAACTTCTTTGAGTGTTTTATGTTTTAAGTAGTGCTTCTTTAAATCAGACCTGTAACGTGTTCGATATTCACATTTGTCACATCCAAACAAAGTGATTTCTTCCGGGTTTTTATGTGTTAAGATGTGCTGCTTTAAACCAGACCTATAACGTGTTCGATATTCACATTTGTCACATCCAAACAAAGTGATTTCTTCCGGGTTTTTATGTTTTAAGCTGTGGCGCTTTAAGTGTCCTTTCCTAATGGTTCGATATTCACATTTGTCGCACCTAAATAATTCGACTTCTTCGGGAGTTTTATGTTTCAAGTAATGGTTTTTTAAAGCACTCTGATAACGTGTATGAAAACCGCATTTGTCGCATCTAAATAATTTAACTTCTTCGAGGGTTTTATGTTTCAAGCAGTGACTCTTTATATTACACTTATACCGTGTTTGAAAATCGCATTTGTCGCATCTAAATAATTTAACTTCTTCGGAGGTTCTATGTTTTAAGATGTGCTTCTTTATATCAGACCTATAACGTGTTCGATATTCACATTTCTCACATCCAAACAAAGTGATTTCTTCCGGGTTTTTATGTTTGAACATGTGCTTCTTTAAATATATTTTTTTAATTGTTCGATATTCACACTTATTGCATCTAAAAAAATGATTCTCTTTAGAGTCGGTGTGCTTCAACTGATGCCTCTTTAAGTGCTGGTTCTGCTGTGTCTGGCAATCCCACACATGGCATCTGTACCTTTGTTTTTCTTGATTACTTTGACCAGACGACACACTACAATGAAGTGCAAAATAAAAAATTATAAATATAAAAATAAATAAGCAACATGGCTGATAAATGCAACATGGGGATAAATCATCAACAGCGCGGCGATGAGCGAGAGAAGGGAGTTTTCTTGTGAGGAATGGGTCATTGATAAGTCGAACGACTCTCTTTTGGATAAAATCGAGCATGTTAACTGTCGAAGATGATGCCGCTTCACAGATGTGAGAGCAGTTCTCTAGGTTAGGTCATATTTGGGGAACATAGAGAGTGTATAAGTTGGAAGGGGAGAAGTATTTTCTGGCTTGAAAGAGAAACCAAGCTTTTCAGCTGCCGATGTGGCTACTAAAGTAATGTGTTTGTGCCAGCTGAGATCATGTTCGACAGCGATGCCAATAAGATCGAACGTTTCAATGTTCAGTAGAGGTTGGCCATTCATGTGGATTAGGTAAGTGTTGCCGGATTTTCTGCGTGACAGGGAGCAAGATTGGGTTTTGGAGGTGTTGAAATGAACAAGGTTCTTGGCATCCCAGTCTAAGATTAATTGAAAATATTGGGAAAGGGACAGGTGCATAGATCTGCGTCTATTATTCAGCTCTTGATTCGAGACTTGTCTGGAAAAAATAGTATTGGAGTGAAGAGTACTATCGTCAGCGTAAATGTGGATGGGATTGGTAGTTGAAGAGAGCACGTCATTAATGTGAAGAAGAAATAGGGTTGGTGCCAGGACTGAACTTTGGGGGACGCCAGCATTGATAGGATGGAAGTAGATGAGTGACCGTCAACCACGACAGATATGCGCCGATTCGAGAGGAAGCTACCGATCCAGGTACATATATAGTTTGGTAAGAAGGTAGTTTGTTGAGGACTGGGGCATGCCATATTTGGTCAAAAGCCTTGGAAATATCAAGAGCAACAATCTGAGATTCGCCATGAAATTCGAGATACTTGTTCCAGTTATGTGTGACAAACCTAAGGAGATCAGCTGTGGATCTTTGGTGACGAAATCCATACTATCTGTCATGGATAATTTTGTGTTTTTCTAGATATTTTAGAATTTGGAAGTTGATCGCTTTCTCCATAACTTTGCTGACAACAGAGATAAGAGAGATAGGTCAATAACTGGATGGAAGGCACTTGGAATCTTTCTTCGGAACAGGCTGCACACGAGCAGTCTTCCAGCTATCTGGAAGGATACCCTTGTCACAGAAATAAAAAGCACCATCAAGCGCCTAAAAATATATAATTTTTTCCTTTTGTGTGTTTTTTAAAAAGCGTTTTTACTTATAAATTATTATTATTAATTTAAAAATGAACCAGTATAAATAGTTTTCCAGAAATACATAAATTTAAAACCTTTATTGCCCTTGTAATTTCAAACAAATAAATAATGTAAAAATACTAAAATTTCAGTAGAGTATGTATTTTTTTAATAACCTCAACAGGAAATAAACAACTCACCCACATAAACTGGTTCCCGAAATTATATCTGAAACGTCCACACACCATTCTCCAGTTTTCTTAATAATCTGAAGCATTTCCATTCGGACAGTTAATTCAGGCGCAGGTCTGTCTGTCTGTTTATACATAAATGTATCGCTTGGAACATGTTGAATTTCACAGAGATTCGACTCTAACTCTGCTTTAATCGGTGGGGTAGTTGTACTATTGTTTTCCATAACAGCAGGCACTGACAGATCTTTGGGCTCCATTTTTACTTCTGCTACAAGACAACAATAACCGTATTACCTTAAACATAATGGAACAACAGCAGAAGTAACAAAGATAAATAGAATTTTATCCAGGAACTGGTAATTAGGAAGTTTCCTTTTCATGTCAGTTAATAGTCTATACTTTAACTTGATGAAAACTGAAAAAATCAGCTCAATATTTGCAAAAATGGCGTAAATATTGAATTTCTTATTTGTCCAAAGCTTGCGCGTCGCCGGAATATCGTGTGACGTCACATGTCGGGAACGCGGGGTGAGTGCGGCATACCATCAGTAGTATCAGTACATGAGTAGACTTGAGCAATTTTTCTTGTCTCGGCAGGGGCGGATTTAGAATTTCCTCTAGGAGGGGGGGGGGGGGGTTGCAACGTCACCTCGAGCTAGACAAAAGTATATACCAAAAAAAAAATGAACAAGTTCACGTGGGACATTATTTTCTTATTGTTTAGAGTTCTAAGAAAAGTACAGTATTTCATAATGGGCGAAATATCTAAACCTGTTCTTGCGAAAACAGAACGGTTTGTCATCTTAACTTACCAAAAGTGAAGCATTTTTTTATTTATACCTTCTGTCTATTTGGACTGATATATGAAAATTTTTCGAAAACATATTCGTTGAAAGCAACTTTTTTCGAAAATGTGTATTCGAAATCTAGGGGTGTTTTCAAAATATTTTTTTCGGAAACCAACTTCTAGATTTTTTTAAACCACTTTTCGAAATTAATTTTTTTTTAAAGAAGCATGTTTTTGGAAAGTACATTTTTTCGAACATTGTTTCGAAAAAGACTTCGAATATTCATATTAAAAAAAACACTTTTTTGGAAGTAATTTACCACAGAGTAACATAGCAGACACAAGGAAACGTAAACCTTACTAAACATAAAAACAGTTGGTTTAGGTGAGTTCAGGATCTTTTTGTCATTTTTTCCACTGACATTTTCTAAGCCAGGAGAGCTTATAATTTAAATTTAGAAAAACTATGTTTTCTAAAAAATATATTTTCGGAAAATGTATATTTGAAAGATTCTTTAAAAAAAATGTCGAAAACATTTTTACTTAATTTAACATCAAAAAAGATGTTTGGTAAAAAAAATAGAACAATTTATTGGTCATCTTAGGTTACAAGGGACACGACCAATTGTTTAATTTTTTTATTTATGACCCTGTGCTCATTTGGGGGATATCTGAGTACTTACGAAGGTAAAATTTTTCTAAAACCAATTTTTCAAATTTTTTCTAAGCACTTTTCAAAAATACATTTTTTCAGAGAACATCTTTTTCGAAATTAAATTTTTTCGGATATTTATTTTTCAAAGCAACGGCTTTTTGAAAAAGTAATTTACGAGAGAGTAACGTACCAAACCTAAGGAAACCTGATCAAACCCAAAAAAGGTGCGTTTAGGTTTGTTCAGGATCTTTTTTCGTTTTTTTTTTCATTAACATTTTCCAAGCTACTAGAGTTCATTATTTAATTTTTTTAATACTTTTTTCAAAAAAATATATTTTCGGAAATGTATCTGTTTCAAAAATTACTTTTTAAAGACATTTTTGAAAAAATTTACTTACGACATACGTGTTTTCAAAAACCATCTTTGAAAAATCTGTCAGGATATTTTTGAAAAAATGTAGGTACGTTCGAAATATGTGAATTCGGGAAAACATTTTTGAAAAGTTTCCTTAATCCGTTTTCGAAAAAGCTGTTTTTCAAAAAAATTTACTTTCAAAAGAGATGTTTTTGAAAAAAAAACTATTTTATTTGTTTCCTTTAGTGAGATTTGTAAGAAATGTTTTCAGAAACAATCTAAGAGCATGTAAATGAAAAATGCCCAAAAAGGCTTGCACTTTTTTATATAATATATTAGTATTGATCTATTATTCATATTTTTGTGATATAATTCATTTCATAGATATTTACATAAACGGAAAATTTTGCTTTTTGTTTATATTTTGTAGAATATTGCCACGCTCTTTTCCGCACAGAAGAAGAATTTTACTTCTACTTACCCTTCATAAATAAAAATTCAGTTCGGTAAAAATGAAAAAAAAAAAATATTGAGAATTTACAAAATTAACTCACGTAAAGAGTTGAGTTGAATGCGAGAGGCTTGCGCATGCGTGCCAAAAAAAATATGCCCTAGCTCCAATGCCGGAGAGAGGGGGGGTTTAATAAGGGCGCCACTGTTTTTAATGCCGAGTGAAAAACAGAAACCCTCCTAGATAGTGTTGGGATCTCGCTTTCAGCTCACTCACTCACATATAGTTACCATAGTATCCGAAAAAAAAAAATTCCAAGAAACTGCGCCGGCTGGTGAGGCAAATAAAACACTACCCTTAAAACAAATTTACAAATATATTACAGAATGGTTAGGGCAAAATTTCTAATTACACATCAGTGGATTTTGTCCTTTTGTGAAATTTGATAAAATAACATTAGGAATTATTAAGTATTATTAAATAAACTTATTATTATTATTATAATAACCATTCGCAGGTCGTATGACCGGTTTTGCAGTAACTAAATTCAAACCCTGAGGGGGAAATAAAGTCAAAAAGGTAAGGTACTAATCCGCTTTAAATTAATAATGCTAACCATGGTTAGAGCCAAAATCGAATAAAGTTGTTATCGTAAAAGAAAGGTAACACTAATTATAAAATAAAGGAAAAGTTGCCTGAAGGGGTTCATCCCCTGTTGACGGTGTCCTAGGTCAATGCTGAACTGGCCTAGGCAGCTTAGCTGACTCACAGCACGATGAAAGACTGGAGATGTCTCCCAGCCACAAAAGAGATTGTGCTGTCTCCCAGCAAAAAGAGGTTGTGCTGTCTCCCAGCAAAAAGAAAGACTGTGGGTGTCTGTCTCTCAGTAAGCAGAAAGAAGTGCTGTCTCCCAGCAGAAAGACCCTGATAAAACAAAAGGTATGCGTCAAGGCAAGGTAAAATTCAGGTACTATGCAAATATAATTTAGAAGAAATATTAAATTTAAATCACAAAAAAAAACTTTTAGTGGCTGAAGGCCTTATACAATTATTCACTGGTATCAAGAAAATAAAACCGAAGGAAATATTTTGAATTAAATAGACATCAGGTCAAAAAAAATAAACAGGCAATATCGGAGCCAATTAATTAACAAATCAAAGTTAAGTTAAAATTTACATAAAAGTAGCCATTGTACGCTACTGTACACAGACAAATATTCATTATAAAATAATTATATTTACATAAGTAATGCAGCTACAAAAATCTTAAACAATTAGATCATACACTGGTGACAAAATAACCAAAATTGTTAGGTAATTGCTTAATTACACAAAAGAAAAGTTTAGCCGCAAAATACAATGTGATAAAATTTAGCACGTTAAGTATAATCAAAAGAGAAATTCAGTATTACTATTACTAAACATATACATCCAAATATAGTAAATGTAGCTTAATATTTATGAATATAGAATAACCATACCGTATCTGTAAGCGTAACCCAAGAATGAACAAATACCATAGGCCATAGTGAATAGTTAACGGTACTATATTACACCCACCCTGAAATTTTGTAACCAAATCTAATAATTAAGAATCAGCCCTGTCTATGTTATACCCAATATTAATTAAAAGCTAATTAGCAGCAGAAAAAGAATAAGTGAAATACGAAAGTCAACACTTCTGACTGTCAGACATTTAAAATATTTACCCAAATTACTATAGTTTTAAATTGTCGGTCTCTAACGCTGTCAGCTGACATTCCAGAACACAAGATCTGAATTTTTAATGACCTGGCTATCGCTTATTAGCATAATTAGTTGATAAAAAAACATCATTAGGTTCCAATTCACGGGCATACACCAATGACTGATTCACTATGACTATGAATACGAAATAACAAAATAAAATTTAACCTTGGGTCACCCGGTAGAGTTCTGACCAACATTATCAAAGAATGTAGTAAATCAAGCTAGCATAGCTGACAAAAAAAATTAGGTATCGATAAGAATTTGACCTACAAACCTGTGAAGGTCACATAAACCCCATTTAATTTTTAATAAAAAAGAACCATCTGTACATAATTTTCCTACCACGAAATGTAGCGATCTACTTGTATTTAGAGAAGTTTTAACTACAGAAAAACTAATTAAAAACGTGGATGTCGTAAAAAAAAATAGAATCAAAAAGGAAATCAACGAAAATTAATTAAAATAGCAGTTTAATCGCGGGATTCTGTATTTTTAAGGGTTTAATAGTGGCAAAAAGGCATACCTGTCGATCTCGGGTCGGGTCTAAGTCCACATGTCCGCTGTCGTCGTAAAAACCGACGAAGAGATGTCGAATTTCTTCTACAAAATCAACTAAAACGGCCTCACTGGACCAACAACGTAACGCCAAAATGGCAAACAACAAAACAACGTAAAAGAAATTAGTTGTACCGCATTCACGGATCCCAATTTTGGGTGTCTTTCTAAAGACTTTAGAATACGATACAGTCGACGACGCGATCAGTTTGTGAAAAGAACCTCTGCTCCGGTGCCACACCCAATCCTTGCTAAAAATTCCAATATCGATTTTCTTGCACAAGTGACGTCACAGGGTTGTTTCGAAGTACCCCTTGGTACCCAATTATGTACAGTTCTGAAAGCTTTGATTCGATGGTATTCCCTTCAACGCATTGTCACGATGTTCTGCCAGTAAAATTAACCCAACCAATGAACACCGGCAATATACCAACAAAACTAACAATTAAATACGTGTTTCCATGTCCATAAACCGACATTCATTAATAGTTCGTACAATTGGCAGTACAAATGCACCCCACCTACGATTTTGGTCAACCTCGAACCGTAATGCATGAATGAACATTAGAAACCTTTAAAATCAAGGGACCTAGAACTTAGAACGCAGATTCCATCGTTCCTGGCTTCGACGTTTTCCAATAACAGTCACAGAGGGCGGCTCAGGACAGAAAACTAAGGTTTTACCACAGGTTCGACAGACAGTAGTTCCAGCTGATTGAAATGTCAAAAATAACGTGTTATTTCGTCATGTAAACAAATTCTAATTTATATTAATAGCCAAATATAGTTTTTAGGGCCGAATTCGGACATATTTCCTTAGGGATTAACTATACAGAAAGAGGGAAAACAAGGCTGGATCCAAGACAGACTAGTGACGGAAAATTTGTAAAAATTAAATTCAAGGTTAGGAAAAAAATTTTGACTAAATGGAAAAACAAACCAAAATAAAACGTTCAAGGAATGAGTGAATATATTCAAAAAGGTAGGCCTAAATCCTAAAAATTAACCAATTGTTGCAACTGCTATAATAATAATACTTTAACTTCGTATGACCAAAACAAACCGTAATAACTCCCCCTCTCCTACGAAAGGAGGGAAATTTTCTCGAGAAAATTAACCGACGATAAGTACTCAAAAATCTACAGTATTTACAAGGTAAGGCAAAAAAAAATTAACTACCGGAGCTCCGGGGGTATTCCCCTAGGAAGCAACGGAAGAGAGTGAAAGATACCAGTGGATCGCTACTAACAAAACATATACTCACACCACCAGAAGAATAACTAAACCAAAAAAAAAACTCTGACATGACAGGCCTGAGTGTTTCTGACGGCAGCCACCATTTCCGCACCGCAGAGTCAACTGTGCCTTAATGGTATAGTGGCCACATAGATCAAAATTGGGAAAACGTGTCCCCAGCTCCGGAATTTCCGCCAAGGTCATAATACACCCGTACTCATCATATCAGCTCCCAATAAAAGAAAATAAAGAAATTAAATACCAAAGGTATGGTCTGGGTTTGGCAAAAACATACTAAGTTAAAGTTGAAGATTAAGTTTTCAAAGAAAAGTAAGACAGTGAAGAGCCAAACCGGGTTTGTAGATCATGGCACGCTTGACGGCGGCCAAACACTTCAGCACCAAGAAAACCAAATGTGCTTTTTATAGTGTAGGGCCACGTAGATCGGTCCGGATTTGACACCCGAGAAACCGAAATTTCCGCTAGGCCAAGCATCACCATGGCCGACAACCCTAGCCAACCAAAATTAACCCAGAAAAGAAATAAAATGAAAATTCATGAACCAGTGTGGTTCCAATACAAGGACGAAAACAAACCAAAGGCATAATGAGGTAATTTCTCAAACTGCCTATAAAGACACCTACTAAAAATAATACCCGCAGCTTAGTGGATTATTAAACCCACTAACTCAGGTAATCGACAACCCAAAATATTACAATAACCAAAATAATTCAAAATAAAAATTAACTTTGGTCCCCTTGCCGCTAGACAACCAGCGACCCCTCCAGGAGTATCCGGGGTGGAATAAAACTTCAGGGTGCAGGAAGCACAGCCTGGTAACATTAACCCAAAGATGGTAAGGGGGCTAGCATTGCGTAACACTCGAAGAAAGCGTGAGGTACCTCGTGTACTAGCCTCACTCCAGAGCGTCCCAAAACAGATAACCAACTGTCACGCGTCGAGTCAACCAAAGGGTGGAAAAACTAAAAAGAAAAGATAACTAATATACAACCAAGGTAATTTAAGAAGAGAAAGGGATAGCCCATATGTTCCACCGAGCATAAGGAAGTGAATTATAGTAGACACTAAACTAAAAGATGCACCGAATGGGTAGTACATCAGTCCCTGTATAAAACAAAATAAATTAGGTAGGGTACTCTGAAAGGTGGCACTGCCACCGGCCTGTCGCAACCTAATAGGCCGACTTGAGCTCAGGCCGAACAAAGTAGCTTGGCCCTCCCCTGGCCCGCCGAACAAGTTCGATGGGCAAAATGTTACCCCAGGGGTCAGACTTCCGCCCCCCCCTGAACAGCCCTTCCAGTCGGTCTGCTCTCCGAAGGATCAATAGTTCCAACAAAGAACGTCGAAGCGACATTCGGTAGCACCCAACACCGCGCAGCCTAAACAAGGAGATAGGGACAAATAAGTCATAATCGGGAAGGTTCTATTTTGGCTAGTTAAACTATAGCCCAAATATAGAACGCCAAAATAGGGGTCTAGGTACCAAGACCTAGGCCAAAGTCAAATCCAGGATAACAAAAATAGCAAGTCAAATAAGACTATAAAGAAATATCAAGGTAAAATTAAATTAATAATTAAACACAAGAAAAGATAAGGTAAATCAAGGTAAGGTAAGAAACACCAAGTCAAATACTGAAATAAGACTTGGTAGATATGAAGGTAAAATTAACCGAATAATTAAACCCAAAATAAAATAAAATAATAAAGGTAAGGTAAGATAAGATAATCAAGGTAAGGTAAGATAATAAAGGTGAGGTAAGATAATCAAGGTAACGTAAGGTAATATAAGAAAGTCACAATAAGGACACTAAATCAGATCAAGCTAGGATAACGAAATCACTCAGCAAGATACGGATTAGTGTCATAAGTCAAATCAAGTTAAGGTAAATTAAATTATCCAAAACAAATGGTCAAGTATCATAGCAATCAGTGTATTACGAAATTCAAAATAGGTAAATTTAAGGTAAATTCAAATAAGGTAATTTTGAGGTAAGTTCAGATAAGGTAAATTTAAGGTAAGTTCAGATAAGGTAAATTTAAAGTTACTAAAAGATATTAATGAATTAATGACTCAAATATAAATACGCTAAATTTCAAGTAGTTGAACTCACAAATAAAATAAATCATCGCCTTAAGAGGGGAAAAAAAAACTAATGACCATGTATCGTGTCTACCCTCATCCTGTCTCGCGCCAAGATGAGTGCCTGCACGACTCCGCCAAAAGAAAAAAAAAGACTCTAAGTTAATGTTACTAAAGCCACAAAAGTTAAAGAAATTTATATAAGGTAAAGACAGATGATACCATAAGCAAAGACGCAAAGCGATGATAGCAAGTAAAAGTAGTAAAAATGCTGAAGGCAGACTTACTACGCGCAATAGCAGCAAGTTGACTGAAGGCCTAGCTTGCCACGGCTTTCGGAGGACTCCTACCTCCACTAGTTCACCAGTGCAGCACAATTCTAAGCGATAGTGTTCAAATCCATCAAGTCTCGCGCCCAGATGGATCCAAACACCACTGCGCCCGCCACTGCAGGGCATTAAAAAAAAGGTATTAAAGGAAAACGGAATAAGGTAACATTAAAGAAAAATATTCAAAGGTAATACTAATCATTATCTGAACTCTCATTTGTGGTCGATGGATTATACAGTTTGAGATCTTTTACGTGCCAAACACCTTTACTTTGTCCTGCTCGATCTTGAAGTTCGTAGGTGCAGGACCCTGTTTTCTTCTTAATAATAAACGGGCCCACATAAGCCGGAGCCAGTTTGGCACTATAATAGTTCGCGGCATCGGAAAGACTTTTGTTTTTACGCCAAACCTCTTGTCCAGGTGCATACTCAACGGGTCGTCTACGTAAGTTGTATCTTCGTTGATTTTTAACATGGGATGACTTGATTTTGTCCTGGACTTCGCGATACAATTTCACAAAGGCGGCTTGTCTTTTCCTGACATAATCTTGAAGGTCTGTATTGGTGTTAGCAGTCTCTTCTGCAAAGTCTTGTCCGTACAATTTATGTTCTCTCCCAAAATTAAGAAAGTGCGGAGTAAATCCAGTGGTCTCATGTCGTGATGTTCGCAAAGCACAGCCTATAGAAGCTAGGTTCTCGTCCCAGGTACGGTGGTTATTGTTCTTGATGTAAGATCGCATCATGGTCTTTATGACTCTGTTGACTCGTTCGGTCGGATAAGCTTGTGGATGATAAGATGCTGTGTAGAATAATTTCGTTTTATACCGTTGACAAAGGTTCTGAAATTCCTTGGACTTCATTTGTACTCCATTATCACACATTAGGAACTGTGGTGATCCAAACATTAGGAAAATACCTTCTTCAACCTGTTTGGTGAGAGATTTAGCTGTCGCTGAACGAGAAGGAAATAAAACGGAGAATTTGGTGAAATAATCGGTAACCACAAGAACGTAAGTGTTACCTGACCTCGAACGAGGAAACGGTCCAATATAATCCAGGCTGATACACTGCCAAGGTTGATTTATCACTGGACGGTCACCCATTAATCCTGCAGGAGGTTTTTGTTCTACTTTGTGCTGGGCACAAACTCGACAAGCTTTCACATAACTCGTGACGTCACTCCTCATCTTAGGCCAATAATAGCGTTGGCATACTTTCCAGTAGGTCTTGAATACGCCTACGTGACCCGAAGCAGGTATATCATGGCAACGGGCGAGTATCTGGCGCCTTTTATCCTTAGGAACGACAATTTTCCATGAGCTGGATGGAGTACCAAGGTCCGGAGGATTGGTTCTAGCATATTTGTACAACATGTTGTTTTCTACACGCCAAGCAGGAAATTTGTCCGGTCGTTGTTCAAGCCTTACAAACATATTTTTATACCATCCATCAGTGGTGGAAGACATCGGAACATCACTATCATCGGTGTCAATAGCTTCTGCGGAGACAGGAACGGATCTGGACAGAAAATCGGCAACAATGTGCTCTTTACCAGGGCGATGGATTAAGGTAAAATCATAGGGTTGCAGACGAAGCGCCCATCGCGCTAAACGACCTTGAGGGTCTTTTAGTCTGTGCAGCCATAGTAACGAATGGTGGTCAGTTACTACCGTGAAGTGTACCCCTTCCAAATAATGTCTCAACTTCTCCACACTCCAAATCACTGCCAAGCACTCTTTTTCGGTGACTGTATATTTCATTTCTTGTTTAGTCAGTGAACGTGATAGGAAGCATATTACTTTCTCACCATCATCAAAAGTCTGTGTTAAAACTGCACCAAGGCCATATGCGCTTGCATCGGTTTGCAGGACAAAAGGACGGTTAAAATCAGGACAGGTAAGTATCGGTGCTGTAACCAAAGCTTCCTTGATCGCTTTAAAGGCTCTATCACAGTCGGTTGTCCATGACCATCTGACATTTTTCTTAGTCAAGTTAGTTAGCGGAGCTATGGTGGAGGAAAAATTCGGAACAAAGCGACGGTACCAAGATGCTATACCAATAAATCGGCGAATTTCGGTGACATTCTTTGGTGGTATGTTTACAATTGCCTCCACTTTTAATGGATCTGGTCGGAGTCCCTGACGGTCCACAACATATCCTAAGTACTTCAATTCTGGCAGGCAAAACTGACATTTTTCTAGTGAAACTATGAGTCCCGCTTCATGTAGTCGGTCGAAAACTAAGCCCAACAGACGTAGGTGTTCATCAAAGTCCTGAGAAATAAGAATTATATCATCTAGATATACCATGACCGCTGGTTGAAGGTCTGCTCCAAGGACGGTATCTACTATGCGCTGCCAGGTTGCTGGTGAATTGGTTAAACCAAAAGGCATGCGACGGAACTGAAATAGTCCTCTTCCAGCGACGGTAAATGCAGTATATTCACGCGAAGATTCACTTAAGGGAACTGTCCAAAATGCGGATTTGATATCGATGGAACTGAGGTAAGTTGCATCTCTCAGGCGGTCCAAAATGGCAGAAATGTAGGGCAAGGGATATGCGTCTTTCTTGCTCAAACTGTTCAAAATTCTGTAATCTACACAAAATATGTAGGAATCATCCTTCTTGCGCACTAAACATATCGGACTGGACCAAGCACTCTTCGACGGTTCGATGACTCCATCTTCCAACATTTGTTTAAGTTCTTCATCGATAATTTTCTGCTTAAATGGAGACACAGGGTAATATCTTTGTTTGACAGGTTTCGTACCTGGCTCCACTTCAATAACATGTTCAGCCACCTTACAACATCCCAGGCCTGTACCCATTAAAGCAAGTTTTTCTTTGACTAAGTTATCAAGAGTCATTCGCTGAGCAATAGTAAGGGTACTCTCATCCCGTATGCTAAGTACTTGAGTAGAATTCGTTTCATCTGCGAAATGCCAAACATCCTGATTCAAATCTGGTACGATTCCCATGCTCTTCCAGAAATCGACTCCCAAAATTAAGGTATGAGCCAGTGCAGGCAGGACTAACACATCTATCATGCGGGTTTTTCCCATTAAACTAAACGGTACTTGCATGTAACCAATAGCAGAACAGCTCTCTCCATTAGCGACTGTACATCTTGTTTCTTTGCCTAAAAGTTGTAGTCCCAAACTCCGTAGCAACTCATATCCAGGAAGGCCAACAAGTGTTCGAGTGGCACCAGAATCCAGCAAACCTCGTATAGGTGTGCCTATGACAGAAACTTCCAAATATGGACGTTGATCTCCTCGTGCGTGACTAATGATGAAATCTAGAAGAATTTTGGATGAAAAATCGAAATCATTGGTCGTTACACGCTTGGTATTGGGAGAAATCGTACGACCTATTGATTCCCCCGGGAAGCGTTTCCCGAATTAGCACATTTTGGGCAAGATCTTACAGTGACATTAGGTGTTCCACAACGATAACAGTGTGTTTTTCTAGGGCTTTGACAATCTCGATTAAAATGTCCCGTTTGTTGACAATTCCAACAGACTAATTCTCTAGGACCTCTACTGGTAGTAGGAGGGTTGACATGTCTCACTTCATTGACCTTAGTTGGAGGTAAGGCTTCTTGCATATCTGAGACGAAGGCGAAATCAGGTTCTACAAATCCTTGTCGCTTCCGAGATGGCGGTACATAATGTTCTGCACGGTATTTCTTGGCTTCTAAAACCAGGCACTGCTCCTCTAATTCTTCCAATGAGTTCACTATGGGTAACTGAGTGGTGTAAAATGGAGCTAAATTCCTAGTTATCATGTTCAACTTTGCATCCTCACTGAGGGAACCATAACGCCGAAACAGAGCCTGCATGCTTGAAAGATAGTCCACTATGCTTTCTGATGGATCTTGAGTCCTCTCGAGCATTTCTTTAAAGAGTCTAGCACGATAATCTGGTGGTTCAAAGTGTCTGCAAAGCAGTTCAGCAAGTTCTCTCCAGCTGTTAAACCGGGAACGGTTCGCTCTAAACCAATTCAATGCCTTGCCTTCAAACAAATCTATGGCAGACTCAAACAGTTCTCCTTCTGATACATTACGAGCCAATCTCAGCTCTGTTACTCTCTCTAAAAATCCATGGACTGACATACTCTTGGGATCTCCTGTAAATTTAAGGCCCCATTTTTCTATACGTAGTGCCTTGAAGTTTGACACTGGCTGTCTATTCGGGGTTGAACCATGCTGAGTTGGTTGAGGCACTTCCTCTTCTGACGAATCATCAGAATCAGAACCTCCCGAACGTGCTGCATCCAATAATACGCTCAAGTTGGGATCTCGTCTGGATACTTGCTCTAGCTCGTCAAGAGCAGATAAGGTTTCTGCAATTAATATTGCTCGTGCGTCAGCATCCTCTGACGACAGTTGGTTAACTGGTACACGATCAATTCGGTTGAGAAGATGGACCAAGTGTGTCTGTAGACGTTCAAATTTGGTCTTGGCTTTTTCTCCAGTAACGGACTTAATCGCCAATTTAGTCTTCCTCAAGTTAGTCGCCACATAAGCTCTTTCTTCAGCAAAATCCATACTATAGGGAGGGTGACTTATAGACTTACTAACTTTCTCCATTTGCAACAATGGGCGTAAAGATGCACGAAGGCTTTCGACAGTTTTCGTTTCATCAGCTGGAATGCCACGAACTTGCAACTCATAAATGAGCATGTCCTTTCTAAGGTAATGCACTCTCATACTGTAATCCATCGTAAGTTATTACGAGTCAAATAATACACAAACAAAAATAAATTTAAAGAAAAATCAATAAAATATTAACACTGATTGCACTTGACACTGTAAACTGCAAATAATTTGCACAACTAAATTTTCAGATAATTTTCACTAATTAAACTTCACCAAAAAGATTTAAAAATAAAATAAACCGGTTAGGACAGCGATGTCCTAACAGAAAGAATAACGAAAACCCGTCAGAACAGCAAAGTTCTGATGGCTACAACAAAACAATAGGTAGGCCGCAAAAAAAAATATTGCCTTATCAGCAAAAAAAAAATCTCATCAGAGGTAAGACAACATATCAGAAGCGCAAATATCGATAAATGAAAATTAAAAAAAAATAATTTTGATAATGTTAGTACCAAAGTGCTCTATCTGATCTCACCAAACGCAGTTTCTTTTTGTTTGAATGCCCCACGTTGGGCGCCAAAACTTGCCACGCTCTTTTCCGCACAGAAGAAGAATTTTACTTCTACTTACCCTTCATAAATAAAAATTCAAAGTTCGGTAAAAATGGAAAAAAAAAATATTGAGAATTTACAAAATTAACTCACGTAAAGAGTTGAGTTGAATGCGAGAGGCTTGCGCATGCGTGCCAAAAAAAATATGCCCTAGCTCCAATGCCGGAGAGAGGGGGGGTTTAATAAGGGCGCCACTGTTTTTAATGCCGAGTGAAAAACAGAAACCCTCCTAGATAGTGTTGGGATCTCGCTTTCAGCTCACTCACTCACATATAGTTACCATAGTATCCGAAAAAAAAAAAAAAATTCCAAGAAACTGCGCCGGCTGGTGAGGCAAATAAAACACTACCCTTAAAACAAATTTACAAATATATTACAGAATGGTTAGGGCAAAATTTCTAATTACACATCAGTGGATTTTGTCCTTTTGTGAAATTTGATAAAATAACATTATTAGGAATTATTAAGTATTATTAAATAAACTTATTATTAGTATTATAATAACCATTCGCAGGTCGTATGACCGGTTTTGCAGTAACTAAATTCAAACCCTGAGGGGGAAATAAAGTCAAAAAGGTAAGGTACTAATCCGCTTTAAATTAATAATGCTAACCATGGTTAGAGCCAAAATCGAATAAAGTTGTTATCGTAAAAGAAAGGTAACACTAATTATAAAATAAAGGAAAAGTTGCCTGAAGGGGTTCATCCCCTGTTGACGGTGTCCTAGGTCAATGCTGAACTGGCCTAGGCAGCTTAGCTGACTCACAGCACGATGAAAGGCTGGAGATGTCTCCCAGCCACAAAAGAGATTGTGCTGTCTCCCAGCAAAAAGAGGTTGTGCTGTCTCCCAGCAAAAAGAAAGACTGTGGGTGTCTGTCTCTCAGTAAGCAGAAAGAAGTGCTGTCTCCCAGCAGAAAGACCCTGATAAAACAAAAGGTATGCGTCAAGGCAAGGTAAAATTCAGGTACTATGCAAATATAATTTAGAAGAAATATTAAATTTAAATCACAAAAAAAAACTTTTAGTGGCTGAAGGCCTTATACAATTATTCACTGGTATCAAGAAAATAAAACCGAAGGAAATATTTTGAATTAAATAGACATCAGGTCAAAAAAAATAAACAGGCAATATCGAAGCCAATTAATTAACAAATCAAAGTTAAGTTAAAATTTACATAAAAGTAGCCATTGTACGCTACTGTACACAGACAAATATTCATTATAAAATAATTATATTTACATAAGTAATGCAGCTACAAAAATCTTAAACAATTAGATCATACACTGGTGACAAAATAACCAAAATTGTTAGGTAATCGCTTAATTACACAAAAGAAAAGTTTAGCCGCAAAATACAATGTGATAAAATTTAGCACGTTAAGTATAATCAAAAGAGAAATTCAGTATTACTATTACTAAACATATACATCCAAATATAGTAAATGTAGCTTAATATTTATGAATATAGAATAACCATACCGTATCTGTAAGCGTAACCCAAGAATGAACAAATACCATAGGCCATAGTGAATAGTTAACGGTACTATATTACACCCACCCTGAAATTTTGTAACCAAATCTAATAATTAAGAATCAGCCCTGTCTATGTTATACCCAATATTAATTAAAAGCTAATTAGCAGCAGAAAAAGAATAAGTGAAATACGAAAGTCAACACTTCTGACTGTCAGACATTTAAAATATTTACCCAAATTACTATAGTTTTAAATTGTCGGTCTCTAACGCTGTCAGCTGACATTCCAGAACACAAGATCTGAATTTTTAATGACCTGGCTATCGCTTATTAGCATAATTAGTTGATAAAAAGAAACATCATTAGGTTCCAATTCACGGGCATACACCAATGACTGATTCACTATGACTATGAATACGAAATAACAAAATAAAATTTAACCTTGGGTCACCCGGTAGAGTTCTGACCAACATTATCAAAGAATGTAGTAAATCAAGCTAGCATAGCTGACAAAAAAAAATTAGGTATCGATAAGAATTTGACCTACAAACCTGTGAAGGTCACATAAACCCCATTTAATTTTTAATAAAAAAGAACCATCTGTACATAATTTTCCTACCACGAAATGTAGCGATCTACTTGTATTTAGAGAAGTTTTAACTACAGAAAAACTAATTAAAAACGTGGACGTCGTAAAAAAAAATAGAATCAAAAAGGAAATCAACGAAAATTAATTAAAATAGCAGTTTAATCGCGGGATTCTGTATTTTTAAGGGTTTAATAGTGGCAAAAAGGCATACCTGTCGATCTCGGGTCGGGTCTAAGTCCACATGTCCGCTGTCGTCGTAAAAACCGACGAAGAGATGTCGAATTTCTTCTACAAAATCAACTAAAACGGCCTCACTGGACCAACAACGTAACGCCAAAATGGCAAACAACAAAACAACGTAAAAGAAATTAGTTGTACCGCATTCACGGATCCCAATTTTGGGTGTCTTTCTAAAGACTTTAGAATACGATACAGTCGACGACGCGATCAGTTTGTGAAAAGAACCTCTGCTCCGGTGCCACACCCAATCCTTGCTAAAAATTCCAATATCGATTTTCTTGCACAAGTGACGTCACAGGGTTGTTTCGAAGTACCCCTTGGTACCCAATTATGTACAGTTCTGAAAGCTTTGATTCGATGGCATTCCCTTCAACGCATTGTCACGATGTTCTGCCAGTAAAATTAACCCAACCAATGAACACCGGCAATATACCAACAAAACTAACAATTAAATACGTGTTTCCATGTCCATAAACCGACATTCATTAATAGTTCGTACAACTGGCAGTACAAATGCACCCCACCTACGATTTTGGTCAACCTCGAACCGTAATGCATGAATGAACATTAGAAACCTTTAAAATCAAGGGACCTAGAACTTAGAACGCAGATTCCATCGTTCCTGGCTTCGACGTTTTCCAATAACAGTCACAGAGGGCGGCTCAGGACAGAAAACTAAGGTTTTACCACAGGTTCGACAGACAGTAGTTCCAGCTGATTGAAATGTCAAAAATAACGTGTTATTTCGTCATGTAAACAAATTCTAATTTATATTAATAGCCAAATATAGTTTTTAGGGCCGAATTCGGACATATTTTCTTAGGGATTAACTATACAGAAAGAGGGAAAACAAGGCTGGATCCAAGACAGACTAGTGACGGAAAATTTGTAAAAATTAAATTCAAGGTTAGGAAAAAAATTTTGACTAAATGGAAAAACAAACCAAAATAAAACGTTCAAGGAATGAGTGAATATATTCAAAAAGGTAGGCCTAAATCCTAAAAATTAACCAATTGTTGCAACTGCTATAATAATAATACTTTAACTTCGTATGACCAAAACAAACCGTAATAATATGTAGGAATGGTTAACGTTCATGTTATATGTATTTTTATAAAATTCGCCACTAAAATCCTTTTTGTACAAGGCTTCAGCGGGAGGGGGGCCCCTCCCCTATAAATCCGTCATTGTGTCTCGGCAGGTCGAAAAAATATTTGTAGGGTGTTTTTATGGCAAACATGGCATTACATCTAGGTACGATGCAAAAATTGTAATTTTTCGGGTTACTTTTAGGTATCATTATTAATAATTATTAAATTAAAATGACAAATCTAAACCAGGAACGAAACAAACTCGGTGCCGCTCGGTCGCACGATGGCTGCTAAACACACTGTGAATATTATATCGATGGCGTCCTACCTTCCTTTGGCGTCGCGTGACGTCACGGTGGTTTTCGCGGTGCAACCCGAAATACGAACTTTGACAACCCATAACTTTCATATTTATGAAAATAATTTTTAAAAAAATTCGCTGTTCCTTTTACAGTTTTTGGGACTATTTGTATAATAAAAAAGAAAAAAATGTAAACTTCCTAATTCAAATTAAAAAGCTTACGCCTTCATCGGTCAATTTGCGAACTACCATGTAGGCAATGTTTCCGTTTCGTCTTTTTGTTCATTATTGTATTATTTGGCATAATTCTGCCGTCTAGTGAGCCTTTTTGCCCACTTATAATCTGCTGTTTGCAGCTGTGACAACGCTGTTTGACTTAATTTGAATCGCCAATTATAGCCAAACTTCAACAGAAACTAACAAAAGAAGAATGATAATTTGACAGAACCGAACAAATTCTGAAACTTGTTACTTCAGAAACCATGCATACACTTAGACTTCATGCAGTGCAACGTTGTCACGTTTACTGGGTATTTTCAAGGAAACTGGAGTTACCCCCTCCAGGAAGGTCACTGCTTAAAAACGAATTTGACTCTGTATGAGTGCTAAGAAGAGTTAGGGGGAGTATTATATTTTATCACTTTTTCTTTTTACAATAGATAGTATCAGTTCTATAGAATAGATTAAAAACAAAAAAACGTTGGATGAAGTAGAGAAGGGCAAATCAGTTATTTTTAAATAACAGTTGCAACTGTTACCGTTATTTACAAATAATAATGTAAAATAACAGGTTACCGTTATTTTTATTTTCAAGATTTGGCTGAATTTCATTCATTTAACGCTTCATTTAACGCTTGTTTGCCGGGCTTTAGATGTAATTCTCGACCGTGCGAAAGATAATACCGAATATTCATTCATTTTAAAGACGTTTTGTCTTTGTAAATACATCGGCAAGGTCGTTGCGCTAGGCCATCTTATTCAACTTTTTTTTAATAACCGTTAATTATTAAAAAAAGTTATTATATTGCATCCCCAATAACAATTTTTTTTACCTCATCACATGCTTACATACTATCTAATCTAACTCTATACCTACCTAAAATAATAAAATTAACTTATTTACCTATACGTAGGTATTTAAGATATTTTTATCTAAATTAAAATTCAAAATAAAATTATATTTCTGCTACTAGTATCAAAACTATTCAAGTATTTTATTTTTATTACCTAAAAGTCGAACCCTTCCAATTATTTATATTTTAAATCAAATGTGTCTATCTATACATACAACAAACAGAACCTGACAAAAGAAACAACTGAAATCGGAAAATCGAATCAATTTAACGACTGAGCGAAGAACGAACCGTGGTGTTCAACACAACGCCCAAGAAAAGCAACCAAAATAACGCTTCGTTCGTAAACTGTTGTTACTGTTGTTAATTCGGGCTAGCCGCCGCAGACCAGCGACATACAGATTAAAACGGACTAATATTGCTTGAACCAAGAATGACTCCTTTACGGACGCGCGCAGTGCCACAGGAACGCATGCGCAGTTAAAAGGTTACAGGACGGGTCTTAATATTTGTGTATGGTGGTAGGTATATCAGTTCACATAGAACACATATTTATGAAAGATTTAGTAAATTTTTAGTTTAATACGCCGATGTCCATGTAGAAATACTTATGGTAATAGGTCGAAAACTTAAAAAATATTTTTCATAAAAATATGGATGTTACCCGCGTAAATTAAAACTGTGAAAGCCAGCTGTGTGGATCCGGCAATCGCAAAGCGAAATAAAGGTTGCTAGCAGATTTCCATCAGCGAGAAGGCCGACATACCGCCAAGAACCCTTTTACAGTCTAGATCACAGAACAGGTTAGAAACGTTAAGAGCGTGCTAATTGGTCGCAACATTCGTGACGTTGATTTCAATGGTGGCGTCCCCTATGGCGAGTCCGGAAGTAATTATGGCGGAAGCGGGACGCGGTGCGAAGCCACCATATGATCAGTTAAAGGCCAAATTAATGTTTTGACATTTTATAACCTTGTATTTACATAATGTTTTTATTGGACGTTTATAAAAGAATTTTCAGATAAAATATAAAAAAATGACAATCTAAAACAAATATATAAATACAAGGCATAAAATATCAAAACATCAATTTACCTTTAAAGTCGATACAAAATTGTATCATATTTAAAAGTAAAACAACAAGGTCCTATTTTTACTAATTTCTTCATTTAATCAATATAAAGCATAACGAAATGTTTATCAAGTCATCTCATAACAACATGGCTCACGTGAGAATGTTAACGCAAGGTAAAAGTCACAATCGGGTGAAGGTTCTAATCTGATTTCTTCAGTTCCGTTAACATCACGTTGGGCTTGTGTGGAGGTCCAATTCCATCGAGCATTTAACATGAAACAAAACGAAAACTTCGGTAGAATCATCTTGTACACTAAGTACCTAATAGTTATTTATATTACACAAATCAGGTGCACTATTTAACTTTACTCAATAAGTGAATGGTACATAAAAAAACTCTGGTTAAGTTTCACCTTTTTATTACTGCTATTTATTTTGCTGTCAGTAAAAATGTTGTGCTTTCTACAGTGTCCAGTAGGGCAATCCAGAGTTAAAGTGTACTCGTCAAGACATATATGTTTATTTCCAAAGCTTAACGCAGGGATGCTACGTACAAACGTTATGTATACCAATTGAGAACTTGTATTCAGTAAGCTGTTTTTCAAGCTTCTAATGTCGCAAAAGTTTAGGGAAAATAAAAAAAAACTTTGTTTTTATAATCCTTTGGAAAATTAGTGTAACAGGAATTCTTACACGAGTACTTAACTCTGCCAAAGGAAGAAGCTGCTATGACTGCAGCCATGTTAGATAAAATACAGAGACAGTAAGATGTAGGTATGGGTGGCAAACTACAAAATGAATTTTTCCGACAAGCACAAAAAATATGTTAAAAAAAATATAAATTATATTGAATGTTCTGGAACTAAAATCATCTAAATAGTTACACCTAGCACGAAATATGTTTTAAATATGATTAAGAAAATGGTACTTACCAAACTACAATATCTGATTTGTCTATTTACATCTACAATAAAAAAAAGTTTGATTAAAATCACTCTTTATGCACAGACAACAAAACAGAAATGGTCAAATTCACTATTGCCAACTTTTATCATTTATTAATACGAAACTTGTTATTTTATTATTATTAGTCTACTCTTTGGAATATATTGGTATTGGAAATACATTAGGGTGTGTAGGTATTGTTCACAGACTTGCTGATCAAGCCTTTTATATAACTGCACTTAAAAATAGCAAAAAACTGCACATTCTAGAACAAACTACACGTAAAATTAAGATAAAAAATACCCAGAAAAATGTTTCTGTTTACTGAACTATAAAATGGATTAAAACGTAACAGATACCATGTTTCAGGACTGGTATTGACAATAGGCTAATGATTTTTCTTTAATACATAAAACATCACTTACCTGAAACAGTAACAAAGCCTTAATTTACATTTCTAAGCCGATGATTTGTGATTAAAATCACACAGAAAATAATTTTCATCAGCTCGACATTAAAAATTAAAATGACAGATCACACAAGGCAGATGAATGAATAGACAAGGGAGGGCGAGACCATCGAGAATAACATGACCTGATTGGTCTAATTTTGACGTATCTGTTGTCTGTCGAATGGAAGCAACGCCTCTATGGGAAGTTCGCTAACTAAATGTGACAAGCAAGTGACAAGTGGCAGCTGCGAGAATTCGTATTTAAAGTTTCAGGGCCCTGGTCTAGATTCAACACAGTAAATATTATGTTTACGTGGAAATACGGCGCCACGGTTTTTTCGTGACGCCAAATTGAGACATGCCTTCGATACACCCTTTACTAATTCCAGAATGATACTAAAAACGAGTAAAACGACACGAGACACGAGCACCAGCCACGCCAACACGCTATAGCATTTAGCGCAGTGTTGCCAACCGACAGGAAATAAAAGCCGTGGCAAAGGAAGAGATTTTTTATTCACGGTTTAAATTTAAACACGTATTTTTGTTCCACTCAGCGGCAGTTAAAATACCTTTGTCATTTTTAGCATATTCATGAAACTGTTGACAGCTTTCCTTAAAATTAAAATATATTAACAATTCTGAATGAACAAATCGCTCCATTTTTTAAAATGCTTCTCATTTTTTTACCTTCATATTTAGCCTTTGTCGTGCATAAATGGCCAAGTATGCGTTTGGAGTTTTTAAACGAAAAAGTCGTGTTTCTATATGCGCGGCAGTACAGTAAGCTCGTGGCCGTACCTACCTTCGGTTTGAAAAGCCGTAAAAACACGGCAATTGCCGTGTCGTGGCAACACTGCTTTAGGGAGACGCGCTGACGCTACCTGCAGTGTTGCCAGAAGTCATTAAAAAAAACTTGAGAGTGCTTGCGACTTGCGACTTAACCGCCGAAATTCGTGATAAATCGCGAGCCTGTAATGATTGCACCGGAAGTAAAAATAATAGGATTAAATAATCTTATTCTACTATCATTTATTTTAATAAAACTGAAAAAAATTTTACGATGCCAAAATATTAGTAAACAAATTGTTACGGTCTTATTTTTCCCACCCTGCAATTTTGTAAAATATTAATTTAAAACTTACCAGCTTGTGGGGGTCCCTAACTTGAATTTGGTGGCAAAATCCTCTTTTTTGCACCAGAGAATCTGTAGTGTTTCAGTTTTTTTTCTCGTTATATGGGAAAAAACCCCCCACATTTCTGTTTGAAAAAGGCCACCTAACATCTCAGGTAAGTTTTCCCCACTATTTCTAAACATTAAAGCTGTCTATTCCTAACTTACGTTGATATAATGTATACATACCTTGATTGTGCAAATGTCATAGATCTGAAACTTGGTTTCCTTATAGGCCTTTTTATTTTACATCTTATCTCTCCTCCTATTGTGTCCTGGTTGTTGAAGAACCACTTCCTGGAGCACTTCATTTGGAAAGCTTCCATCCTGGTCCATGTCCTATCATCTTCGTCTTGGCAGGCTCCGAGAGGTTCCCAGAGTTGACATGCAGGGCTCCGACAGACACCACTCCTTGGAGTAAGGCAGCCACAGCGGACCTCAGACGATCCCCATAGGGCACAGGTTTGATAGACTTAAGTTATGTGTGTTAACTCAATAATCAAGACACAGTTTCACAGTCATTGAGCCATACATTACGAGTGCCCCCTTCACTTTTGCTTAGCCGATGCCACCCTTATAGGGTTTGCGCCTTGTTTTACCCTGCGACTCGGCTCTAACACTCGGTGTATACCTTCACTTTATTAATTTGGCATGGAAACAAAATATAATTCTAAAAACTTCACAGTTCACACCGATCTATTTATGTTTATGCACGGCATACTAGTAAATTACTGTCTTTTCTTTTTGGCATTATTCTTGGCATGATTTTTAACACGTATACAAACTAATAATTAGCAAGTTAAACTGCTGTGACTCCAATTATTCAGTTTAATAGTGAATTCACACTTTGAAAACTTCTCTAATCTAACCTGCACTTTTTATACATCTTTCAGCTTTCAAAAGCAGCTGATTGTTATCAAATCGAGTAGAGATGTTCTAGGCGTTAGCCGCGGTTCCCCTTTCTCGCGTTAAGAATGAGCTAATTCATTTGAAAAGAATGTTTAATTAATTTTATTTAATATTAGTAAGTGGGAACGTCACCCCCTTTTTAAGTCATTGTTTATGCCCATCCTGGGCCGAGTTATTAATACATTTTAATATTTTAATAAATGGGAAAATATTTATGAAATTCGGTTGTTTTCTTTAGGAGTCCCTAAGGGTTTTCCTGTTTTTGCGGTCATCTGCAGTCACTGCCTTTATCCATAAAGGGCATATTAAAACAGGTGGCGCTTTTATTTGGTAGTTTTACCCAGCCCACTCACCGGCAATGAGCTAGCCTTGAAAAAGTCAGTGACTACGTTTCTCCGGTAGAAAAGCATACGAATTGAGTTGCAGAAAATTTCCCTCGCCTCGTATGGACTGAGATATAGTTATCAGTTACCGTTTTGTTTTCCGGTCATAACATTAGACCCCTTTTTTTGAGAGGTAACAAATCCGGCCACCCTTACCACCTTATTATTATATTGTCTATAACAAAATGGCGCCTTTCAACGGGTTAATTGTTTTTGCTTGCCGTGTAAAACCGAAATCTAAGGTTTTACAGTAATTAAGTATAATTGCTTTTTTCGGTGATGTTAATTGATAGTAATAAACAGCTGTTTTTGGAAAAAAAATATTATAGCCTAATCGCTTTTGATTTGGATAGCTACACAATCGTATTTTGTATGCAGTTTCACTGATTATGAGTAGGTTTGTTCCGTGCCTTTTAATTCGATTGTTGTAATTTTTAATCCATAATGCCTATGTTTTTTTTGCTATAAAGTGTTTACCTTAGTTTGCTGTCGCTAGTATATGTACACTAACTTTTCCCGCATTTGTAAAGCATTTGGTAGGTTAGAATAATTTGTAAAATTTATTTTTAGCATGACATTGTTTTTGTAGTGCTTTATTTATTAACTTGTTGAGTACCATTTGAACTGCTTTGTTTTATTATTTTTTTTCAACAGCCTAGTAAACATCTGAATAATTGTACGCTAAAACACCTGATGTATTTTTTGTGCTGTTGTAACGTTCAATGGTAGATTTTTTATGCTTTGCCTTATGGTAGTTTTTTATGTCATATTTTACGCTGTTTTTGAGTTTTCCTTTTTTGGTGGCCCTTTAATTTGAAGGTGTATGGATATATACATTATATATTAGGTATATATTATATATAGTGTAGATATTAATGCTATTAGATTTTTTTTTTAGTATCGCTATGCTAGTATACTTTGATAGTTTTTGACTTTAACGTTTTTTTTGTAGCAGTAATTTGGTATAATACGCAAGTATATTTTTTTTTGAAGTACCTAGCACAGGGATGCACACACCGCGGCCCGCGGGCCGCATGCGGCCCGCTGTCGATGTTTATGCGGCCCGCCAACGAATTTTAAAAGCGATATTTGTGCGGCCTGCCATCGACTTTTAAAAGTATTCGTCGCCGCGCTCCGGTCCAAGCATATTGTTACGAGACTAGAAATCTGTAGCATCAACTAGATTACAGATTCGCGAAACACGTCGGTAGATCCCCGAAGAAAGTGGATGGTTCTCGATGTTTGGTAACTCGTATAAATTCGACGCATCGCCGGCTACCGGGGCAGTTAAGTTTTGACTACGGATAAGCGAACGTTATACTGTTTGAGAACTGTAATCTGTGACGAGTAAATATTTCGTCGTTCGAACTTGGCTTTTACCGACTGTAACAATATAATATTAATTTTGATATGGATAAACCAGGCCCCAGTAAGAAACGTAGTCGTAAGGTTGAAGATGAAAATCGACAGTTTCATGATATTTGGACCGAAAAATACTTTTTTACTTCATCGCATAACAAAATTGTCTGTTTAATATGCAAGAGTAGTGTTTCTATTCCGAAGGAATATAATGTGAAAAGGCACTATGAAACCCAGCATCCTACTTTTACCACATTAACTGGCGAAAATCGAACGCAAAGAATTTCCACTTTACAACGGGAACTAATAAGCCAGCAATCTATGTTTACAAAACCAATTCAAGATGCTGAAACAGCCACTGAAGTTAGCTTTGAAATATCTCGAATAATAGCGAAAACTTGTCGGCCTTTTAAAGATGGTGAGTTTGTTAAGCAATGTTTGGATATCGCCGCAAAAAAAATTTGTCCGGAAAATGTAAAGAAGTTTGAAAAAATTCAGTTAAATCGGATGACTGTTCAAAGAAGAATTACCGCATTAGCAGATAATATAGAAGAGCAATTAGCTACGAAATCGAGAAGTTTTGAGTATTTTTCTATAGCGCTCGACGAATCTACAGATATAAGTTCAACTGCTCAACTATTAATATATTTACGAGGTGTAACGCAAAATTTTGAAGTGAGTGAAGAACTGATTGGTATGAGTTCTTTGACAAGTCAAACCAAGGGAAGTGACATGCTCAAAGCTCTTCTAGAAAAATGTTCTATAATGGATTTGGATTTAACGAAAATATCTGGAATTACAACTGACGGAGCACCTTCAATGGTTGGAAGTACATCTGGGATAGTAACTATGTTAAAAACATATTTACAAACTAAAAACATAAATACCAAGGAATTAATGCAGTTTCATTGTATTATACATCAAGAGGCCCTCTGTTCAAAATTATTGGGATTTGAAAATGTTATGAAAGTTGTAGTACCTACCGTAAACTTTATAAAATCACGAGGTCTCAATCACCGACAATTCCAAACACAAATCCAACTATTTCTGGCGGAAAAGAAAAACGACGTCCCCGAACTCGACAACCCTGATTGGCTGTGTGACTTAGCGTTTCTTGTAGACATCACAAATCACTTGAATGTCTTAAATACGCGACTCCAAGGCAAAGATCAATTGATTTCGCAGCTATACTCTCATGTTTCGTCCTTTCAATGCAAATTGAGTCTTTTCAGGACACAAATCAATTCAGCCAATTACGGCCATTTTCCGAACTACAAACTACAAAAAAATTATGGAGAAGTTCAATAAAACTGACGTCAATTTCGCTCATGTTGAAAAAATTGATATTTTGATACAAGCTTTTGAAAATCGTTTTGTAGACTTCAAAAAAGTTAAACCGCTATTGGACATTTTCAGCAATCCTTTCACCATTTCACCCGAAAATGCGCCGGAATCAATGCAGCTGGAATTAATAGACATGCAAAATGATGATAATTTAAGAAACAAATTTAATGAAGGTAATTTACTCAACTTCTACCTTTGCGTTGATAAAAACGCTTATAAAGAGTTGCGAATAAATGCATTGAAATGCGCAAGCTTATTTGGATCGACATATATTTGTGAACAAACGTTTTCAGTGATGAAACTTAACAAAACGAAAAACCGAAACCGCCTGGCAAATGAAAATTTGGAAGCAATTATACGTGTGGCTACAAGTAATGTGGAGCCAAATATAAAAAAACTTGTTAGTACAATGCAATGTCATGCATCAAAATAATAAAACATGAAATATTACATTGTAATGATTACATAATTATTACAACAAACATTTTTGAAGGTTCTTTTATTTTTATCATTGTATTTCATACTATTTAAAAATAAAAATTTTTGTGTTAATAAATATTGTTTGTAGTGGCCCGTCCTTGGCTTATATTTTTCCCGAGTGGCCCCTGCTCCCTATAAGTCTGTGCATCCCTGACCTAGCATAACCACTAACTTAATGTTTAAGTTTATATTATTGGCATAATATATGCATTTTGTTTTTCACTGTTTGCTGCCTGGCGCACTAATAGCGTTTCGGTCTAATTTTTTTTCTTCTTTCTAGGGGTGCTAGTTTTTTTTTGTTGGTTGGGGAAGGGTTTGGTATATCAAAGATATACCGCTGCAACTTTCAATTTTTTTTATCTCTCCTTTCCTGTCAACATATTATATTGGGGAAGGGTTTGGTATATCAAAGATATACCGCTGCAACTTTCACTTTTCTTTATCTCTCCTTTCCTGTCAACATATTAGAGCATCGCTACCGATTTTTTTTTTAAAATTAAACGTTTTGGGTAAAGTTTAGGATGGAAGTCAATCTGTTGGGTTCGGAGGAAATTCGGTATGAACTAGAAATCCGAGGTCTTCCTATAATGGGGACTTTTCCGCAAAAACGCGCGACCCTAAGAGAGGCACTGCGTTGTGAGCGTGAAGGGCGTGGTGTTCCACCCCAAACAACGTGTTTTGATACGACCAGCGAATTGTGCGTTTGCCAGGCCAAACTATATACTTTATCTCGCGATATTACGCATTTCGATACACAGAATCGCGAGAATGAATTTAAACGAATTCGTACACTTTTGACGCACGTTAAATTAAGAATAAGTCGCATACAAACAGTTGAAACGTCAGAGCATCAACGGAAAAAGATGCTTTTGGATAAATGTGATCAACTCGTGACCCAACTTCAGTTGGTAAATGGGACCTCAGTTACTCCGCCGATAGTTAATCAGACCTCCGGATTGCAATCCCGTAATGCAAGTCTGCTAGATACAGACAACCCTAATCACGGCAATAATGTTTTAGCTCCCGAAATACTTCCACCTCCTGTGTCGGGGCATAGGGGGGATTCAGATGCCTTGTTGCTATTGGACGACGGTCCTGGAGATCACGAGAATCAGGTCATCGCCGATCCTAATTTAAATGTAGAAGATCAACAAATTTTCGATCCGATCGGAAATACTCAAAACCTAGCTAACGTGAATCCTTTAATTTCTTCTGCTAATAATAATTCAGAACATTTTCCTAGTTTTGATAACGCTCCAGAACCCCCACCGAATCCCAATCGCAGACGTGTGATTCCCGTACCGTCTCGTCTCACTTTTGAGAGCTCTGATCCTCAGTTTCTCACAAGGTCTGAATACCTTGAATCAACCAGACGTCCATTTCTTGTCGACCAGGTTAGACCTGTTCCTTCTATAGCCACATCCAGATTGAACTCGGCTTCCCAATCAATGGGTTCTCATGTCCGATTTTCTGACGATGTTCCCGATTCTTTGGCAGCTAATGCCAACTCGACTTATCGCGACCCGACACTGAGTTACCCAGATCCCTTTGTAGATATGGCAGAGCGTCTACAAAATTTTCAGTATTCCCCTCTGCGCGGTTCCTGTCGCGAACCGTCACTACGTCACAGTCCCGCACCCCACTATTATGATATTAGCCGCTGGAATCTTACATACGACGGACAGTCTAGTGTGAATGACTTTCTAGAGCGTGTAGAAGAGATTCGATTATCCCGTGGCGTTTCGAAAGAGCAGTTGCTGCGTTCGGCGCCAGAGCTCTTTGCGAGGGATGCTCTTTTGTGGTATCGTACTCGTCGTTTTACCAGTTGGGACGACCTGGTGTGTCAATTGAGAGAGTCCTTTCAACCATTCGATTACGAATTCGCATTGTGGGACGAAATCAGGCACAGAACCCAAGGTGTCCAAGAAAAAGTTATGAGCTTCGTGGTAGCTATGGAGAATCTATTTAGAAAGCTGCCCACTATGCCTTCGGAGTCTAACCGTCTCCAAATTATTCGTCGTAACTTGTTACCCTATATACAATCGCGTCTAGCAACGCTACCGATTTCCTCACTACAAGAACTTGTTGGGTATAGTCGTGCAATCGAGGAGACTGAAGCGAGAGTTCGTCGATTTGCTCCTCCTCCCACTAATTATCGTTGTCTTGTGGAACCTGGACTAGCATACCATAAGCCGTCTTATTCAGCCGCCATTGATGTTCCGCCCACTTTTTCGGATGACCCCCCACAGAATCAATTTGCTAATAGTCCTACCACTTCTCCTAACCTAGACGCAATCTCGTCCACTCTTTTGTGTTGGAATTGCCGAGAATCTGGTCACGGATTCAAGCAATGTAACAAACCTCGTGGTCGGTTCTGTTATCGCTGCGGTAAGCCTGACGTTACCGCAAGAACATGTAATAACTGCACAAAAAACGTGAATCCGGGAGGGCTGTCCTAACTTCGCAGTCTTCCCTTTATCCAAAGCAAGCAGAACTAAGCAAAAATAAAATAATTCTTGATTATATCTTATCGCATGCTAAGGGAGACAATCGTCCTTATTTGGAAGTGTCAATTTTTGGTAAGACCTTCCGGGGTTTGCTTGATAGCGGTTCATCACGAACTATCATCGGCAGAGCCGGATGGGAAATTATTCGGCCCCTCAGCGACTTAGATAAAAGCGTAAAGCTAAGTTGTACGGTGGCGAACGGACAAACTTGTCAATCTTTGGGTGCTGTTCAGCTGCCATTTCGACTGCGGGATCGCATTGTCCTTGTAGAAACCTTGGTTATACCCTCCATTCCTCATAGCCTCATCTTAGGAGTGGATTTCTGGTCAAAAATGAATCTTGTACCCGATCTCCATGCTGGCGAGTGGTCTTTTGGTACCGAAGTAGACCGCAATCCGCTGATTTCCGCCATTCATTCCTTCGATTCTCTTTCTCTTGACCAACGTAAGACATTGGAATCCCTTATCGAGGAAACTTTTTCCGCTATGGGAGACAAACTGGGATGCACGGGCCTGGTGGAACTCGTAATTAGGACGGATGCAGCCCCAATCAAGCAACGCTACTATCCTCTCTCACCTGCGTTGCAGAAGGAGGTGAACGCCGAGCTGGAGCAGATGCTTGCTGATGGAATAGTTGAGCCTTCCGAGTCGCCTTGGTCGTCGCCCATTGTGATGATCAAAAAGAAATCTGGTGGTTGGAGGTTTTGTGTTAATTACCGTGCTCTGAATCAGGTAAGCGTCCCCGATGCTTATCCCATCCCCTATATCAGCGCTACCCTTGATAAGCTTCGTGACGCTAAGTATCTGACTTCGCTTGACATTAAATCGGCCTTCTGGCAGATCCCGGTTGCCAAGGAATCACGTCCTTTAACGGCTTTTACAGTGCCAAATCGAGGCCTATTTCAATTTAAACGTATGCCTTTCGGGCTCACTAATGCCCCGGCCGTATGGCAAAGACTTATCGATCGTGTCGTCGGGGTAGATTTGGAGCAGTACGTGTTTGTGTACTTAGATGATGTAGTTGTTTGTACTCCTACTTTCGATGATCACGTACGCGTTTTAAAGGAGATTGTTAGGCGACTTTTAAAAGCGGGACTCACTTTAAACCGTGAAAAATGCCAGTTCTGTAAGTCGGAACTAAAATACCTCGGCTATGTTGTCAACGCATCTGGTCTATTAGTTGACCCAGAAAAAGTGGAGGCCATTCTGCGGATACCAACTCCCAAAAATGTGGCCGAAGTGAGAAGAATTGTCGGCATGGCTTCCTGGTATAGGCGTTTTGTGCCAAATTTTTCAACCGTGATAGCACCTCTCACCTCTCTTACCCGTAAGAATGTTAAGTTCGTGTGGAGTTCAACGTGCGAAGAAGCGTTCCAGGCTATTAAGCAAAATTTGGTAAAAGCTCCGGTGCTCTCATGCCCGAATTTTAGTTTACCCTTTTCAGTCCAGACCGACGCCAGTGATTATGGTTTGGGCGCTGTCTTATCCCAAGTGCAGGACGGCGATGAGCACGTCATTTGCTACCTCAGTCGTTCCTTGACCAAAGCGGAAAGGAAATACAGCACTACCGAAAAGGAGTGCTTAGCCGTCCTGTTCGCCGTAGAAAAACTGAGACCTTATTTGGAGGGTTCTAAATTCACGATTATTACTGACCACTATAGCCTTAAATGGCTGTATTCCATAAAAGACCCCGTTGGAAGGATTGCTAGATGGTCACTCCGGTTGCAACAGTATGACTTTGAGATCGTCCATCGGAAAGGTAAGGAGCACGTGCTTCCCGATGCTCTCTCGCGCTCTGTGCCCGCCATTGATTTGGTGCAAGACGAGTCAGATGACCCTGCTACTGATGATCCGCCTACCGAACCATCTGATGCTTGGTATTTGGGTATGTGTAGACGAGTCGCTAAATATCCTCAAAAATATCCACTTTGGTGGCTTGATTCCGGACTCCTCTACAAGCGCGCTAGGCTTCTCTACCCGGCATTGGAAACGGGCGAGGCTTGGTTAAAGGTAGTACCCCGTGAAGAGCGGTCCGCTATTATTAAGGCACATCACGATCCACCGACCTGTGGGCATCTTGGTGTCTTCAAGACATTTTCAAGGGTTGCTCAAAAGTACTATTGGCCAAACATGCGCCGTGACACTGCTCGGTATGTTCGTCACTGTAGAATCTGCCTGCAAACTAAACCTGAACAAAAGCCCCCTGCTGGTCAACTTTTAAGCGTTCAGCCAACAGTTTCTAAACCTTGGCAGATCGCCAGTATTGACCTGGTTGGACCCTTACCTAGATCCTCGTCTGGATATGCATATATCTTGTCCATTTGCGACATATTCAGCAAGTTCGTCCTCTTCTTCCCTTTGCGTTCGGCTACTGCCTCAGGCATCGTCAAGTGGTTGGAAGATCACTTTATTTTGATCCACGGTGCTCCGAAAAAGATCATTGCTGATAATGGGACTCAGTTTCGTAGTAAAATTTTTAAAGAGTGCATGGAGCGCTATGGGATAACCCTCAAATATGTTGCTAATTATCATCCACAAGCAAACCCTGTAGAGCGGGTACATCGTGTCCTCAAAACCATGTTGTCCAGTTATATCGACAAAGACCACAAACAATGGGACAAAATACTTCCTAAAGTCGGAGCAGCTATGAGATCCGCAAAGCACGAAGCTACCGGTATGACCCCTAACTTCATAATGTTTGGTCGTCAAATACATTTTCACAACGACCAGCCGGTTCATCCTGATTCTGCATCAGCCGATGATACGCCTTTAGATCCCGTAGCTAAGTCGCTGGCGCTGGAGAAGGTATTCAGCGATGTTCAAAAGCGACTGCTTCAAGCGTGCGAAAAAAGTAAACGCGTATACGATTTGCGGCGACGCGACGAAAAATTTCAACTGCGGCAAAGAGTTTGGAAGCGAAATTACACGCTTTCGGATGCCTCTAAGCATTTTACTTCCAAACTGGCGCCTAGGTTTGTCGGACCCTACACGATTGCTAAAGTTGCGTCACCCTGGTCGTATGAATTGGTCGACAACGACGGCCGAAACCTTGGGGTATGGCATGCCAAGGACCTCAAAGCCCATCCTCCAGATGACTCATCCTGAACATTGCCTTCCTTGTAAATATCCCTTGTACATAAACCCCGAAAAAAAAATAACAATATTAAGAGTTAAATTGCAGTTATTCTTCATCTCGAGATATTTGATTGTTCTTGCCTGAACATATTGAAGATTATGTACAGATGCAGTAATCCTGCTTAACCTATGGTAATTTTTTTTAGGTGCGGCATATAGTATTATGTTTTTGTAAATATACATTTAGTAGTTTTAAGGTCTGTATAGAAAAATTTTTCTCTGAGGAAAAAAATTTTTCTCCGAGGAAGGGGAGGCGTGTTACGGTCTTATTTTTCCCACCCTGCAATTTTGTAAAATATTAATTTAAAACTTACCAGCTGCGGTTTGCTATTGCTTAATTAATAATAAAAGTACCAATTTCCTATTTCGATCTTTATTTTCTGATATAAATCAATGGTAAAATTCAGTAACTGTAATACATCAAACAGAAACATCTAGTAGTCACATAAATCTCCCAAGTACTTACAGCCATCTTCGGTTCACCTAAAAATAAGAAAATACAGCATTAGTTCATAGTCACCGACTGACTAAATGTTGGTCCTAGAAGTTGAGGTTATAAAAGTTCTAGTTAGCCCTTGCTCCAATCTATATAATAGATAGGGGTTGTTTTTGGACAGGTTGGTTATCTGAATTTGTTTGGGACCTGATATTTGTTTAATGAATATTTGCTTAATTAATTTCTTGTTTACCTTTTTTGCTTATCTCAACTGGACATTTGTCAAGTGTCATGTCAGTCGGTTGAGAACAAAAATCCCTAAGGTTTTTGACAAGGAAACTTGCCGCCTTTTTCGTAAGAAACGTGTCATTTGGACAAAAACCTCCTGCCGTGGTGTATTGAGGCAAGTCCTGGCAATTTTGCCGATTTCTTTGTGGGGGTCCCTAACTTGAATTTGGTGGCAAAATCCTCTTTTTTGCACCAGAGAATCTGTAGTGTTTCAGTTTTTTTTCTCGTTATATGGGAAAAAACCCCCCACATTTCTGTTTGAAAAAGGCCACCTAACATCTCAGGTAAGTTTTCCCCACTATTTCTAAACATTAAAGCTGTCTATTCCTAACTTACGTTGATATAATGTATACATACCTTGATTGTGCAAATGTCATAGATCTGAAACTTGGTTTCCTTATAGGCCTTTTTATTTTACATCTTATCTCTCCTCCTATTGTGTCCTGGTTGTTGAAGAACCACTTCCTGGAGCACTTCATTTGGAAAGCTTCCATCCTGGTCCATGTCCTATCATCTTCGTCTTGGCAGGCTCCGAGAGGTTCCCAGAGTTGACATGCAGGGCTCCGACAGACACCACTCCTTGGAGTAAGGCAGCCACAGCGGACCTCAGACGATCCCCATAGGGCACAGGTTTGATAGACTTAAGTTATGTGTGTTAACTCAATAATCAAGACACAGTTTCACAGTCATTGAGCCATACATTACGAGTGCCCCCTTCACTTTTGCTTAGCCGATGCCACCCTTATAGGGTTTGCGCCTTGTTTTACCCTGCGACTCGGCTCTAACACTCGGTGTATACCTTCACTTTATTAATTTGGCATGGAAACAAAATATAATTCTAAAAACTTCACAGTTCACACCGATCTATTTATGTTTATGCACGGCATACTAGTAAATTACTGTCTTTTCTTTTTGGCATTATTCTTGGCATGATTTTTAACACGTATACAAACTAATAATTAGCAAGTTAAACTGCTGTGACTCCAATTATTCAGTTTAATAGTGAATTCACACTTTGAAAACTTCTCTAATCTAACCTGCACTTTTTATACATCTTTCAGCTTTCAAAAGCAGCTGATTGTTATCAAATCGAGTAGAGATGTTCTAGGCGTTAGCCGCGGTTCCCCTTTCTCGCGTTAAGAATGAGCTAATTCATTTGAAAAGAATGTTTAATTAATTTTATTTAATATTAGTAAGTGGGAACGTCACCCCCTTTTTAAGTCATTGTTTATGCCCATCCTGGGCCGAGTTATTAATACATTTTAATATTTTAATAAATGGGAAAATATTTATGAAATTCGGTTGTTTTCTTTAGGAGTCCCTAAGGGTTTTCCTGTTTTTGCGGTCATCTGCAGTCACTGCCTTTATCCATAAAGGGCATATTAAAACAGGTGGCGCTTTTATTTGGTAGTTTTACCCAGCCCACTCACCGGCAATGAGCTAGCCTTGAAAAAGTCAGTGACTACGTTTCTCCGGTAGAAAAGCATACGAATTGAGTTGCAGAAAATTTCCCTCGCCTCGTATGGACTGAGATATAGTTATCAGTTACCGTTTTGTTTTCCGGTCATAACATTAGACCCCTTTTTTTGAGAGGTAACAAATCCGGCCACCCTTACCACCTTATTATTATATTGTCTATAACAAAATTTACAAACTTAAACAAATATCTATCACTTTGTGCTATAAAAAACGAAATATATTTTTTTATAAATAAAAGTGTAAAACTAACACAAAACAAAGAAAAAGAAAGAAGTTATTCATCTGGAGTTTCCATCTTATTTTTATCTGAATAACATACGTGACCACAACCTAACCTTTTAATCGTATTATTTGTGATACAAAAATCGTAGCAACTTTTGTCTCTTGACAAACTTTTGGTATATAAAATACCTTCTATTGTTTTCACTTTAAGTTTGTTGCGTAGGTATAGTTGAGTTTTTATTAAACAAATGTGAAAAAATGTTCTCTCTACTGCTGCTTTCGAGTGTGGTAAGCAAAAAATCTGAAAAACAAATCTAACGACCCGCAAATTTTAGAGAGTCATCCGAGATTTTTACTAATGAATTTTTTCCCAAAACAACAAGGTATCGTTATCAAAATTGTTTAGTGGGATCTTGACATTCGCCATTCGTTATTCAGATTTTGGATTTCATTTGGATTATATTGGAACTATTTGAACTACGTATATTGAGAAAGGGCAATGTGAAAATAGAAACAGAGTTTCAAACCTCAATTGCAATCAAATTGCAATTTGCAAAGATCAATGTCGTGAGATTCGCTGATTGATATTTCTATAAAGGTAAAAATCGTGAGATTTGGTACTTGATTCATGGGATCGGGAGAAATAACCGAAATCTGACAACACTGGCCCACGCAAGCAGCCCGTACGAAGCTAACCGAAGCAGACCGAGGACGGACTTCGGCTGCTGCTCCGTTCCTGAATCTAGATTTGTTCGTTGCATAGATAAAGCTGTGTTTATTTGAATTTACTGGCGGACGAACCCGTCTCGTGGTTAAGAATACTATCCTTTTTTAACTACGTTATCTAAACAAGGAGAGCGCGCTGACCGACTGGAATCGGTTTGTCGTTGATGAATTCGGGAACAAGGCTATTCGTATACTGCGCATGCGTTCCTGTGGCAGAGATTTCGCCCATAGTGGAGTTAAATAGTTCTGCGCAACCTATGTATTTTATGAAATATCAGCAGTCCAAGTATGTATGTCGCTGCCGCAGACGCACGCAGACGACTGTGTTGCCAGAGTCTTTCGAATATCTTGATTTTCAAGTTACTTCTAGGAATAGCAATATTGTATTTACTATAAAAGAAAATACGCTTGGCAACATCGCGTCATATCCATATCAACACGAATCGCGAAATCGCACTGAAAACTCAACAAACAAAAAAAAATATGGATAAAACTGAGCAAACCTGTCCAAGAACGTATTTCACAACTCCACGGCCCCAAGAACAAATTATATTATTTTTAACAACAGCTAAGCGCTAAGCTCAAAATATACAAAACGTAATTTTTAAAGTAGACTTCACCAAACAAAATAACCAAAACTATTCGTGTCACTAGCCGCTTTAAAAATTCATTTAACTTTTAAAGGAAACGAAAGTGTTATCTTTGTGATGTACACAGTGTCTTAAATAACGACAAGTAAATAGAAAAATAAATACGAAAATCTGTTTGGAAGAAAAATTAATTTACCATTTCCTTTTGTTATTAATGGACCATCCAACTGTTGTTTTACTTAAATGTGTTTTATTTAAAGTTATCTTAGTAATATTGTCAAAAAAGTTGAAAAAGTCTTAAATATATAAGTATAGATCCAAGAAATCCTTTATTTTTCTGTTTTGCTCATTGCCTTTAAAAATATCTTAAATTTAAAGAGAATATAGTACCTAACTTATCTCCTTTTTCTTTTATTTTGGAAAAGAATAATTAAAATTTTATGTTATGGCAGTCTCGTAGCGTGAAGTTAATGTGACAGGTTGTTTGTGAGGTTATTCCGTGATTAGAGATGATTAGGTCGATATCAATATCGTCCAGATCGAAATAGACTTATTAAATTACCTTTCACATGATTTAAACGTTTAATATAAAACTTAACACAGTCCATGAATAGGGCACAGCAATTATCTAATGAGTCACAAATTAGAACTCGAAATTGTGTGAAGACAACTATTGGGGAATGAAAATCCAGGTTTTTATCATTGTTATACGGACTACCATCTAAATTGGAAACTTGTATGGCTATTACAGTTGCTACCTATGTCTTACATAATATTGCCAGAGAAATTAATGGTCTTTGCCAGAAAATTTGAATGAAGCACAGTTAGACTATTTAATTACATTGGGAGATATCCCTCGGGTGCCTTTTAATGAACCTGATATTTACTTAAATAATCATACGGAAAATCTCATTTATCAATACTTTGCTAATTTGTTATATAGATGTGTTGATTAAGCTAGAATAAAAATTATATTTTTAGAGAGGAATCAATGTCCAATTAAATTTTATTTTTCTATGTAATTTACCAGTCAGCAAAAATTTTTAAACACACAAATCTGAATATTAACAATAAATTTGTCTCATTGAGAAAAAGTGTTTTGCTCTGTCATTAACGAATAATACATATTGCATGGCCAACTTTGGAAATCTCTGCGTTTAAAAATTCTTGCTAATTCCTGCAAAAACCTCTTATTACTTCTGCTCCTGTAAATAGCTAAGTACGTTCTTAATAAATTGAACAATTTATATGTTTTTTTTTTTTATTTTTTAAGAATTAATATAAGACAGTTCAAGTATTTTATTGGGATATTTTAGCCAACAATTACAGAATAATAATTACACTAGAGATACAGTGTTAAAAAACTTTCAGGGATGCTATTCGCTGTTCTATAAAAAATAGTATGAAATGTTTTTTAAATATAGCAATACAGAAATCAAAAAACGATTTTTATTAAACCACTTGAAACAGGTAGATAATAATTCAACATGTAAAAATTTACAGGAAAGTACTAACTAGCTCATAACGGGGAATAAGAGATCATTTTTCAAACCCACCCCGTGATGTGGAAGCAAAACAGCAGTGACCTTATATGAAAATTTTTCAAACCTGATTTAATTTTTAGACTTACCAGATTCATTATTTGTCATTTCTTCATCCGTGCATGTAAAGAAATCATTCTCTTCAGGGTTTGTACGTTTCAACTGGTTCCCCTTTAAATTTTGATTCTCATTTGTCTGGCAATCCCGCACATGGCATTTGTAAGTGTGTTTTTCTTGATTACTACCACCAGTCGATACACTACAACAAAGAGTAAAACGCAATGTGTATTAATATAAAAGTACATAAGAAATTTGTACCCGTACCGTACACTAACTAACAGTCCAAGTTACAGTTTCCTAAGAAAGTCCACTAAGATGTTACAGACCTTGCAGAAGTTTTATCAACGTTTTGGCTTCAATTTATGTTCGTGTATTTTGAGATTGTAGGTTTATTCTCTGTTAGTTTCTAATTAACCATGGTTAATTTTCACATATTACGCCTGTGAAAGAAGATCTGTTGCATATGATACAAAGTTTAGAATTTATCAGTCTTCTAATTTCTTCTTTTAATGCGCCTTGTATCCTGCTCCAGGACCAGCAAAAGAGTTATTTAAAGGATCCAGATCGGCTTTCGATGTTGATTTTCTATTGATTTTTAAGAACGCGTCGACTAGTCAGTAAAGGGGTTATTCCATAGACATTACATATATTAGACCCGCACAGCGTATTCCCTACACCAGCTGAATCCGTCCAGTGCATGGGCGAAAAAATACGTTTGAACGCATATCCCGCCAGTCAGTCGGCTTCTTAAAAGCTCGCGCCGTAGCGGCACGCGCACTCGGGACGTCTAGCAAAAGTGGGTGAACGGCAACTCGGCGATCAGAACCGGGCCGACGCCATTTGAATTTTGCACTTCTGGGTGAAAATGAAGTATGTTTATTTGTAAGCTTTTGATATTATTTAGAGATTCATTCACTGAGTGACAATTTTTCAGTGTTGGTGTTTAGTTATTTTTCTGGACAATGGTCGATCAACTAGGTTGATTTTATTGGGACAGTCCCGATTTCAAAGGGTATGTCCCGTGTCCCGACACACTTTAAATCGGGACGCGATTTGTCCCGACTTTTAAAATTTTCTAAAAAAACATATTTTTAAACACAATAATTTAAATTATTTAATCATAAATTTAATATGTATAATTTTTAGAGCATTATATATCATAGTTCTCACGTTTGAATTTCATAAAAAATTTATATTTTTGCTTATTGTATGCTCTATCTGTCCATTTATTAAACACTAGTGCAACAAAATAGCGTCCGGATTTCTAAGCAGGTTTTAAATGCTGATGCCCGATTTTGAAGATGTTGGATCTGGCAACACAACATGTAAAGTGTATGATTGTGTTTTGTCAAAATTTGTTTTTCTCTTTTTCTTCTAAGATGGTACTCTTTAAATTACTTTTCTTTATATTATTAAAGTATATTGAAACCATTTTAACACCAAGTTTAATTTCTGATAGTATTATCATGCTAATCATTCGAAAATATTTTTCTTATACATCATTTAACCAAAACTTACTGAAACTTTGCTGTTTACTAGTATTGGTTTATGCCATGGATTTATTAAGAATGGATACGGGATGATGTAACATTCTTTGAAGCCAAAACAAACCATTCTAAACGACACAGTAAACACAATTTGTAAACATTGGCCACATCGTATTTTACCTTGTATTTTTGTACAAAAAATACGTTAGAAGCATCACAAGATTTACTAAAAGTAATAAAAGCCCTAAAATATTTTATTATTCTGCTAAATAATAATAAATTTAAGTTAAAAAGATTTTATTATTTATAGGTTATGTTATTTCTAAAGGTGTTTATTTAAAGTCGCTCCGAGTCATTTATAAATCTATAAGTCGCACTTTTTCTTTTTCTAGTTCATTAGACAAAGACGTACGTGTAACCGAGTGTTCAGACCGAGGTTCAGCCATTTTCCTAAACAACCAGCACAGACAGTAACACTTCTGAGCTCCAACACTCCAATGCTATTTTATCTCTTTCTACTACCATTCTTGATTCAATTACGTAGTAATTCGTAGTCTTGTCTATGTTCGTAGTTTGTAAACTGCTCCCCCAAGAGAATAACAAACAACAAAATATAAGGCTTCACGTTCGATACGCTCACAGTGTACGGACACATACGGAAACACATCTATACAAGTCATTACACACTATTTTTCTGAACCATATTTAGGCAAATTTATGTAAAAACACATTAAAAAAAACAGAGAAAATATCAAAAAACTGAAAGAAAATAAACACGGAACCCCTGGTTCACATACTCGAAATTTCTGACGGAAAGACAAATTGCCAATTTACAAATCGTTTTTCCCACAAATTTTAACAGTTTCCGGCCATAAATAAATCCAAAAAAGAGATGGCAATATTAAGCTTTGTTCGCGGTAAGGATTCAGAACGGATTCGGGACTATTCGCATGCGCAGTTGAAATAATGACGTTCGCGGATCACAAAATTCCGGATTTCTAGTTACAGTTCCGTGTTCGCGGAGAAGCAACATTCGGTTCGAGATCCATTCTGAACTGATTCTATCGGTTCTAGGGATTTAACAAGAAACGTAAGTTCGGCCACGCCCCCTATCAAATTTATCTGATTTCACGCTTGTGTTTGTTTGGTTAGGAATCCAAAGTTTAAACTGAAACAGATTTTTTGCATAAGGTGATTTGGATTTTATTGTAACTGGTGAGTTAAAAAAGTGACTTTACTTTTCAGTTTAACTCTAAATCAAATATGTTTTTAGTGAGTACTCCCATCATGTCAGATCATTTTTATCGTCCAGCGATGAAGACCTAGAATAAATCTTAGAGATAATTAATTATAATTTTTACATATTTCTTTCACTTTCACTCATTTTTAAAAGAAACACCATGACCTATTGCCGCCAAAACCAAAAAATACATTGACAGTTAGTAGACAATCCCAAATTCTAGTTCCGATGTTCCGAAATCGTTCGCGGTAAAAACCAATCCTGAATCGGTTAATAATTAAGCATGCGCACTACGACAAACCTGAATCAGTTCTGATCTCGTTCTGAATCGGTTCGGAATGTCTTCCGCGAACAAAGCTATTAGCATTTTATTTTCCCTAGTAACAGTAATTTAGTTTAGTATTTAGCCAGCAATAGTGACAGACAGACACAAGCAAACCCAAGCAAACCTGAGCAAAAAGGTGGTCAGGTTTGCTCAGTTTTCATTGATATAGATACATATATATGTATATCAATGAAAACTGAGCAAACCTGACCACCTTTTCGCTCAGGTTGGGTGAGCAAAAAGGTGGTCAGGTTTGCTCAGTTTTCATTGATATATATATATATATATATATATATATATATATATATATATATATATATATATATACAGTGACCGGCAAAAAGTTCGCAACATATGGGAAAAATTCTTATTAGGAGAGTATCGGAAAAACTTTCCCAGGGGATCGGTTCTGCATGTCCGATAACCTAAAAATCGATTTTGACATACGTCACGTGACCACTGGTATAGCGTCAAATTAAAAAAAAAATTGTTAATTTACAAGAAGTGAGGTTAGTTGACGAGATATCAAAAAAAAGTTATTTGAAAAAATTGCTTAGAATTAAATTCTAGGTCCTTGTGCAAAATTTTAAGATTTTATTTAAAAAAATTGGAAAACTCAATTTTTTTTAAATATTTTTTTAACGATTTACAAATTTCCAGTTTTTGCCATTTAGATAGCTTGCCTAATGTAAAGCCCATGTATCTGGATGAAAATAAACGAATGTAGTAGTTTTTTCTACAATTGACAGGACAAAATTAAAAAAATAGGGTTTCGCCGGACGCTAGCTGTTGCAATGATTTGTATCTAGCAGCAGTGTCAAAATTTTAGAGACATTTCAATGAGATTACATTGAGAAAACCTTAATCGTCTTAAATATATCTGAAGTTCGACTTTTTGTAAAGTTAAGGGGATTAAAATAGATAATAAACAAAAAATTACCTGTTTATTTAATCGAAATTTTATAAACGAAAACCAATGTAAGAAAAACTTAAAAGTAGTCAAATTCTGTACTAACAACACAAAAAATCATTGTTTTTCCTTGGGTGCACAAAATTTAAAACTCAGTATGACCACCATTTCTCTCCATACATACTGTTGTTCTCGAGCGCAACTCTCGATTAACATTTCGGAGCATTTTACGATTTATTTGCAATACACAATTTATAATGACATCCTCTAAATTTTGTATATTCCTAAAGGGTCGATGTTTGTACACAGGGTTCTTTAGGTATCCCCACATAAAAAAATCTGACGGAGTCAGATCTACAATTCTACAATTGACAGGACAAAATCGAAAAAATAGGTGTTCGCCGGACGCTCGCTGTTGCAATGGTTTGAATCTAATGAAATGACTGTATCAAGATTTTATTAAGATTTTTCGCACATAAATTTAACAACCAGGTCTATTTAGTTGTACTTAAAACTACCAAAGCAGGCTCTGAAATTAAAACAACCAAATAATCTAGTAGGTTAAAAACAACAGAAAATGTCAAACAAATTATAATTTGTTTGATTTCAACCTATGTCATTGGTTTAGGTCTCGCATCTTACTAAGTTTGATATTTTACATAAGTTTATTAATATTTTATTCCTTAAAATGGCACCCACACTACTTCTTCAGGAAAAGATAGGAATTATTTTAATTTCTGGAGATAATTACAAAAGCCATAGAGAAACAGCAGCAATTTTTAATGAGAGGCACCCCGATAAATCCCTCCATTATTCCACAGTATCTCGTCTAGTCAATAAATTTAAAGAAACGGGATCGGTAGAAAATCAGTATAAAGTTTCCCATGAAAAACCGGTAACAGGTGACGAAGGTTCTCTGGATGTGTGTTTGTCGATCACAGAAACACCCCAATTAGCAGTTAGTCAAATATCGGAGATCACTAACATTCACGAAAGATCTGTGCGGAGGATATTAAAAAGAAACAAATTTCATCCGTACAAACCTAAATTTGTACAAGTATTAAAAGATAGGGATTATGACGCCCGCTTCGATTTTTGTGCCTGGTTCCAGGGTATGATTGAGGAAGATTTTAATTTCCCAAAGAACGTTCTTTTCTCGGATGAAGCTACATTTACCTCTAACGGAACCGTCAGTTCACAAAACTGTAGATGGTGGGCCACCGAAAACCCAGACTTTGTAATTCAGAGTAAAGACCAATATAGTTTTAAGGTTAATGTGTGGTGCGGAATTTTCAACCTCAGAATAGTGGGACCTTTTTTCTTTAGAGACAATTTAAATTCAGAACGATATTTAGAATTTCTACAAACTGAGATATCTGACTTTTTAGACAATTTGTCATTAGCCGAAAGAAGAAATTTATACTTTCAACAAGACGGAGCTAGCATTCATTCCACAAATGAGGTGAAGAGATGGCTGGATCAAGAATTTGGAAACCAGTGGATAGGACGGTTTTCTGAAAATCCGTGGCCTGCGAGATCACCAGATCTGACTCCGTTAGATTTCTTTATGTGGGGATACCTAAAGAACTCTGTGTACAAACATCGACCCTTTAGGAATATACAAAATTTAGAGAATGTCATTAGAAATTGTGTATTGCAAATAAATCGTAAAATGCTCCGAAATGTTAATCGAGAGTTGCGCTCGAGAACAATAGTATGTATGGAGAGAAATGGTGGTCATACTGAGTTTTAAATTTTGTGCACCCAAGGAAAAACAATGATTTTTTATGTTGTTAGTACAGAATTTGACTACTTTTAAGTTTTTCTTACATTGGTTTTCGTTTATGAAATTTCGATTAAATAAACAGGTACTTTTTTGTTTATTATCTATTTTAATCCCCTTAACTTTACAAAAAGTCGAACTTCAGATATATTTAAGACGATTAAGGTTTTCTCAATGTAATCTCATTGAAATGTCTCTAAAATTTTGACACTGCTGCTAGATACAAATCATTGCAACAGCTAGCGTCTGGCGAAACCCTGTTTTTTTTAATTTTGTCCTGTCAATTGTAGAAAAAACTACTACATTCGTTTATTTTCATCCAGATACATGGGCTTTACATTAGCCAAGCTATCTAAACGAAAAAAACTGGAAATTTGTAAATCGATAAAAAAATATTTAAAAAAAATTGAGTTTTCCAATTTTTTTAAATAAAATCTTAAAATTTTGCACAAGGACCTAGAATTTAATTCTAAGCAATTTTTTCAAATAACTTTTTTTGATATCTCGTCAACTAACCTCACTTTTTGTAAATTAACAATTTTTTTTTTAATTTGACGCTATACCAGTGGTCACGTGACGTATGTCAAAATTGATTTTTAGGTTATCGGACATGCAGAACCGATCCCCCGGAAAAGTTTTTCCAATACTCTCCTAATAAAAATTTTTCCCATATGTTGCGAACTTTTTGCCGGTCACTGTATATATATATATATATATATATATATATATATATATATATATATATATATATATATATATATATATTCTTTGATTATGCATAAAAATAAAAAAAATAAATAATATGAATGAGTACTTGTGCCATTATTGTATAATAGTATAAAATTCTTGGTACCTGCCATCTCTGGGTCAGCAGTGTTTATTATGATTTATTACGAACTTGAAATAAGCAAAATTATGTAAGCTTTTGATAACAAAAAATATTTTTTATACCTTGGACGTATAACAATTACGTCTAATAATATTTAGTATTTCTATAAACGTAAGCAATAATAATAAATTAATAAAATGTTGATAATATGTTTGCTAGATAGTTATTTAAGAAATATTTAATTTTAAAACAAATTTCTGAAATTGAAAAGAAAATTGTCGCTGGATATTAACTTAAAAATACAACACATTAATGCCCTTATTTACCAGTGGTCTTCGTTAATTGCGTGAAACTTAATTTATTCTTTTTTCGCATAATAAAACACATTTTAAAACTTGTAACTAGTACTAAAATTAAATTAGTACTAAATTAAAGATAAAGATCTAATCAAATTTTTCTGTTATTTTTCTTGCATAACGCCTATGTGCATATGTTTAATTGCAAATAAATTACACATCAGAAATAGGTTTCTTACGGCACAAAAATTGAAAGTATAAACAAGCAATATAATTTGGATTTTGTCTTCCAACGTAAAAAAACATAGAAAATGTATCAAGAGAAGATTGACGAATTGTACTGTGGACATTAAAAAAAATTACAATTTCTGCGTAAAAATATTGACTTGGAACTAAAATAGTATGCAATGTTAGATAAATAAAAAAAAATCAATTTTACACTAAATTTTGAACCAAACAAAAATCAGTGCAAATTAAAACGAGAAATATCTCAGGTGTTAGATAGGTACTTGAACTCATAATACTTTGATACTCATACTTGCTTAAAATCTTACATTCAACTAGAAAAATTATTTATAAAAGAAGCACTTTCCGGTATAACTAAGCACCTTTTTATGCTAACGTATTTTATATTCTGAAATAAAAGTTTAGTAGAGAAACAAATGTGAAGAAACGTAGATACATACATACGTACGTACATATGTATATGTATATGCACACTTTAACAAACGCTTTGACTTAGTTCTTTGTTACTGTAATACAAAAAAAACTATTTTTACTTCTTGTAAACGTCAGGATACAATAAATAGCATTTACTTAAAACAAAATTTTCAAAAAAAAACTCTTTGTGGATATTATTTTATGTAAAATAAAGCTATGTAAAAGAATAATTATTAGGTTTTTCTTTATTTATTTTTCCCTTTGACCTATTTCTTTTTAAACAAATAGACTTTGCGCCGTTAATGTGTTTGGCGGTAATAAAAAGCGTCCTAGAGTTCTGTTTTTAAATATAGTAACTGGTTGGTTCGAGTTTGTTGTGAGGTCAATTTTGATTTTATTTCTGTCAATATAAGGCCATTTATGTAATATAATATCCAATTTATTAAAAAGATTTGTATTTACCGCAAAATTATCTCGTAATTGCTCCAAATATCTAATATCGTGTTCTTTAGTTTTCAAAACAATTGATTTAATTTTGTTGTTAGTTAGTTGGTGTTCTTTAGTAGTTTTAGCCGATTTTAAGAATGCTGATTTAGAAGTTGTCTCTTTAGTATAAAAAAGTAATATTTTATAAGTTGATAAGATTGAGCCTTATATATGGCATTAAATGTGGGTATCAATCCAATATTTTAGAAAAGTTTAATAGTTAGAAAGTTTACTTAAGTCTTAATAAAGTACAATAAAAAGAAGAAATAATTTTTTTTCTAAGCTTTCAATAAGTATTAAATTAATCTTTTAAGCGAATTTTAATAATTATGCTATACGTCTCTTCAAGATTTTTTTTTGATCAATACTAGATACAAATTTTTACAACTTCTCATCAACTTATAAGTTTTATTAAAAATCATATTTTGTTTTTGTAAATTTAATTAACTTCTGGCGGCTTGACCAACATATTTGTAATGCATAGTAAGATGGAAATTTTGCAAAGCTGTGGGTCCAGCTTTCGCGAACGATGGGCATATGTCATAGTTATGTTATTATGGATTATTTTATTAATTATTTCTAAAATCACACTTTATTTATATAAAGATTATTTTGTCAATAACGATGAATAGACACTCGGTTATTCGGTGGACTTGGTGATGACATTGAAGGTCAGCTTGGTTTTGTTTAACTTTATTGAGTAAGTCAAGGTATGCCGACCTAGCAATGCACCGATCGTCGATAACTGCATAATGGAGTGATAGGTAGTCGTTCTTAAGATGTCGAGATAAGACATGTGCCCGCTGGTCGGGAGAAGAGCCGCCCTTATAGAGAAGATGTAGGGGAAGTTTATAAGTAAGTGCCTCATTTCATTTATTTAATGCCAAACTTTATTTTATTGCTATTATTGTTGATTAATTATTAAATGTTATATTTTTTATAACCTGTTTTAACTTCATTCCCTCCACACGATCCCAGAGACTATTACTTAGTCTCAGTCGCAACAACCCCCGTTGTGACAATATATAATATATATATATATATATATATATATATATATATATATATATATATATATATATATATATATATGTATATGTATCTATATCAATGAAAACTGAGCAAACCTGACCACCACTGGATTTATAAACTCAGTTGAGGTTCAGTTGAGGTTCCGTTGAAGTTGAGGTTCAAGATAAATAAACGCAAACGCGTACTTTCGTTTATAAACACAGTTCAGTTCAGTTCAGAAGTTTCCATTACGCTGGCGTAAAGTTCGAGATAACCAAATTTTATGTTCGCAGTTGGTGCAGTTGGGCTCCCACCAATCAAAACGCAGAATTAATACACGTGATCGTGAAGCCACACTTCTGCCGATCATTTGCCATCATTTTGTAAACAAAACAATTGTTTTTCCGTTTGGTGTGCATGTGTTTCCATATATTTTTTTCCAAATATTGCGATTGTGGATTGTGTGCTTTTTATTTTTTCTAAATATGTTTATGATGTCACAGTTGTCATTAACGTCACTTTACCCCGGACCAATGAAATGAAAGCAGCGAACTGTGTTTATAAATGGCCCAAAAGCTCAACTGCGAACTTCCAACTACACGAACTGCGAACCTCAACCCCAACTGAACCTCAACTTAGTTTATAAATCCAGCTCACCTTTTTGCTCAGGTTTGCTTGGGTTGGGTATACACCTTTTTGTTCAGATATGGTTGCATGCATCAGCATGCAGGTGTTGGATTACTGATCAATAGGATTTTGGTTAGGTCTGATGTAGGTTAAAATTTAAAAATGTTGTTGACTAAGTTGGACAGAATAGTAACTTTAGTTTGTTATGGTTAGCTTTTTTATTATTCCTAATTTACAATTTTTTCATAAAAAAATAAGTAAACGTGGCAACACCGGACACAGAAATATTGTTGACAGATAGGAAAATAATGGCGGCTAATAGCCAGTTAAAATGGAATTTTCTATCGAAAAAAGCAATTTTCTTATCTATTTTTGCCTAAATGTGGTGTTTTGTGTGACGAAAAATAATAAAAATTATAAGTTTACAGATATGTTGAAGTGAAAGTGTCGAAACTTAAAGGAATCTATAGAAAAAGCTAACCTAAAAGTTAATTTTTTTTTTTTTGGAAAAACCATACGAGACCGCCAAAAACTGACTTCCGATTCGTGTTCTACGACCCAAAGTTAGGGTCTGTGCAAAATTTCATGAAAAAATTCGCTGTTTCCATTAATCCGAATAATTACCCTTATCTGTTATTTTATTGATGATTATCAAGTAAAAAATGTAATTGAATCCTGTCCCCAGCCTACTAAGTCACTCCCCTGGTATAGTATTTTAATAAATAATTAACAAAAAAAAAGTATTTTTGTAGGTAATCTGAATGATTTATGACTTTTTTATAGCACAAGATGAATTTAGCTGTATAGTAATGTTTATATTTTCATACTTGAAGATATCGAAGATACTTTTTTAACATAGCCAGGCCTAAAATGACCTCTTAATGTAGAATCACCGAATTAGCTCGAATTTAAATGTTATATTTAGAACTTTCTTTTGATGTATGCAAGTGTGTTTATGCATGTTGGCTCAACAAATAAAAAATATATAAGTATATTATTTCACAACTCCCAGCCTCTAAACAAAGAAAGTAAGAGAATAAATATTTTTTTCAATAACAGAAATGAGACACGAGTTCGGCGACCAACTCTAAAGAACAATAATAAATAATGTTGATCAAGCTAGCAGAGCCACAACGCCTTTTTAAATTTTTTCTTGTGTCATAATTTTTAGCTATTTTATTGCTAATTTATTACCACATTTTAAATTTTTTTGCTCTTCGTTTTAAAAAAAAAACCTGTGGCTCTGCTGGCTTGAGTTCAAGCTAGCAGAGCCACACTGAAAAACCACAAAACAAAATTATTTTCCAAAATGTTCTTATACAGGAATTTTTGGCCAATTAATTGCCCTTGAAATATGTACAGACTGAGAAAAAATAAACTTTTTTAAGCTCAAATTTTATTTTTTGCGAATAATCTCAGTTAGAACATATTTGTTGGCTTTTACGCAAAAATTACTAAATATATAACAATTAGAAAAGACAAAGAAAAATTCTATGTCGCTAGTATTGGAAGAACTTCTTCTTCTATTGGAAGAAGTTCTTCCAATACTAGCGACATAGAATTTTTCTTTGTCTTTTCTAATTGTTATATATTTAGTAATTTTTGCGTAAAAGCCAAAAAATATGTTCTAACCAAAAAATAAACTGTTAGAAAAAAACAGCGATTTTCTGTTTCGTCCATAGAGAATACGATACTATTACTTAAGATCGCGAAATAAAAACTTTATAACCTGTGGGTATATACCAGGTTTTAAGACTAATTTATTGCTAATTTATTACCACATTAGGTATAGAGAGTAGAGAGACTGAAAAAAAAATAAACTGTTAAAAAAACGCGAATTTCAATTTCGTCATTAAAAAAATCCAAAACCACGAAATAATAACTAGGGCTGCTCCGAGTAGGCCTAGTACTCGGTGCTCGGCAAATATTTTATTTATATTTTATTTTAATAGTATCGTATTCTCTATGGACGAAACAGAAAATCGCTGTTTTTTTCTAACAGTTTATTTTTTTCTCAGTCTCTGTACATATTTCAGGGGCAATTAATTGGCCAAAAACTCCTGTATAAAAACATTTTGGAAAAGAATTATGTTTTATGCTTTTTCAGTGTGGCTCTGCTCGCTTGAACTCAAGCCAGCAGAGCCACAGGTTTTTTTTTTTTTAAAAACGAAGAACAAAAAAATTTAAAATGTGGAAATAAATTAGCAATAAAATAGCCAAACATGATGACACAACCAAAAATTGAAAAAAGCGTTGTGGCTCTGCTAGCTTGATTGACATTAATAAATAACCATTCAGAAATTAAATCCCATGTGATGCTAACTTCTTTTATACAAACAATTATTAAACGACTCACCCGAATTCTGTTCCTAAGGAGTCTTCTTCTTTTATGCCAATTGCTTCGTTTTTAATATCCCATTCAGTACTAACAATATCAGGTGTCGTTTTAATTTCACTGACGGTTTCACTGTTCTCCATTTTTACCAATACCTCAACATCTTCATGCAAAATAACTTTGGATCTGTAATTATTATAAAACCCTTAATGTTCAAAAGTATTTAATTCTTGCACAATGATTTTTTTAAACAAATACATCCATGCAATTTCTCAATAATAAGTAAGGCTGGCCACTTTTGGTCTGTCACCAGAGGCGTCAATGCGAGGCGTCAATGCCGGATATAAGTATGTGCATAAGTACATGGTATTTGACCAAAATAATTTAATTCATGGGCGCTAAAATTATAGTTCTTCATATCCCGAGTCAATTCCAGAAATCATATTTTTCCTATTATAGTTCTACAAAAGATATTGATGTATTGTTAAATAACCGAAAAATTTAAAGAGAAATGGTAGAGGAACTTCTAGCTACATTAAGTACTTAAATACATTTTTTTACACTTACTACTTTTCTTTAGTTGACTTTTAGTATTTTGTTTATTTTTGTTTTATTGACACTATTAACAGGTGATAATAAAATTTACTAAAACTTTGTCAGATTTAGTACAAGTGCCTAGTACTGTTTAAAAATTAATACATTACCTACTTACCTAGCTTGATTAAAGTCTACATTCTTCTTTAAATTGGTTTCTTCATTTATATCTGACCACTCCTCAAAGACAATGCCACACATTGCACTACTTTTAATTCTTATTTGTGGGGTTTTGTTTGAAACATTTACTTTGTGTCTAAAAAACACAAGAAAATACCATTTATTTGTAGGTACATATTCTACTAAATAATATTCAGCTGGCAAAAAAAATAACAAATATTTCATTCAGTGATTCAAGCATACTTTTACTTACTTATACTGATTTATATCAAACACTTTACAGTATGAATGATCAAAGGCTATATTTTTAAGCATGGTCCCCCTTTTCATTTGTGATTTTACTTCAGCTTCTAGCTTGATATCACCATTTTTATAAGTACTTTTAAGACTATCAAGTGGAACATTTTCAATTTCAGAATCGTCCAGTTCTGCTTTTATGATTAAATTATTACTATTTTCAAAGTTTCCACTGTCTTCATCTTCCTTTATATGTAAAAGTGTCTGCAAGACTGGGTCATTATGACATTCTGTATCATGTTCAGAATCAGAAAGTGTGAACGAATCCTGTATTGTAGCGTATTTAATGGTTGTTGATTCTTTTATCAAATTTTTCAGCATCAAACTGACCATTTCCTTGGACGTTCCAATGTTGTTTTCTTTATCGTAGCTGTGTTCCATGGTATCAATTTTTGTGTGTGCTCTGAATAATCTATTCAGTCACCAAAAAAATTGATGAACTGAAAATTTAACAACCACAGACAGATTTTCGGAACCTTAAAAGTCTCTTATTTAATTTTTTATGGTAAATATTAGTGATATTAGTAAAAGCTGAAAGACAATGGTTCCTCGTCTGTTCAAACCACAACTCCACACTAAACAACCCTAAGCAAACCCTTTATTTTTCTGTGACCAAAACTACTAAAGGACCAGGGCCAAACAAACTCCCAACCAGTGATGTTTCTCTTTATGCATCAAAGGTTTTAATCATTGGAATATTCCTAATATTGTTTTCGGTGGTAGCAGCCTCCGACAGATCTTTTTTACTTCTGCTCAATGTAAAAGATATTTTTCGATTTCCTTCTTTTTAACAATGATAGGCGCTGATATCTTTTTTCTGTTGCAACTGGTATTTTCAGCTTTTTTTGTTTCTTTTTTATCGTTGAATCTGTTTTCCTCATCAATTAAAGCAATGGTTCATTGTATGTTTTAAACATAAACAAGAATGGTTCTCCTTCGATAGTCCGTATTTTTAAAACAAACCTCCTCCTACACGGCGACCACTGTTGCCAGAGTGGCAAAGCCAGAAATTAGTGATGGGATCGTCCGGATGAAAAATCATCCGTCATCCGGTTATCAAAATATTCGGAACATTCCAATTATTAACGGAAATGTTCGGATAGTAAATAATCGGTAAAAGTAGCGGTAATTATGTAGTATACGGTTTTCAGCCATTTTTCCGTTTTTTGGAAAAATTCTTTTATGGTCACATTCTACTGTCTTTCCTGATTGCAAATATAAGTGCGCACATAATAAATTATGTTGTTTTTTAATAACTTTTTAATGAAACAAACTTACGGGACCTGGGAGCGAATAGGGGTGCTGGGCGGGGTAAAAACAAAAAACAGAACATCGTAAAAGACTTAACAACACTTTTCCTAACGTTATTAAGTGTAGAATCGAAGAAAAACGGTGAAAAATGCACTTAAAAATATTTTTTTTGACAACGTTCTAAATCGTTTATGATTACATTTTTGACGTTCTTTTTCGTTCAGTCAGTGTCAGTATGATGTCGGCGGTTGGGTATGTCCAAATTAGTCCAGAAATATGTTATAAATTGTAGAAATATGAAAAATATGATATGAAAGTGTAGTGTTTTTTTAACTTTTAGGTTAGCTTTTCCAATGAATTTCTTTAAATTTCGGCACTTTTACGTAAACACATCCAAGTCATTACACACTATTTTTATGAACCATATTTAGGCAAATTTATGTAAAAACACATAAAAAAGACAGAGAAAATATCAAAAAACTGAAAGAAAATAAACACGCAATCCGTGTTACACATACTCGAAATTTCTGATTGAAAGACGCGATGTTGCCAAATTTACAAATCGCTTTTCCCACAAATTTTAACAGTTGGACAGAATCTGTGCAAAAAGTTGTAACACCCAAGCAAACCTGAGCAAAAAGGTGGTCAGGTTTGCTCACTTTTCATTGATATAGATACATAATATGTATCTATATCAATGAAAACTGAGCAAACCTGACCACCTTTTTGCTCAGGTTGGGTGAGCAAAAGAGCAAAAAGGTGGTCAGGTTTGCTCAGTTTTCATTGATATAGATATACAGGGTGTCCCTGGATGGGGTTACCTATACCACAAATGGACCTAATTTTTAATTTTTCGACAAAAAGTTATTCTTCATAAAAATTTTTGCTTGTAAAAAAAATACGATTTGTGGTAAGAAAATTTAGTTATTATATACAGGGAGGTCAAAAACTTCAAAAATATAAATTTTACCTTATGGTAGACTACTGTTATTTTTCATTGTAAAGAAAAATGCCATTTGAAAAAGTTGCTTAGAATTACATTTTTAGTGATAATCCAAAACTTCAGAAAAAACTTTTTATTTTTGTAAAACATAAAATTTTTTATTGAAATGTTAATTAAACTAAACGTTTTATTTACAAAGTTATTATTCAACGTGAAAGCCGCCAACTTCTACACACTTTTGTAGTCGTCTTTTAAACTCGTTATAAGTAAGTAGAATTAATTAATCATCTGTTGATTTATTTCGGCGATAGTTTCACGTATTCTGTATAAACCTTTTCTTTTAAAAATCCCCAAAGAAAATAATCGCATGCCGTTAGATCAGGGGATCGAGCCGGCCAGCGTATGGGACCATATCTACCCAGCCATTTTTGTGGAAAATGTCCATTAAGCCAATTTTGAATTTGCAGTGTCGAATGCGCTGGACATCCGTCTTGCTGAAAATAGGCTTTGCGTCTGTATTCTAAATTTTCTTCTTCAAACTCTGTCCAAAAATAAGTATTCAACATTTCTAAGTAAGAATTTTGATTAAGATTTACCTCAAAGAAGTAAGGCCCAATAATTCTATTTATTGTAATAGCGCACCATACATTTACTTTTTTGGCTTTTTGACTGCCTGTAGTGAGTGTAAACATCGGATTGTCTTGCGCCCAAAAGCGACAATTTTGGGATGATACTATGCCATTTGTGTTAAATGTACACTCGTCTGAAAAGATAACACTTTTGTAAAAGTGTCTGTCTTCCACAATTCTTTCCCCAATATCTAAACAAAAGTCTAACGGTGCGCATCATCACCTTCTTCTAGAGTATGAATTTGTTTAGGTTTGAAAGCTTTAAACATATTTTCTTTTAAAACCCTTTGGATTTCAGATTTGCTTATGTTAATTTGCAAGGATCTGTTTCTTAACGACGTTTTCGGATTTTCGGCTACTGAGTCGAAAACTAGCATGGTGGCTACATCATCCCTATTGTATGTTTTCTTAGGCTTCTTAAGGTTTTTTACATCTCCTGTATGATCAAACTTTCTGATTATTTTTTTTATACTCTGTCGACTAATTTCTACAGCGGGATATTTTTCATTGAACAATTCAATTGCGTGTCGGTAGGAAATGTTTCCTATACCATAGCATTTAACTAAATAAATACGTTGCTGTAAAGTAAGCATTACTGCAATTTCAGAATTAACAGACAGTAATATTTATTGCAAATGACACTGATATGACACTTCACTTTAAGTACCAGACAGGTATTTTGGTTATAGTATTCCTTACGACATTCGAAAAAAAACTGGGGCTTAACAAATTGATTTACACAATACTTTTTTAAAATCTTGAATCATGACTAGAAAGCAATTCTACACAACATTTTCTAATGGAATTTTCCTTAAAAACGAAAAATAACGGTAGTTTACTCTTAAGTAAAATTCATATTTTTAAGTTTTTGACCTCCCTGTAAAGAAAAACTAATTTTTTTACAACAAATCTTATTTTTTTTACAAGCAAAAATTTTTATCAAGAATAACTTTTTGTCGAAATATTAAAAATTAGGTCCATTTGTGGTATAGGTAACCCCATCCAGGGACACCCTGTATATGTATCTATATCAATGAAAACTGAGCAAACCTGACCACCTTTTTGCTCAGGTTGGTGAGCAGAAAGGTGGTCAGGTTTGCTCATAATTTATTATGTGCGCACTTATATTTGCAATCAGGAAAGACAGTAGAATGTGACCATAACAGAATTTTATTTTTACAAATTCAACAGTTAAAAAGAGTGGAGCAGTTTGGATGTATTCTAAATTTGCGTTGCCATGGTCGCGCCACATTGTTGATATCTGCTGTTCTGTGGTTGACATTGACAGGTGGGAAAATAATGACGAATAGTGACTTAAAATGGAATTTTGTATAGAAAAAAGCAATTTTCTTAGCTATTAACCGTTTTTCTTCGATTTTACACTTCATTACGTTGGGAAAAGTGTTGTTAAGCCTTTTGCGATGTTGTGTTTTTTGTTTTTACCCCGCCCAGCACCCCTATTCGCTCCCAGGTCCCGTAAGTTTGTTTCATTAAAAATTATTAAAAAACAACATAATTTTTTATGTGCGCACTTATATTTGCAATCAGGAAAGACAGTAGAATGTGACCATAAAAGAATTTTTCCAAAAAACGGAAAAATGGCTGAAAACCGTATACTAAAGTAGCGCCTACTGCCGACTGATTTCAAATTTCATCTGCGATCTGCGATGCTGTCACTCGGCTCTCGGGCGGCGACTACGACCCGAGAAGACCACGACTGTCCGGAACATCGAGCTCGAGGATCGCTGCGATTACTCTAGTGATGGGATCATCCGGATGAAAAATCATCCGTCATCCGGTTATCAAAATATCTCTTTAACTTCTTACAAAAAATTTAAATAGTGTATGTTGGTGTTGGCTACACTGTTTTTTACCGCCGGACAGACCAAGGGTACTAAACTTGGATAGGAGTGCTCAATAGTAATATTCCTTTCAGGTGTCTGACGCCCCGGGGCGACTCGCCCCGGAGTCACTCGACACCATTCCGAAAGGAACAATTGACAAGTTTGACATTAAGCTCAAGTGATAAGTGATGCACGAGAGGGCAGGGGGGATAGGGCTCGAACGGTTCAGGTGCTTGATGCCCCAGTTGAATGGAACAACTGTGTGCGGCTCTGGAGCTGTACGGGAGCTCCTCCTTGGGGTGAAAGGAAGACACCTAATGCCATTTAACGTTCGCAAATAGAACTGTCAATCATATGATTCTGTGACGTCACCACGTTACCTTCTTGCTTTGTTTACATATGCAAATACGGTAGTTTTGTGCTGTTTTGCTTGTTTTTGAAGTTTTTTAAACTTTTGGAGAGTTTATCCTTATAGTTGTTACTAGTTCTGTGTTTTCTTCATCGTTTGATATTGTTGTTATAGTTATTAAGTTGTTATTTTTCATGTTATTCCACTTTTTGTGTTGTTGTTTTATTTAGTGTCGGAGATTTTTTTCATGGAGAAGCGTATCAAAGGGGACCAGGAATGGTTAAGAAACTGTGAAGAAAAATTTTGAAAAGGGAGAAAGTCTTGCCTTATAAACTGATTTGGGATTTTTGTAAACTGAGAACTATAATAAGAATTAATTTTAGAAATATAAAAGCCGAACAAGCAAGAAGTCCATTAATAGAAAATCAAGTGGTGCTTCCGATGTTAAATATTAGAAGTAAAATGGGAAAATTAAGCAAAATAGTTAATTAGAGCATTTAAATATGCAAAAATACAGACAAATCAGTATTTGTATTATTTCATTTTCACTTCAATAGTCATAACGTAATCTACTTTAGAATTTTACATAGATCTTTATTTCTTCCCTTATGGATTCCTATTGTTAGCTGCCCATTTTATAGATACACTAAAATTGTATCAAATTTTCAACTAAATTATCATTAAGTTTTCGACGAGGCTGTAAGGGCAAGTCCAAACAACAAAAATACATTTGTAAACAATTTTAATTAAAAAAATATAGTCAAAATCTTGTTTATTTAGCATTATTTAGCATATTGTTTATTTAGCATTTCACCATCCAGCTCCTAAAGCTGGCAAAAAATATCGATCCGATGGTAAGATTTTAATATCAATATTTCAATATATCGGTATAAAAAATCTTGCCTAAAAATGTCGATATATCGAACAAGAAATATCATTTATTTGATATATTCATATTATTTCAGCATCCCTACTTTCTGCTGATGTTCTGTTTAGGCTTTTGAATGGTATCATCTGTTGCCCCCATTTACTTCAACTTGTTTCCTTTAATTTAGTACATAAAATAAGAAATAGTACTATGTTTATCACTCCACTAATTATGGCTTTCATAGCCCCATGTCGCGCATGGTTCGCTGGTTTGATATTAATTTGGATCCCTTTGGTGGGACTTTGATGGGGTTTAAAAGAAAATTAGCTAGGCAAACATTTGTGGCTAATTTGATTGTTTAATGGTATATTTGGTTCTATATTACAGATATGTATATTTTTGTATGTTTAGTATTATTAATTCATGTCCTGTATTTTCTATATACTTGTAAATTGTAAAATGGATTTTCCGTTGAAATAAATTAAATTAAATAAAAGTCCTGATTGTTTTCAATATAATTCTGTTCTACTGCATCCAACTAATTATTTTATCCATAGATCCTAGAAAGTTTTAACCAATTCTCCATTCCTTTTTCAAAGTTCTTTGCTTTGCTGATAAGTGGAATAGTTAGTAAAATATTTAACTATTTTGTGGATTATCTTGGTAGGCATACCAGCAAAACTGTTGCTTTCATAAACGGCACGGTAGTCCTAAAAAATAAATTGCTGGATAAATAATGGACATCCAAGGAAAAGATACAGGCTTTATTACCTTTTTTACAAACTGAAAAAGCTTCCTGTCTATAATACCAAGCCATAATGTCTCTGTACATCACACCAAATTATGTATGTAAAACTAAATTATTAGTTTATTATTTATTATTAGTATCAAATGATTCCTTGAAACGTCGTAAACCACTTTCTATCGCTTTACTAACATTTCCGCCTTTTTTAGACTGGCATATGATGCAAAGACTCCAGTCGATGTTAACTGTTTGCCTCCCTAAAGATAAACTCCCAACAGCACTTAATTCCATAATTATGCGTTATTTATTTACAGTCAAAGAAGGGAGTATTATGAACACCTGCACACAAGTGTCCATCCAGTGATGAGAACCTGGCTTTGGTCGGGCCAACGAGCACGAGCTCAGTTGGGCGCTCCGGCGACAGCGGCAGGCACGCCGCGCGCGGTGCCTGGTAAAATCGACTTAAATAAGGCATTTCTCATGCACTTTTAAAAATTCAAGCTTCATAGCTGAAAAACGCAGCAAGCTTTTTTATAATAAAATATTTTTGAGGTGATTCTTATTTATTGCGTTATTTAAAAAAAAAATTAAAAGTTCTTGAAAATTATGATTTTTCGTAAATATCTTTTTAAATATAAAACCTGCATATAAGACTGCTTAAAACTTTTTGTAAAGCATTTCAACACCTATCATTTGGCACATTAGTGGTATAAATTGGTAAAGTAGGTATTGAGATAATCGACAAAATATGATACCAAGAGCCGCCATCTTTGTGACGTCATAGCTACTCAGTCCACAAGTTGAGAAAGCGACAGGCTTTTTGCTGCTCAGGAGGACATGCTGATTACGAAAACATCAAATGTCGGTATAAATCTGTTCAGTCCCACGAAAATCGTTATTTGTAGAGTTAATTCTATTTGGCCTACCTACTATATGTACATTTCAGCCATGCTTAGATATTTACATTATTTTCGTTCGTTCATTCATTAGCATCCATTCTTTATGTACACTGCATTCATTCAAGTTTGTATTTACAATATTTACATATTTACAGTATTGACTGCTTGCTTTCTTAACGCAGTGTGGTGATTCTAGGAGGATTTATTCCTATATATGTAAATTGGGCAACCAATCGGATGTCTGTGTGGGAAGTGGGCGGGACTTGTTAGTGGACTTGTATTTGGTATAAAGGCTAAGCTAGGATGTTTAGGATTTAGTTGATTTCGGGATTTGGTTGGAGAAGTAGAAGATGAAATCACCACAAATAACGTATTTTAGGGGTTGGGAACTAGTGTTGTAAATATCCGTATTCATTAGATATCCGAATCATACGGAATCGGAATCAGCTAATATCCGTATCCATTATCCGAATTCGAATCCATTTCTTGACCCGCGCGAAAGCGGTTACAGATCATGTATACGTATGCATGCAACAGACTAAAACATTTTCTATCCGGATACACGGCTAGGTAGGTCGATGCGGTATCGGTATCATACCAGTCGAAGTCGAAGTTTAGGGATAAGAAGGCACCGCGTCGCGCCGTTCTCGTTTGAATTCGGTTCGGGTGCGGCGGGACTAGTTTAACCAATGGGTCTCATCTCATATGATACCCGTTACCCCGATAACTATGCCATCTTTTTTTAGGAAATGTCCTTTTTTTTAGGAAATGTCATTAGAAAGAGAAAGCACAATATCAAATATGCCAAATCGCAGACCGTGTTGTTCGCTTACACTCGATTCCGATTCCGTTTTCTCTTTGCACTTTGCATTAGTAACCACCCGATGCGAATTTATTTTGATTCCGAATCCGTATTCAAGTTCTCGGCCGGTTCCGGATAATCCGGATTCTTTTAATATTCGGATCCAACGGATTTTTGGATACGTATCCTTACATCACTATTGGGAACGTAATCTTCGGTGTAAATTGGTAGTCTATGGTATATGGGTTTGTGGGTCACAGCCAGCGTCTCCTTGCCTAACTCGCGTTAGGTCCCTGGTAAGAGGCGAGGCATTGATTTTAGTTTTATAGAATTTGTCCGACGCGCTACATATCTGCTCTCTTAGCATAACAGTGCCAGCGAGCCGGTTAAGGTCGCCGATCACTGTAGCGCGTCTGGCAGACGTAGCACATCTTAGCGTGACATTTTGGAAACGCTGTAACGTTCCCATTTCGAAATCAGATATGCTGCACCAAACTGGCGCAGCATAGGTTATGACTGGTTTTACAATCTGGTTGTAGACTACCAATTTGTTATGTTGGGATAGAGAGGACTTGGGAGATAAAATGGAGTAGAGGCCTTGCATTGCAAGGAAGGATTTTTGGAGTACATAGGAGATGTGGGCAACAAAACGGAGTCTTTCGTCAATAACAACACCCAGGTACTTCAGCTTTTTAGCTGGGATTATACGGGCGTTGTTTATCTGGATGGGATCGTGGATTACGTTATTTGTGTATTTCCTTGTGAGCACTAAGCACTCACATTTGGCTTCGTTGATCTCCATCTTCCATTTCTCGTACCAAGGGATGAGACGTTGGAGATGGTATTTAATGTGAGACTTGGCCACGTCTGCGTAGTACGAGCTGGCGTAGACCAGCACGTCGTCGGCAAACATGCCCAAGTTGGTGGAGGGATAATGGGGAATGTCGGAAGTATATAAGTTGAACAATTTCGGAGAGAGGACGGTGCCCTGTGGGACCCCTGTATGCATTTGCTTAACGGATGACAGCGAGTCCTCCACTTTCACTTTGAAAGTTCTTCCATTAATGTACGAGTGTATCAACGTTACAAGGTACAACGGAAAATTGTGCGTTGTTATCAGCTTGTACAGTAGACCGTTGAACCAAACAGCGTCGAACGCCCTTCTGACATCCAGGGCTAACAACACCGTGTTTTGTTGGATATTTATTTTATTGAGTGCATCTTGCACCACCTTAGCAATGAGCAGGGTGGTGCTATGCCCGCCCCGGAAGCCAAACTGTTCGCTCGGCACTGCTCTGTCCAGATCTAGTTTGTTGATTTTTTGAAGAAGAACTTTCTCTGTGACCTTGGACAATCCGCTAAGCAATGCGATTGGTCTGTAAGACCCAGCTTTTGCTGGGTCTTTTCCAGGTTTCAGAATGGGAACAATTAGTGCTTTTTTCCAGCTTGCCGAGAAATGCTGCAGTACAACCACTGCGTTTATTAAGTACATCAGCTGCACTACAGCCTTTCTCGGCAAGTTTTTGATGATCATGTATGAGATTCCGTCCTCTCCCGGGGCTTAATTATTTGGCAACACTCTGATGATTCTCTTTAAATCACCAGGCGTTGCCAGTAATTTGGGAAGCATAGAAGGCGGGATGGGATATTTTCGGTGGATTGTCTTGTTTACTGTCTCTGTTATGTCGTTTTGTTCGTTTGTTGTGTTGGGCTTACCTCTGCAGATACCGGCTAAGTGCTCTGCTAGCACTTCAGCTTTCTCTGCATTGGTTTGCGGTTGTGTCGAGTCTAGGGTTGGAATTTTGGCATATTTGTTCTTGAGCCTTCGGGTCAGTCTCCAAAGTGAGTTGTCCATAGTGGACAGCCCACTGAGGGTCCTGGCCCAGGCGTCATTTTTGTGTTTATTTATTTTTGCCCGTATCGTGTTTTGTAAGAGCCTCACCCTCGCACCATCCTGGGGCCTCCGGTGTTGCTGCCATATCTTCCTGACTCTGTTCTTAAATTTGATTAAGATTATTACATCGTCTGGAAGACGATCTTCTGCCGGTTTGGTACTGACTTCTCGTGCTATGTTATTTCGGGCAAATTGGAGATTCGTAGTCAACTTGTCAACGATCGAACGATTGATTTCAAACATCTTTAATCATTTCCTTGTTGTTGTGAAACAAGTCACAACAAATAATTTCTTATTTTTTATTTTCCTAGTATTATATTTTTCTGTTTGAAATCAATATCATAAAATAAACCTTAAAGAAATTTATTATAACTTCAGCGCTTTGATAAAAAAAAATGCCGACAAAACCCGCTGCTTCCCCGAAAACAAGCACTTAGAAGTCCGTTGTCATAACGACGCAGTGACGCGGCTTCTCTGGATTGGTTGAAGTAAGGCAATGCCCTCGGGAAGGGAGTCAGGCCGTCATATTAAATCCGTGACGTCGCACGAACGGATGGAATATATTAAACTGAGTTATATTAAATGTGATCATTTTAAAAATTAATGGGTCGTTATAAATGGATAGAATTGCGTAGAATCACATTAAAAAAGAATTTAGATTACATTAATATACAGGGTGAGTCACGAATCGATCCATTCAATTATTTAGGAATGTTATAAAATATGTTTCTATCGTTTTAAGCTTGTGTTGTAAAAGGATGTTACTTATGTTTTATGTTAATAAAAATATTGGCTTCGTACAAGTCTGTGATTGCACGAAATCTGGCTTCTTTTATAATAGTGTAATCAGCAAAAAAAGGATAAATAAATGCTTTTAGTTTTTCATTGTGCCAATTATTTTTAATGTTTTTTAAAAGATGGACGGTGTCAAAGAATAAAAATATTTCTTGCGCAGGATTAAACGGATTGCATATTTCTGACATAACATTTCCACCCGATAACTCTTTAAATAATTTTACATTAACGTTATTATTATCTGAAACAATACAGACTACAATGTATCGGGTTTGGCAAAGTAATTGTAAAACTTTTAGTGTACCTTGATACAAAAACTGTGCATCAAGTTTTTTGACTGGTAACATGGCAGCTACGTCACTATTTTTGGATAGTCGTTTATATCACCATTTAAATTTCTAAGATTAAAGGTCTTTAAATAGGTTGGATGGGGTAAAATAATTAGGTTACTGTCTCTTAAAATTCGGTAAGCTGCTGGAAAGGCAAAAAAAAATTACAAGCAAAAATTAAGTATTCTGTCGAATATTTATATTTTTTGAAGAAAAAAGAAGAAGCTGTTCATTGAAAAATCCTAATCCTGTCATAATTTTCTCGTTCTATTCATCAAAATCACATTCATCAACATCTCGATCTATGTATTTTTCTAAAAGTTGTCGAATTGGTTCCAAAGTGTCATTTATACTTGCTTGTGGTGGTAAATTATTAATATTTAGTAAATTATCTAATTTAGACAAAGAATTACAAATAAGATCCTTCCCTAAAATACATTCAACCTGTTTTGAATTTACTTGAATGTTGTCAACCAAAACTGTAATTTTTAATTCTTCATTTAAAGTTAGAACTTGTGTTATTGTTGGATTTTTACCAAAAGCTATTTTTAAAAAGTACAAAAGTTTATCTTTTTTTTTAATTATCCAGCCTTCATTTCGAAATTTTGATGTCTGTTCGACAATTTCATCCAAATTATTAAAAATATCTTCGTCTAACCAGTTTTGATATTTTTCATTTTCTAACTCATGGTATTTTCGCTTTCGCTCTTGAGGATCTTTTCATTTTCTTGTGGTAGAATCTGACGACAGAAACTTTGGCAAATTTGGAAAAATTGTAGGAAAAGCGTCCTCAGTTAGAGCAATGTGTATTCTTGGAAGTACTATCTTAGTACCTTAAAAATACACGAGTATATGTCAAGGAGAAGCGACTCCTCTTTTATTCGCTTATCACTAACGTGATAATTTCTTTTTAAATTTTACCCTGCCCCTGCCTACCCTGGCAAAACACCCCTTAAAATTCGTTTATTACATATTTATTATAGCAAACATTTAGTCAATAGTTGTAAGAGTTAATATTAAAGGCCTAAAGACATAGGGCATCATGCACCTTACAGTGTTGTCTTGCCTTCGAGCAAGAAGCCTTCGATACTTTGATGGGGTTTAAAAGAAAATTAGCTAGGCAAACATTTGTGGCTAATTTGATTGTTTAATGGTATATTTGGTTCTATATTACAGATATGTATATTTTTGTATGTTTAGTATTATTAATTCATGTCCTGTATTTTCTATATACTTGTAAATTGTAAAATGGATTTTCCGTTGAAATAAATTAAATTAAATAAAAGTCCTGATTGTTTTCAATATAATTCTGTTCTACTGCATCCAACTAATTATTTTATCCATAGATCCTAGAAAGTTTTAACCAATTCTCCATTCCTTTTTCAAAGTTCTTTGCTTTGCTGATAAGTGGAATAGTTAGTAAAATATTTAACTATTTTGTGGATTATCTTGGTAGGCATACCAGCAAAACTGTTGCTTTCATAAACGGCACGGTAGTCCTAAAAAATAAATTGCTGGATAAATAATGGACATCGAAAGGAAAAGATACAGGCTTTATTACCTTTTTTACAAACTGAAAAAGCTTCCTGTCTATAATACCAAGCCATAATGTCTCTGTACATCACACCAAATTATGTATGTAAAACTAAATTATTAGTTTATTATTTATTATTAGTATCAAATGATTCCTCTTTTATTCGCTTATCACTAACGTGATAATTTCTTTTTAAATTTTACCCTGCCCCTGCCTACCCTGGCAAAACACCCCTTAAAATTCGTTTATTACATATTTATTATAGCAAACATTTAGTCAATAGTTGTAAGAGTTAATATTAAAGGCCTAAAGACATAGGGCATCATGCACCTTACAGTGTTGTCTTGCCTTCGAGCAAGAAGCCTTCGATACTAACTCGAAACACTCTTGAGAATTTCATTAAAGATGCCCTTAAGTACAATAAAAACAATAAGGTGTAAACGGAATTTTACAATACAAAGCATGTTAATTTTCCTCCAGAAAAAAATCCAGCTGTATTTAGCTTTTCTCAAGGTCTTCTACATGAAAAATGCCCTGTTATAGACTTCTAGGGATGTAGAGTTTACTAAAGTAACAAATATTTTTGTAAACTTTAACACTTAAATAAAACGCAGGTGCCTAATGTGTCGTAATATTTTGCTATAGTAGTAATATTCCTTTCAGGTGTCTGACGCCCCGGAGCGACTCGCCCCGGAGTCACTCGACACCGTTCTGAAAGGAACAAATTGACAAGTTTGACATTAAGCTCAATTCAAGTAATGCATGAGAGGGCAGGGGGGATAGGGCTCGAACGGTTCAGGTGCTTGATGCCCCAGTTGAATGGAACAACTGTGTGCGGCTCAGGAGCTGTACGGGAGCTCCTCCTTGGGGTGAAAGGAAGATACCTATTATGACCTAACATCTAGTACTCGCCCTGACCTAACCTACAACATGCTTCATTCCTATTTTAATCTTAACACTACATTTGTTTGTTAGCTACCCCAAACACCTTTATCTATGTTTATAGTTTTATAACAATTAAAACAAGACACCAAAATAATATAAAAAGTGGGTTTGTTACCTACCATCAAGTCTCGTTGCATGCAGTTCTCTTATCAGAAACTTTTCTTCAAAGTGGTTTATACAAACGGCTGTATGTTTCCTGAGGACTAAATTGTCTCTGGGAATCCTTTTTCTCCACAACTCGCATCTTAGCGTGTCCTTTGGGAAGTGGAAAGCAGAAATATTTTCTCCGACTTTATAATTTGATTTGCATCCCGGAACACAAATGAACTTGGCATTTTAACAAGAATAAAAGTAACTACACCAAATAATTTATGGTTTTAAACATAAAAGGTAAACTTATATGTTTAAAATAACACAACACAAATTCCACACAAATCACTTTAAATACCAAAAAAAGGAAAAAAACTTAAGAAATACACGGTTTGCGTATTCAAAACATCACTATGAGAGGTCCGTGAAGTTAGCGAACCATATACGGGTGCAAATTCTGAAAATGTATCCACCATTTAGCACCCAATTTGCACCATTTTGCACCGTCATTACCAACTTGATTCACTTCTCAGTATCGATAAATTTTGAATTCCTTTTTTGGTTCGCCAACTTCACACCAGCGCACCATTTTTGTAAATATTAACCTTGTGTTAAAAATAAATAGCTTGGGATTTAGCACCTTCTTTGCACCATTTTGCACCTTCATTACTGATTTGATTCAGCTTCTCATTATCGAGAAATTTTGATTCCCCTTTTGGTTCGCCAACTTCACGCCGGCGAACCATTCTTGGAAATTTTACCCTTGTGCAAAAAATAAATAGCTTGACATTTAGCACCGATTTTGCACCATTTTGCACCTTTGTTACTGACTTGATCCATCTTCTCAGTATCGAGAAATTTTGAATTAATTTTTTGTTTCGCCAACTTCACGCTGGCGCTCCATTTTTGGGAATTTTAACCTTGTGTAAAAAATAAATAGCTTAACATTTAGCACCTCTTTTGCACTATTTTGCAGTTTTGTCACTGATGTTACAAACAATGTTCTTTATCCATATTAATGGTATACTCACTAAAGAAATCTGTAATATCGGCAATAACGCACTACTCTAGGCTACAGATGGCACTGTCTACTGCTGAATAGTATTTTCAGCTGGCATTGTAATTCACTCTTTAGTAATCATGTTTTGGTCGTAACTAGTTTGTGGTTATGTACATACAATAGCAAAAAGGCGGCAAAATTCTTTTGTTTGTGTGGCTTCTTTGTTCAACAAAATGAGCAAGGTGAGTTGGTATATATACTCGTACACTAATGTAAAGGTGTGATGTCTCGATGTCCCAGCACTACCATTTAGAACACCATCGACGAAAAAGTAATTCTCAAGCAACCAATCTCATGCTTGCGCGCGGTGTTACATCTTCTTCACAGTAGCAGCACACTTAGAACAGAACTTCAACTTTTATTTGATTTTGTGAACAATCACTCCAGGACTCCAATCTGCTTTAAAACTAGTATCAAGAACTTACAATAGTAAATTGAATAGCGTTTACCATTAATTTTAATACTAGATACCATCATGTGTAGCCTAGAGTAATGCACTATTGCCGATATTATAATTTTCTATAGAGAGTATATCATTAGCATGTCTAAAAAGAGAAAAATGTTTGTAACTTTTTATTTCAGATCCTAATTGTGTCAACACTTATGGTGCAAAATGGTGCAAAATCGGTGCTAAATGTCAAGCTATTTATTTTTTGCACAAGGGTAAAATTTTCAAGAATGGTTCGCCGGCGTGAAGTTGGCGAACCAAAAGGGGAATCAAAATTTCTCGATAATGAGAAGCTGAATCAAATCAGTAATGAAGGTGCAAAATGGTGCAAAGAAGGTGCTAAATCCCAAGCTATTTATTTTTAACACAAGGTTAATATTCTCAAAAATGGTGCGCTGGTGTGAAGTTGGCGAACCAAAAAAGGAATTCAAAATTTATCGATACTGAGAAGATGAATCAAGTTGGTAATGACGGTGCAAAATGGTGCAAATTGGGTGCTAAATGGTGGATACATTTTCAGAATTTGCACCCGTATATGGTTCGCTAACTTCACGGACCTCACAATGAGCCATCGATGTGTAACAGCTGATTTCGGAAAGTGGGCGTTAACCTTGCGCATGGCGACGGCAGCGAGTAAGGCGTACGAGATACCCCTTCCGCTTGATCTAGCGGTGGTTCTGTTGACGAGTTCAGCTTTCTTAAATCTTTTTCTATGGTTTTCTTCCAAAAGTAATGGGAAGAGCTCGTGTGCGGCAATTGCCTCGATCAATCGTCTTTTACGACAATATTTTCTGACAAGTTCGTTACCAAGTATTCTGATGTGCGGCGAAGTGCCCCATTCTTTCTGTTCCAAAATTATCTTTAAAGTTTCTGAATTCTCAGTGTGATGAGAGTATTACCCAACAGATTGCAATGAGAATCCTTTATCTCTTTCCTGTTTTACCTACCAGTAAAACTTATCTTTCAACAATAATAACAATTAGTGATTGTACAGAGTTAAATCTGAGTATAAAAGTATCAGATAAATAGACTTCCTGTACTTGAATGGGAATTGGGAATCAATGTTGTATAAACGAAAATAGACTTGAGTTATTTAATGAAGTGTTGTATAAACGAAAATAGATTTGAGTTATTCAATGAAATGTTGAATACAGTATAAACAGTAGTTAATACCTACTTAATTAAGATTAAAATGTTAAATAAAGAAGATTAAAGTGTTAAATAAAGTAGAGGAAATTGGAGAGGATTTGACACGCATATTAAAATTCCTAGTCCACTGATACGCTTGTGAATCCGAACAATTCATAACAGTGTTAATGAGATACTAATACAAGTGGCTGATTTATTGTTGTGTCAAATAACTGTCTCATAAAAAGGGCCTATTTTGGATAAATACTATACTACAGAACTATTTTCCTAAAAGATCAATGAAAATATAAAATTAGGATTGGAAGAATTATCAATGAGGAGTAATGGGTAGTAAAAAAAAAAAATTGTCAATGTCAAGTGTGACAAATTATAATAACCAAAAATTAAATACCGAAATTCAGGAAAGTGACGATGAAAGCATGTATCTTCCACAAAAGTACGCAAAAGATAACAAATTTGAAAAATATGTGCAAAATTTTTCAATTGCCACTCAAGATATAATAGAAGCAGGTGTTTCTGGAAGAACAAATTGTAAAAGTTGGTACAATGAAAATTAAAACTGTGATAGATGTAACTACAAATCTAATAAAAAGACCTACCCTGTTGGATGTTTTAATTGTACTAAGCGGTATTGCTTATCTTGTGCAAAAATTTCAAAAATAGAAACAACTGATTTCAAGAAATCAAAAAGGAATTGGATGCGTGAAAACTGTAATGGAGATAAAAAAATATAATATTGAATTGTGTAATAATGTACTAGAAGAAAACGTTATTTAAAAAAATAATTTGCCAAATGCATGAAAAAATACAAATTTTAATTAAAAAATTAGAGGCTATTGAAAAAAATCAAATTTTTACAAAAATAGATGATGTGGAAAGTAAACTTGAAGTATTAATTAAAAAGTTAAATAGTACATAAAGATAAAAGCAAAGAAATACCATATTCAGAAGTTTTAGTAAGAAAACCAACTAAGAAATCTTTGCCAGTAATAATTATAAAACCAAAAATTAGTCAAAGTAGTCAAAAAACAAAAGAAGAAGATCAAAAAATGTGAATCCAGTACAAATAAAAGCTACTGTAAATAAAGTTAAAAAATTAGAAATGGTGGAATAATAATTAAATCAAATTCTGAATATTATCAAAAATTTAAAAAATTTAAGTGAAGAAAAATTAAAAGAAAATTATACAGTTGAAATCTCAAAAATGAAACCTCCAAAATTAGTTATAATTGGATGTACAAAAAATTGTGATAAACAAGAACTTGTAGATGAACTTATAGCACTTAACCAGATTGACAGAGATGACAAATTATCCATCAAACATGAAAGAAAGTCAAGATATTCAAATAAGTATATATTATTATATAGGTATAGAAACGAGTGGAAGGACATTCAGGAAGTTAATAAATAAGGAAATTTCAATTGAATGAGACTGATTTAAAATAAGAGGAACATTAAATCATTTTTTGTTCCAAATGTTGTGAGTATGGCCATAAGGAAAAGGAGTGTTCAAATAAGCAAACAATATGCAAGTTTTGTAGTAGTGAACATCTTTATGAAAGATGAAATGAAAAAATTCCTAAATGTATAAATTGTCAAAAATCAAATAGTAAATATAATTCAAGTTTTAATTGTTGACATGAAGCAAATAGTAATCAATGTCAAATTCATTTGTACAAGATATCCAAAGTTAAAGAAAAAATAGATTAATTTTACTAATATATATTTTTTTATGGCAAGTGAAGTGAGAATTTTGTATATTAATGCATGTTCTATAAAAAATAAAATGGAAGAAATTGAATTACTTCTTACAGTAGAAATGATTGATTTTTTGATTGTTACTGAAATATGGGTAAAGAAAAATGAAGAAAAGTTCTATAATTTTCCAGGGTTTAATGCAATCTACGCAACACAAAAATAAGGTGGTGGTGTAGGTATTTTATTGCAGAAAAATACAACTTTGAAATTATTGAAAAAATTGAAAGTGTTACTGTCAAAATTACAAGTATTGATTTGGCAATAAGTAGTATCTATAAACTACCGTCAGTAAAAAATGAGGTATTTCTTAATTTTTTGGATGAAAAGTTAGAAAATTTAAATGAATCAAAATCTGACTGTTTTTTACTAGGGGATGTAAATATTGATATATTAAGGGCTCACATATCCCTGAAATTTTCAAAAAATCTATATTTTTTACAGATTGTTATTCTTTATACTTTTAAGAATTTTTCAAAAAAAAATTAAGAAAATTCTACTCCGTTACAAAGTTATAGCAATAAATGTGATCAGACATCGGGTTGGGACGGCTACCTGGCTAACTGTCGCGCCCATGGGCGCACCCAGGGTTTTGTCTTGGGGGCTGACTGGTCTTGGAGGGCGGAGGAGGGCTCAATGGTCCAATTCGATGGATTTCTTCAATTAATACTGCACTTTTTAAAAATTTTGTGTGTCTAAGATGTTGGTCTGGGGGGGGGGGGGGGGGGATGCACCCCCCTGGGTGCGCCACTGGCCGCGCCCCTCTCGACAGCTGCGTTTCATATTTCTTTTGTCGAAGTGAGGTCGTTTATAGGACCACCTGTGAAGTTGAATTGACAAGAGATTGCAGAAAACCATAAAAAACACGAAAATACAAGAGGAAGAAGGTGTACAGTACGAAGCTGGAATGGGAGACTAACCATAAATTCACGTTGTACCTACTAGAAACTTTAAACGCGTTTTTCTCGAAGCTACGTTTTTAGACAGTATCAGCACGATAACTCGGTCAATTTTCAATATTTTTTAACTTTTTTCTTCGAATCTTGATAATTATTTTCCTTATAGTCTGACGACACGTTTTTTACATTTTTGGTTGGGCAATTTTTTATAAATCATAAAACACTACTTTTTTTTTAAATTGCATACTAAATTTGAAATACTGTAATTTCTTTATTTTTGAAAAAAAAATTTCCATCGTCGGACTATTACTACTAAATTATTTTACAAGATTCTTTTTTATTTTTGCAGATTGGATCATTTTTGGCGAAGTTATGACGTCGACAATGAGGCGCCATGGTTTACATCAGTAGTACATTTATATATGTAAAAAATCATGTTAATATTTAAAAAAAATCTATTTTTTTTCATATAAATAGTTAAAAAGTTAATAAAGAATGTTAAATCAACAATTTCTAGTGCAACTTTAATAGACCATGTTGCAACAAATTCTGCAAAAAAAATGGAGTTATTTTTTAAAATTAAGCTATTCAGTGATCATAAACTTCAAATTGCAAATAGTTATTAGCAAAAAGTATATGATCTAAAATATAAAATTATTAGCCAAACAAAATTTAATAAAGATAATTTAAAAACAAAACTAATTGATTTAGAAAAAAAAAACAAACATTTGTTTAAGAATCCAATTTTTTTTTATGAAGAAGTTTTAAAGATATTTGAAGAATGTTCTTACGAAATAAATTTTAAAGTGAAAAAAAGTCTAAGCCTTGGTTTACAAGAGAGTTAGTAAACATGCTGAAGATTCGTAATAAACATTATGAAAAGAAGAAGAAAAATCCAGACAATCAGTTTTATAAAAACATTTATGAACAATAAAATCGGCTATTTAAAAAACAATAAATTGGTTAAACGACTTTATTATAATGAGCAATTTCTAACAGGGAAACAAACAACTATTTGGAAAACTTTAAATTACGTTGTTACTAATACGATAAATAACCAAAAATCTAAAGATATAGATTATTTAATTAAAGAAAACAAAAAGAATTGACAATAAAAATCAGATCTGTGAGGAAATTAATGACCACTTTGTTCACGTAGGAGAAAACTTGTCAAAACAAATTCCAAATGTACTGAAGAATAATTTTTAAGTAGCAATTAATTCAGATTCTATGTTTTTAAAAGAATAAATTGAAACGGAAGAATCAGAAAAAATAATAAATGGACTTGATTTAAATAAAGCAACTGGTTTTGATAATATTTCTGTCAAAATTGTTAAAATTCTAAAAACACAATTAATCCCAATTTTAAAATATCTTATACAAATTTCTTTAAAAACAGGTTTATTTCCAGAAAAAATGAAAATAGCAAAAGTCACAGCGGTTTTTAAAAGTGGAGAAAGGTATGATTGTAATAATTATCGTCTAATTTCTGTTTTACCGGTATTTTCTAAAATCCTTGAAAAAATTATGAATAATAAAATTATAAACTTTTTAGAATCAAAAAAATTACTCTTTTCAGGTCAGTATGGTTTTCGTAAAAATAGGGATACAGAAATTGCAGCAACTTTATTAAAGAAATTCAACAAAATGTTGATAATAATCAGAAATGCTGCTTGTTGTCCCTAGATTTGTGTAAAGCGTTTGACACGGTTAATCACAGTATATTGCTTAAATGTTTGCATAATATTGGAATACGAGGAAAAGTTTATATGTGGATAAAAAATTATTTATTAAATAGAAAGCAATTTGTTCAAATGGGGGCAATAAAAAGTTTGCAAAAAAAAACATAACTTGTGGAGTTCCGCAAGGATCAACATTGGGATCAACACTATTTTTAATATATGTAAATTCCATATCAACATTAAATTTAAAAGGAAATTTAAAACTATTTGCTGATGATACTACTATTATATATTTTGATCAGTTATTCCAACATTTACAAAAACATTAACTATGACCTAAACATAATTTGTAAATGGCTTCAAGCATACAAATTATCATTAAATCTTAAAAAATCAACTTTTATGTATTATAAGTAAATCACAAATAAAAGAGAATACGTTACCAATATTTTTCAATAATCAAAAAATTCAATACACCAGTTCTACTAAATTTTTAGGTTTACTTGTGGATGAAAACTTAAGCTGGTTAAAACATATTGAATATTTAAGAAACTATATTTCACCAATAGTTGGTATTTTATTTAGGGCCAGAAATTATATTCCTTTAAAATATTTAAAAAATATATATTTTTCATTAGGTTATTCAAAATTACAGTACCTAATTTCAATTTGGGGATCTGCATACTCAAATAAAATTAAACCTTTGAAGAAATTACAAAATAAAATTATTAAATGTATTCATAAATTACCATTTTTGGAACCAACAGTTAATTTATATAAACCAAATGGATACTTAGATTTAGAACACCTGCATAAATTAAAACTGTGTATTTTAATACATTCTACCAAAAGTAAAGAAAAGCATTCAACTATAACATTAAATTTAAAAAACATAACTCATCAGCATAATACCTATGAGACCATATAATACAAATGCCAATGATAAGGAGTAATTTTGGTAAAAAGTCTGTTTTATATTAAGGAATAAAAAATTACAATGATTTGCCGCAAAAAAATTAAAGATATAACAATCTGTTGACGTTTAAAAAAATTATGAAAAAATCTTTCCTGGAAAACCAAAAATAATTAAAATAATCATTGTTTATAATATATACAATATATAGTATTAATTAAGCATTTATTTTATAAATACAATTAAACTTTTTTTTAATAATTTTTAACAAATTTATAATGTTTGTAATGTTATATTATTAATTGTTTATTTAGTTTAAAGTATTTTAAAATTAATTCCCTGTACTGAACTATGTAAGTTGGTTGGGAAAAGTAAACAAACAAACAATACTAACATATCGAATTTGTAACACGCTGTGTGTAGATAAAAAACTTTTATTTATAGTAACTATTAATAGTGTTTAGGTATTGTTAACGATACATAAAACGGTTACCGACTTCCTGAAATCTAACTGTGGTAAGCAGCATGATTAGGACAAATATACGTTACCTATACCTATTTACATCTTATGTTTAGACAATTTGTATAACAAATGGAATTTAAATTTTCAGTTCAATATCATGATTTATTTATCTGCCAAGACAAAACATACGTTTTGTTTTTGGTGTAAGTTTTGTATTAAGTAGCTTTTTTTCATTTGAAATGTTGTAATTCTTAAAACCAAACATGATCGAAAAAAAGATACTGTGCAAAAAGTATCTTTATCGCACTTGCTATATTCATATTTCACATGGCTTTTATGTGCCACAAAAGTTATTTGTTTGTATCAGTTGCATAGGTAACTATTAAACAATCTATAGTATTTTTTAAAAAATTAAAAATAATACGTACTATACATATAAGCTGATTTTGTAACTGTATTTAAACAAAAAAAAAAACGTCAAATTTTAGTCGGAATACCGAAAAATTGGTAATATAATAATCGGTTAACACAATTTTTATCATTCTACCAGTGGTTCTCTGTGGCTGTCGAAAGTTCTATAACGCGATTCGTAATCGCATTTGTCGCATCTAAATAATTCAACTTCTTAAGGGATTTTATGTTTCAAGTAGTGTTTCTTTAAATAGGACTTAGAACGTGTTTGATATTCACATTTGTTACATCCGAACAAATCGACTTCTTGTGGTTCTTCATGTGGTTCACACATAAAGATGTGGCGGTTTCACTTAGTTTTCCTAATTGTTTGATATTTACATCTCTCGCAACTAAACTAAAACTTCTTCAGGGGTTTCATGTTTGAAGTAGTATATTTTTAAACGAGGCTTATGACGTGTTTGATATTTTCATTTGTCGCATCCAAATAATTTAACTGCTTCGGGGGTTTTATGTTTCAAGTAGTGACTCTTTAAACTAGGCCTAGAACGTGTTCGAAAATAACATTTGTCACATTCAAACAAACCGACTTTTTGTGGGTTGTGATCGGAGCTGGGCAGTAGTTAACTACGTTGTTAACTACTTTTTCTGTAAAAGCAGTTGTATTCTCACTACTTTTTTCTCCTAGTAGTTATACTCGAATATTTTATCTACTTTTTAACCGACTTCACGGGAAGGTTACCAATTCGACCCGTATGTGTAGGGTTGCCATCCGTTCCGATATATCGGGACTGTCACCGTTATTGGAATTCATGTCCCGACGTACCGACAAAGGTATCAAAAGTCCCGATCGACGTTATCAAGGTTTTTTAAATTGAATTATAAAAGGCACATGCACCAACAAACGTGATTTTGAAAGAGTTTTAAAAAGAAAGCGTATAACGCACTACAATAACGTGCTGCAGTAGGCCTCTATCTTGCGGATTTGTGTGTAACGTCCATAGGGTAGCGTCGCGTCGGTATTCTTTAGGAACCACAGAACAATAAAGGGTTTGTAGGGAACCAGTTCACTTGACGTCTAGCTGTTACTATTAAATATTAATGGTATAATGGTCCAAGTCATTTCTAAAATTCAACGTTTTTGACTGGATGTCGCTGTCTGAAATCTCAGAATGGGAACAGTTGGACTAGGCAATTTTATCTTATATTGAACAGTTTGATAATTTTAGGAGATCCCCGTTTTTAACAGTATTTATACTTTAAGAATTTTATGGAAGAAAAAAACTTTAGAAGAGTGGAAAAAACAGTTCAATTAAAGGAAAATTGTTAAATTTCTTAAAAAGCACAGAACATTTAGATCAAAAATCGAAGGTACTTAAAATGTGTGAATACCTGTTCGCAATGCAAATTGCGAAAAAACAATTTCCTTATAATGTCCATCCGGTGGTCAGAAGAAAAAAATCGTATATTAGCCGAGTCCCTTGAGGTGCAATGCCAGTGTAACTTTAAATTGGCATGTGCAGAACTTTATAAGTGATCAGAAAGATGATCTAAAGAAAATCACCTCAACGGAGAAATATAAAACTGGCAAATCCTAAATGATTTTTTGATTTTGTTTTAGGGAATATCAGTTATAATAAAGATTTTAGTTCCTAATATAGTTGTTTTTGTGTTTTGGTATTTAAAGCTAGGTACATTTTTAAAAAAATTACCCCCCCCCCCCCCCCCCCCCGGGCCTCATGTCCCGATATGAACCAGATGATTTATGGCAACCCTACGTATGTGTCATCATAATTTTTTTTATGTAAGTTCACGCATAAATTGTTGAACGGAATAACCGATTTCGATAATTTTTTTTTGTTTTATAGATGAGTTCTTCCGAATGGACCCATTTTAAGGGTTTGTTGCTGAAGTGAGTGGAAACCTAAAAAAATTGAAAAAACAAAACAAAAAGAAACTTTGAAATCGACAGCTTTTGCGTGAGTACTTCGCAATGGGAGCACCGATTTTATTAAATTTTTCTGCGTTGTATTAAGCATGACGGTCCGGGGATCCTGTTGGTATTTGACTTTAAAAAATAATGAAGAGAGGGGTTGAGAGGGGTAAAACCGGAGCGGCTTAGAATTTCTCCGAATATATTGACTAATATCTCATTTTCGGGGCTAATGAGGGCATACATGCTAATTTTGTCCAGCAGATGTTGAAAAAATTGCCGGGGGGGGGGGGGGGGGGGTTAGAAAAAAGGAGAAGGGAAATTGTCAAAAAATGTTAACTTACGTGTCATTTTCGGGGTTATTGAGGTCAGGAAATCTAATTATGTCTAACATTTGTTAAAAAAAAAATTAACGGGAGGGGGGATGTGATAAAAAGGAGTGACTAGGAATTTCTTTAAAAATGTTAACTAACATACCAATTTACCAATTTCGGGGCTAGAGAGGTCAGAAAATTTAATTTTGTGTATCAGATGTTAAGAAAATTGACAGCTAGGGGAAGAGAAGCGACTGTCAAATTCTTCAAAAATGTAAACTAATGGATCATTTTCGAGGTTATTGAAGTCAGAAGTCATGTAAAGGATATAAAAAAATTAGGAATTATTAGGAAAAATTAGGGGCGAAAGGAGCAGGTGGAAAATATTAACTGTCATTTTTGGGCTACTGAGGTCTAAAAATCCAATATTACATGAACATTACAAATTTAAAGAGGGGGCGATTAGATGAAGAGGGAGGGAGAATAGGTGAATTAAAAACAAAGAAATAATTTTTATTCAAAAGAAAAAACAAGAAAAAACTCTAAGTATGAAATAATATTTTTACCTATTTATAACTGTGTTTAATGGTAAACTGAATTTTGTTCAAAGTTAAGTAACTTGCACGCCGAAGTTCTGAACTTTGAAGTCGGTGCAATTTGAAGTAGGAGGATTCCTAATGATAATACATAAACAATTAACAAGCAGTTGCGCTAACTTTAAAGTTCAGGACTTTTGTGTACAAATTACTAAAAGTCGAACGCAGTTAGGCTGATCATTAGGCTTAGTAAGAAATAACTAAAATTAAAATATACTTTAAAATTGCGCCGACTACAAAGTTCAGAACTTCAGTGTACAAGTTTCCTAACTTTGAACAAAATTAAGTTTACAATTAACCACAGTTATAAATATACATAAAATATTTCATACTTTTTACTGTTTTTCTCTTGTGAAGTCCGTTCATTTTATTGAAAATAAAATTATGTGTAATTGAACTACTTTTAAAAATATTTAACCACTTCCCTATATCACGTCATTACATTACGTGAACGTCGACGCGTGCCAACATCTCGTTAGAACAAGTTTTCGGAAATTTTTCGTCTGGCGTTTCCAGTCCAGTAAGCGTATTAGAAAACCTAATATAGAATTTGCATGTTTTGAAAATTTATTATTTTTTTAAACACCTCCTACTCCCATTACCTAATATGTTTTAGTTTTGTATTTTTGCACCAAAAATAAACTGTGCTACTAATAATAATAATTTATGTTTAAATTTAAGTCAGTGGACAATTAACTTTAAAATAAAGTTTAATTAAATAATAAAGATTTTATTTTAAATTTTTTTACTTGATGTAAGTCCTTTTTTAATCATTTTTGTAAGTACGGCTACGGCACTGGTTTTCTGAGCAACAACGGTAAATGTTTGGTTTGTAGTTAAAAAAATTGGTAAATATTTAACTACTACACTACAACACATAACGTCATGTGACGGGGATTTAATAATGATGAAAAATGCATGGTAACCTTCCTGGACCTGGCCAAGGCTTTCGACACTGTGTCACACTGCGTTCTACTTGACAAACTACCATAGGCGGTTCTAGACCTCTATTTTTGGGGGAGCTTAAGCCCCCGGTTTACATATTTAGGGGGGCTTAGGTCTCTGGTTTATATATAGGCGGCTAGGCCACTCAGTTGGATTTGGGGGGCTAATTCGAGATTTGGGGAGGCTTAGCCCCCCAAGCCCCCACCTAGAAACGCCTATGCAAACTACATATATAAGATGGGCATAAGAAGCTTACCACACAAACTGTTTAAATCTTACCTGACAGACAGAGTGCAGCCAGTAAAAAATTGGAAGCACCCTAAGTGAGTCTCGTCGAGTGGAATGCGGTGTGCCGCAGGGCACGGTGCTTGGCCCGGTACTGTTCTGCATATACATAAATAACATACATGCTGCCGGAGGGCGGGGTAGTCTGTTATGCCGATGACACTGCAATCATGGTTAAGGGCAGAACAGGGTGCGAACCCCGGAAACTAATGGAGAATGCACTTACTTTAATAAAGGCATGGTTTGACCAAATTGTGTTAACACTGAACACCGCCAAGTCTCACTTCGTGTGCTTCTCACTGACACAGAGATGTTCACCTGACATCAAAACTCTAACTATACATAAAAATAATTGGGCAGACAGCGCAAGCTGTAAGTGTGATATGACAATCACAGCCGTGGAAAAAATGAAATACCGGAGTAGTGATTGATAGGCACATGAAGTGGGTTGTTCATGTGGAGCACATTACGGGGAAGATTCGAAAACTGTATCATATATTCTACATACTTCAAAACTGTGTTTCAAAAAATGAAACATTAAATATATACAGAGCGTTGGTAGAACCAGTAATGAATTAGTGTTGTAATCTGGGGTGCGGCGTGCTCAAGTGCTCTTCATGACCTGGAGGTGGCTCAGAAAAAAATATTAAAGGTAATACTGTTTAAAAATAACCGTTTCTCAACTAACAACCTATTTAAGGAGGCTAAAGTGCTACGAATAAAACAACTCTACATGAACAATATGGTCCGATATCTCTTAAGTAACGAAGCACACAAGATCTTCGTGAGACATGACCAAAATACAAGATTTACAGAAAATAGGCCAATCGTCACGCCGAAAACATATCACAATGTAGTACAACAGAGCATAATGTACATGGGCCCAAGAGTGTTTAACATTCTTCCCAATAATCTTAAAGATCAACCATACAATTGAATAAAGAATCAACTTATATCCTGGTTGCTGACATTTGATACAGGACTGTTAAATATTGTAGTGTAATATAATGACCTAAACCGTATCATCACCCTCTCTTGTTCTCTCCTATTGTTTTTGTTACTCTTATCTCGCTATATGGCTACCCCTTGGTAGTGTGACTGTCAAGAAGACTTTGCGAATCGTTGGGATGTGAATTCTGTTAACTGTGTAGAAATTAAGTGTCAGTGTTCCCGAGCCATACGCACAAGCCACTGGCTCATTGTATGTCTCGGGAATGCCTTGATACTCTGAAGAATACAAAGTGTGAGGTTTAGTGATTGTATTTGTATTTGGTGATTAATAATAAATTTACCCTTATTCTTATTCTGAACTACATTTTTGATAAACTAGTTAGTAGTTCTACTCAGTGGCGCACCCAGGATTTTGTCTTGGAGGGAGGGGGGCTAAACAGTGCTATTCGGTGGATTTTTTCAATTAGTAGTGCACTTTTTAAATTTTTGTGTCTAGGTTGTTGCCCAGCTCTGGTCGTGATGCTGTAAGATGTGGTTCCTTAAATTGTATCTCCTAATTGTTCGATATTCATATCTGTCGCATCTAAATAATTCGAATTCTTCGGGAATTTTATGTTTCAAGTAGTGACGCCTTAAACTAGACTCATAAAGTGTTCGATATTTACATTTGTCACATCGAAACAAACCGACTTATTGTGGGTTATGGTGCTTTAAGATGTGGTACTTTAAATTTGGTTTTCTAATTGTTCGATATTCACATTTGTCGCATATAAATAATTGGACCTCTTCGGGAGTTTTATGTTTCAAGGAGTGATACTTTAAATTTCTTTTTCTAATTGTTTGATATTCACATTTGTCGCATCTAAATAATTCGACATCTTCGGGAGTTTTATGTTTCAACTTGTGATTCCATAAACCAGAGTTATACCGTGTTTGATAATCACATTTGTCGCATCTAAATAATTTAACTTCTTCGAGGGTTTTATGTTTTAAGTAGTGACTCTTTGAAGCAGACCTATAACGCGTTTGATAATCGCATTTGTCGCATCTAAATAATTTAACTTCTTCGGGGGTTTTATGTTTCAAGTAGTGTCTGTTTAAATAAGACTTATACCGTGTTTGATACTCGCATTTGCTGCACCTTAATAATTTAATTTCTTCGGGGGTTTTATGTTTCAAGTAGTGACTCTTTAAACTAAACTTATACCGTGTTTGATAATCGCATTTGTTGCATCTAAATAATTTAATTTCTTCGGGGGTTTTATCTTTAAAGTAGTGTCTTCTTAAAATACACTTATGACGTGTTTGACAATCGCATTTGTCGCAACCAAATAATTTAAATTCTTCGGGGGATTTATGTTTCATGTAGTGTTTTTTAAAATAAGCCATATAACATGTTTGATAATCGCATTTGTCACATCTAACTAATTTAACTTCTTCGGGGGGTTTATGTTTTAAGTAGTGTTTTTTTAAATTAGACTTATAGCGTGTTTGATAATCGCATTTGTCGCAACCAAATAATTCAACTTCTTCGGGGGGTTTATGTTTCAAGTAGTGTTGTTTTAAATAAGCCATATAACATGTTTGATAACCGCATTTGTCGCATCCAAACAAACCGGCTTTTTGTGGGTTGTGGTGCTTTAAGATGTGGTCCTTTAAATTTGTTTTTCTAATTGTTCGATATTCACATTTGTCGCATATAAATAATTCGATTTCTTCGGGAGTTTTATGCTTCAAGTAATGATACTTTAAATTGCTTTTTCTAATTGTTTGATATTCACATTTGTCGCATCTAAATAATCCGACTTCTTCGGGAGTTTTATGTTTCAAGTAGTGGTCCTTTAAATTTATTTTTCTGATTGTTCGATATTCACACTTATTGCATCTAAAGAAATGATTCTCTTCAGAGTCGGTGCGCTTCAACTGGTGCCTCTTTAAATATTGGTTCTGATTTGTCTGGCAATCCCACTCATGGCATTTGGACCTTTGTTTTTCTTGAAAGCTTCCATCAGACGACACACTACAACAAAGTGTAAAATAAAAAATTATAAATATAAAAGTAGATAAGCAACATGGTTGATTTTGTATTGAGCCTTAGGAGGCCGTTGACTCGTCAGTAAAGAGGTTATTGTGACATTGTCGTAAATAAAGGTTAGAAAAGCAAAACGGTAAATTAGATGTATCGCACATTTTTGGCCACTTCTACTATGCATATTGGAATCGACGATGTTTTTTTTTATTTACGACATCCCACGTAGACTTAAAGCCTAAGTATTAACGTACCGTGGGCATCTGAAGGGAAGAAAAATGTAGTCTATTGACACGGGATTTGAAGGATTGGAGGTTGGGACGGGAAGGGAAAACATCTGCAGGCAATTTGTTCCATAATCTGGAGACAGGTATGAACGAGCGAGAGAAGTGGTCTGTTCTAGGCTTTTTCAGCTGGATAGTCAAGGATGCATACGTAACGCACCTCTTGTTGTGCTGTCAGGAACACTCAAGGGGGAATAATACGTAATATAGTCCTTCAGAGCAAAATCCGTGGAAATACCGATAGAAAAGGGATAAATCCCAACAGCCCGGCGATGAGCGAGAGAAGGGAGTTTTCTTTTGAGGACTGGGTCATTGGAGTGAAATGGCTCTCTTTTGGATAGAATCATGGATGTTAGTCGAAGGTGATGCCGTTCCCCAGATGTGGGAGCAGTACTCTAGGCTATTTCTTATTTGGGAAACATAGAGAGTGTATAAGTTGGAAGGGGAGAAGTATTTTCTGGTTCGAAAGAGAAAACCAAGCTTTTTAGCTGCCGATGTGGCTACTGAAGTAATGTTGTGCCAGCTGAGATCATGTTCGAAAGCGATGCCAATAAGATCGAACGTTTCAATGTTCTGTAGAGTTTGGCCATTCACGTGGATAGGGAAAGCGTTGCCGGATTTTTTATGTGACAGCAAAGTTGGGTTTTGGAGATGCTGAACTGAACAAGGTTCTTGGCACCCCAGTCTAAGATTAATTGAAAATCTTGGGAAAGGGATAGGTGCATAGATCTGCGTTTATTATCCAGCTCTTGATTGGAGACCTTTCTGGAAAAATTAGTATTGGAGTGAAGAGTACTATCGTCAGCATAACTGTGGATGGGATTAATAGTTGAAGACAGCAGGTCATTAATGTGAAGAAGAAATAGGGTTGGTGCCAGGACTGAACCTTGGGGGACACCAGCATTGATAGGATGGAAGTTAGATGAGTGACCGTCAACCACGACAGATAAGTGCCGGTTAGAGAGGAAGCTACCGATCCACGTACATAGTTTGGTAGGAAGACCGCAAGAAGTTAGTCTGTTGAGGAGTGAGGCATGGCATACTTGGTCAAAGGCTTTGGAAATATCAAGAGCAACAATCTGAGATTCGCCATGAAATTCGAGAGATTTGTTCTAGTTATATGTGACAAAGCTAAGGAGATCCGCTGTGGATCTTTGGTAACGAAATCCGTACTGTCTGTCATGGATGATTTTGTTTTTCTAGATATTTTAAAATTTGAAAGTTGATCGCTTTCTCCATAACTTTGCTGACAACAGAGAGAAGAGAGATAGTAGCTCTGTTCGTAGAGAAATCACAAACCGATCAGCGCCAATCAAATTTTAGATATTTGGTAACGTGACAGTTTGCGGACTGGTTTCCAGTAATTTCATTGGCTCTGACTGGTTTGAGACTGTTGTGCGAACAGGGCTAATATGTCAATAATTGGATGGAAGGCTCTTGAAACCTTTCTTCGGGACAGGCTGCACACGAGCAGTCTTCCAGCTATCTGGGAAGATACCCTCGTCACAGAACTAAAAAGCACCATCAAGCGCCTAAAAATATATTATTTTTTCTTTCTGGTACTTTTTAATAAACGTGTGTTTTTTAAAAAGTGTTTTCACTTATAAATTATTATTAAATTAAAAATGAACCAGTGTAAATAGTTTTCCAGAAATATGTAAATTTAAAACTTTTATTAACCTTGTAATTTCAAACAAATAGATAATAAAAAATACTAAAATTTCAGTGGAGTATGTATTTTTTAATAACTTCAACAGGAAATAAACAACTCACCCACATAAACTGGATCCCGAAATTATATCTGAAACGTCCACACACCATTCTCCATTTTTCTTAATAATCTGAAGCCTTTCCAGTCGGACAATTAATTCAGGTGCAGGTCTGTTTGTCTGTTTATACATAAATGTATCGCTTGGAGCATTTTCAATTTCACAGAGATTCGACTCTAACTCTGCTTTAATACGTGAGGTATTCGTACTATTGTTTTCCATAATAGCAGCCACTGACAGATCTTTGGGCTCCATTTTTACTTCTGCTACAAGACAACAATAACCGTATTACCTTGAACATAATGGAACAACAGCAGAAATAACAAACATAAATCCTATTTTATCCAGGAACTGGTAATTAGGAAGTTACCTTAGACATGGGCGCCCGCAGGGAAGGGCCAGGGGGGGGGGGCACTGGCCCCCTGAGATTGTCATATTTCGTACTTTTTGTTGGACGAATTGCCAGATTTCTATTATTTTTATAATAAATAACATTTCTTTTTATGATAAATGTTGTCTATTTTTCGGATGTTTGAACATCTTTATAAAGCCACGTACAAAAAATTCAATTAGGATTACGAATATTATTTAAACCCAGTTTTAACTCGAAGCAACCGGTAAAATTACTATGAATTTTCTGCAGCCTGCATGTTCATTTAATGAAGAAGTTTTTAACATGTTTTTCTAGTATTCCGTGCTAAAATTAGCAAAACGGAATCCCTCCGGTGTCCGTCCGTCTGTCGCAGGCGATTTTATCTGAAAGCACTCGATGTAAAAATTTGAAATTTAGCACAGATATAGAGTGTCTGAATTGAATTTTGTTTCGGGCAGTTAATTTTAGGGGGTGAATTGGGAAATGGAAAAAAAATTCAAGGGCATAGTGTAGAGTGTCAAATGAAAGCTTTACTGAATCAAGAATTCCACAATATATATATATGATGTATTTTTTTAACCATTTTTCATGCTTAAAAATTGCTGTCCTCCACCATCATCACCAAAAGAATCGCTCAGAAAAATCTAAACAAAAGCACGAACATTGAGAGTTAGATGTAGATTGAGCTAAAATTATCAGGATTGAAAAATTCTAGCGCGATCAATTGTTATTAACAGTTTAAGTGTTTATGTCCTTATAACTGCCGAACCATTGATTTTAGGGAAAAAGAATAACTTTTGTTCTTACACGTTTTTAAAAATTTTTAATTTGGCTCAGTCGAAACTCTCCCCACTCAGCTCCGCGCATACGCGATGTGATACGGGGTTGATGCTGTCGGCGGAGGGAAGCGCGGCAGATGGACGGAAATCGGGCGGAAGAGGTTTGCTCAGGTTAAGTGGGGGACTGATGGCACGGAATAATAATTTTGCAAGTATAGCTTGCACTTGACCGAATTTTTCTGTTTTTAATTATTAGTGAATTTGCGCAGTCGGCTGTTAGTGCTTGGTTTTGCAGGAACAACCTTGTTTTAAATGAATCAAAGACCAGTAAAATGGTATTTACATTACGAAATTGTGAGACAGATCTCGAAACTGAGAATGCCGTACGGTTACGTTAGATCCAACTCTAAAGTGGGAGTGTCATATTGACAACCTTGCAGCTAAAATAAGCAAAACCGTGTATGTACTCCTGAACCTGGCAGGTAGTGTCTCGAAGAACGTACTTAGAACAGCATACTTTGCTCTCTGCCACACACTGCTCTCTTACAGCATAATAGTATGGGGCCGTGCGGCCTCATTTTATAGTGTTTGCTTTGCAACGCAGAGCAGTAAGAATTGTGGCGGGTTTGTCATACAGACAGGATTGTCGGGATGCTTTTATTGACCTTGGCATCCTGACATTTCCATGTGTCTTTATATTTGAAAGCTTACTTTATGCAAAAGCAAACATTTATATGTATAAAACAAACAGTGATTTTCATGCTTACGACACGCATTGTAAGAATGACTTGTCCACCCCTTTCTTTCAACTTAAAAAATGCCAGAATGGGCCAGATTTTTTGGCAGTTAAGTATTTTAATCGACTGTCGCGGACAATCAGGGATCTTCCAGTTCCAGAATTTAGGAAAAAAATTAAGAAATTTTTAATTTCAAAGGCTTATTATTCACTGAATGATTTTGAAAATGGTGACCTGATAATCTGACATTGCACAATTTTGTGCTGTTAATAATTGTAATTTTTAGACTGCTTAAATTCGTTTTAAGGAATTTTTAATTGTAGCATATAAAAAATTTTAACTTTCAATATTTTAATTTAAATGACATTATTAATCTTTTAGTAATTTTATTTTAATAACATTTTTATATATGCATAATTCTGACTTGTGCACGTTTTTTATAACATATTAGCATCAATAAAGAATCTGAATCTGTATAAGTCACTTGAAATAAAATTTTTAAAAATATATCAATTTTTTTTATTTTGCCCCCCCCCCCCCCCTGAGAAAAAAGTCTGCGGGCGCCCATGTCCTTCGACAGAAAATTTTGTAGAGTCCCATGACAGTTAATAGTCTATACTTTAACTTGATGAAAGTCGAAAAAATCAGCTCAATATTTCCAAAAATGGCGAAAATATTGAATTTCTTATTTGTCCAAAGCTTGCGCGCCGCCGGAATATCGTGTGACGTCACATGTCGGGAACGCTGGGTGAGCGCGGCAGACCATCCGTATTATCAGTGCATGAGTAGAGCAATTTTCTTGTCTCGGCAGGAACAATTTTTCAAATTTTTTCCAAAGCACTTTTCAAAAATACGTTTTTTCAGAGAACATCTTTTTCGAAATTAAATTTTTTCGGATATTAATATACTCTTCCAAGCAACGGCCTTTTGAAAAAGTAATTTACGAGAAAGTAACGTACCAAACCTAAGGAAACCTGATCAAACCCAAAAAAGGTGCCTTTAGGTTTGTTCAGGATTCATTAACATTTTCCAAGCTACTAGAGTTCATAATTTAATTTCCTAAATACGTTTTTCGAAAAAATATATTTTCGGAAATGTACCCACGTTTTAAAAATTATTTTTTGAAGACGTTTTTCAAAAAATGTACTTACGAAATAAGGGTTTTCGAGAAAATATTTCATAAATCCGTTTTCAAAAAAGCATCTTTGAAAAAAACGTCAGGAAATTTTTGAAAAAATGTAAGTACGTTCGGAATATGTCGATGGTATTATGCAATAACGTCACAACTCCAAAATTGACCTTTTTTAGATTTTTACTGCATCAAATATCTGGTATTGCCTAAATTTATATGTAAGAACGGCTCATCTTTATTTGTACTCCCAACTGCCAGATGGCGCGATGTGTCATTTTGCATATTTCGAAACTCGGCTTAATGTAATACTGAATACCGACACAACAGGAGTTGCCACACGGACATCGCGCGGTAGCCTTATGGTTTCTGGTCAAGACCGACACAAGTCAAAAAGTGCCATGTGCCTATGTGGAAGAATGAATTATTTCAAGTTGTGCCATTATTACTAAAGATAGAGAGTGTATGAGGTGATAAATTTTATTCAGAAGGCTGGATTATTTTGAGTTGTGCCATTATTCATTATAAGAAAGTAAAAATTCGTGAGTCTTTTCTATATAGAAGTATGAAATATTTTAGATTGGGTCAATATTAATAAAAAGGTAAGAAAAAAATTAATTAATTTTTATTGTATAGATGTACAAAATTCAATTTTTTCCAATACTATATCATCTTCCTCTTCAGATAATAATAGTGATTTTGAAGAAGAATTCCCTATAGAAGAGAGGAGAGAAAAATGTTAAAAAACGCAAAAGTAATCCAAAACAGCTGGGCAAGAACAAAAGCAAAAATATTAATAAATACTGGTAAAGAATATACCTCAACAAGTAAAAAACACTCGGCCCTACTTGTAATGATGAAAAATGTATTCAGAAATGTTCGACCATAATTCCAGAACAACAAGGGAGAGCAGTATTTGATGATTTTTGGAAGTTGGGAAATATACAACGACAACGATAGTTTGTTTTGCGCAATCTGGAGCCTGTTGAGCCGAAATATGTATACCGCAGAGAGAATAGCCATCCCTATGTGGTACGAAAAATGAGTTATCAGTCATTTCTAGATTTTAAAAGTGTAGCTAATAAAATAAAATCTACGGGATTCACTGACATAACCAATGAAAATGTTAGAGTTTCCGATATCTCTATTCTTCGTGTGACTCAAGACGCGCCTCAAAAAATATTAATTAAATATAGCTATGCAGAAGGAGAATTTCGCGAAATTACTTTGAGCCAAAAAAGAAATACTAGAGGTAGTGGATTAACAGCAACGGCTGCTGAAGACAACCTAAGGCAATTGTACCAACAGCCACTAAACCTTGACAATAAAAAAAAGAAGGAAATTTTAAAGTTAGTGGAAAAAAATATTATCCCTAAATTTTACTATGATTATTATAGTAACCTTTAAATTGATCTTTATTTTCGATACAAAAATTTGTGTTAGAAAATTTTGTTTTTGTTTATTTCTGATTATTAAGATACACAGTTTTCGGAAAAGCCATTTAGTGTGTTTGAATTATCTTTTGTATTTTTGCTAAATAAAGTGTTTTTTGTGTTAATTATTTTTATTTTAATCCATTTCATTCATATTTTGTTAAGAAAATAAGCCACAAACTTATTATTTACTTCTATGAAATAGTGGCATAACTTCAACAAAAAAATTTTCAAAATTTTTTTTACAAATGATTTATATTTTCTGTCAATAAAGTATTAATATGCAACAATAATGAAAACGTCTTAATACAATAAGCAAAAAAATAACACGAAATACTTGATTTATGCTATAATTAACAGTTAATACTTTAAACAAAAAACTTCAAATTGCTCTCCTGAACAATTGCTTTTTTTGAGTTGTGCCATTATTGCATAAGACCATCGATGTGTATTCGCGAAAATATTTTTGAAGTTACGTTAATCCGTTTTCTAAAAAGCTGTTTTTCAAAAAAATTTACTTTCAAAAGAATGTTTTTGAAAAAAAAAACTATTTTATTTGTTTCCTTTAGAAGCCAAATCGATTCGGCGCAAAGTTTGATAAAATCGCAGTGAGATGCGTAAGAAATGTTTACAGAAACAATCTAAGAACATGTAAATCAAAAATGTCTGAAAAGGCTTGCATTTTCTTTTATATAATACATTGGTATTGATCTATAATTCATATTTTTGTTGCATAATTCATTTCATAGATATTTACATAGACAGCAAATGTTTGTTTTTGTTTATATTTTGTAGAATATGTAGGAATGGTTAATGTTCATGTTCATGTTATAATATTTATTTTTATAAAATTCGCTATTGAAATCCTTTTTGTACAAGGCTTCAGCCTTCCCCCTAAATCCGCCACTGTGTGGAAAAAAGATTTGTAGGGTGTTTTTATGGCCGTGCTAGTACATCTAGGTACAATGCAATAATTGTCATATTTTGGTTTAGTTTTAGGCATAATTATCAATAATTATTCAATTAAAATGACAAATCTAAACCAGGAACGAACCAAACTCGGTGCCGCTCGGTCGAGCGATGGCTGCTCAAACACAATGCGAATATTATATAGATGGCGTCCTAGCTTGCTTTGGCGTCGCGTGACGTCAGTGGTTGTGGACCGGGTGCGACCCGGAATACAAACTTTGAGAACCCATAACTTTCTTATTTATGAAGATAATTTTTAAAATAATTCGCAGTTAGAATACATTTTTATTTAAGAATAAATTTATTAATCAAATACAATCACTAAACATTACACTCTATATTCTCCAGGGTATCAAGGCATTCCCGAGACATACAATGAGCCAGTGGCTTGTGCGTATGGCTCGGGAACACTCACACTTAATTTCTACACAGTTAATAGAATTCACATCCCAACCATTCGCAAAGTCTTCTTGACAGTCACACTACCAAGGGGTAGCCATATAGCGAGAGAAGAGTAACAAAAACAACAAGAGAGAACAAGAGATGGTGATCAAACGGTTTAGGTCATTATATTACACTACAATATTTAACAGTCCTGTATCAAATCTCAGCAACCAGGATATAAGTTGATTCTTTTTTCTATTGTATGATTGATCTTTAAGATTATTGGAAATAATGTTAAACACTCTTGGGCCCGTGTACATTATACTTTGTTGTACTGCATTGTGATATGTTTTCGGCGTGACGATTGGCCTGTTTTCTGTAAATCTTGTATTTTGGTCATGTCTCACGAAGATCTTTTTTGCTTTGTTAATTAAGAGATATCGGACCATATTCTTCATGTAGAGTTGTTTTATTCGTAGCACTTTAGCCTCCTTAAATAGGTTGTTAGTTGAGAAACGGCTATTTTAAAACAGTATTACCTTTAATTTTTTTTCTGAGCCACCTCCAGGTCATGAGGAGCACTTGAGTACGCCGCATCCCAGATTACAACACTGTAATTCACTATTGATTCTATCAACGCTCGGTATATATTCAATGTTTCTATTTTTGAAATACAATTTCGAAGTATGTAGAATTTATGATACACTTTTCGAATCTTCCCCGTAATGTGCTCCACATGAACAACCCACTTCATGTGCCTATCAATCACTACTCCGGTATTTCATTTTTTCCACGGCTGTGATTGTCATATCACACTTACAGCTTGCGCTGTCTGCACAATTATTTTTATATATAGTTAGAGTTTTGATGTCAGGTGAACATCTCTGTGTCAGTGAGAAGCACACGAAGTGAGACTTGGCGGTGTTCAGTGTTAACACAATTTGGTCAAACCATGCCTTTATTAAAGTAAGTGCATTCTCCATTAGTTTCCGGGGTTCGCACCCTGTTCTGCCCTTAACCATGATTGCAGTGTCATCGGCATAACAGACCACCCCGCCCTCCGGCAGCATGTATGTTATTTATGTATATGCAGTACAGTACCGGGCCAAGCACCGTGCGCCCTGCGGCACACCGCATTCCACTCGACGAGATTCACTTAGGGTGCTTCCAATTTTCACTCGCTGCACTCTGTCCGCCAAGTAACATTTAAACAGTTTGTGTGGTAAGCCTCTTATGCCCATCTTATATATGTAGTTTGTCAAGTAGAACGCAGTGTGACACAGTGTCGAAAGCCTTGGCCAGGTCCAGGAGGGTTACCATGCATTTTTCACCATTATTAAATCCCTTGGCGATGTGCTCAGTTACATGACGCACTGCATCCTCTGTGCTACAGTGCTGCCTGAAGCCAAATTGATATTTTGATAGAATGTTAAGAAATTACACGATCTAAGTTTTAAATACTTTTCTATTATTTTACTTATATTGCTGGTCAGTGCATTGGGCCTATAATTTCTCATTTCTTTCTTTTTTTGAACCTGCCTTGTGCAGAGGAATTAATGATCGCATCTTTTAGGATGCCAGGGAACACTTCAGTGCGTATTATTGTGTTAATAAGATGGAGTAGAGGGGTCAGCAGATTTGAATGAAATTTTTTTATTACTTTCGCCGGGATATTGTCACCAAAATCGTTTTCCGCTCTCTCCCGGTTCACTCTTCCTGCTCTTAATGCGCGCCGCGTCAGCGTATCAGGCCGGTGGTGGGGTAGGAAGCGTCGACTTGGAAGGAGAGAAGAGCCGTTGAATGAAAGTTAGTCAACCTTTCGAGCCAAGCGAGACCGCTGCTAGTAGAGCACGTCCAGTACCACTTTCCCCGCTTCGACGTTAGTTTTGAACTTAAGAGGTAAGACTCATTTTGGGTAATTGCATGAATTGTATAAAATATAAATATTTCTTTTAATTTATTAAACGCTGCAGTAATTGATGATGAAACCAGGGTTTTTACTATAGATCCCGTGACAATATTGTCAGATTCACTTGCCGTAGTTAACAACTCGATTCTCGAGAGTTTATTTTTAAAAATTTTCTATTTGCCAGAGGCGTGTACAATATGACTGACTTTATTATGCACTTTACATATATTTATAAGTTTCTAGTCTGCTGACAAAGCATGGGAACGACGCTAAGAAAATCTAAGAAAATAGATAAGGATTTCATTAGATTGCGTAATAGTAAATAAGCTTGAGTTCTCACGGGATTATAACTCCGTATCTGTTTTTAGTGTACTTATTTGAGTTATTAATTCCGCTCGTGTAATGGGGACCATATAGTACATGCTATTTCTTTTAGATGTAATTGTGTTTTTTATTTGCCAATTTTCTTCCCAGAAAACCGAAATAATCGTTAAGTTCGTTAGCTATGTTTTTTACCTCAGTAACTTCTGTACTTTCTCCGTTCAAAATGCTTTTTATTTGCGGTTTATTTTTCGCCTCATTTCTTATCATTTTTCCAATGTTTTTTTGGGGATTAGATATTTGTATGTTTATCAAATATGTTTTTGTAATAACTTTCACGGGATTTTTAAAGCCATTTTGTTAATGTTTTCCGGTAAGTAATGAACTGTGTTAGTGTCTCTTGCCCGCCAATACTTTGCTAATTTGTTATATAGGTGTGTTCATTAAGGTACAACAATTCTATTTTTAGATGGGAATGAGTGTCCAACACAATTTTATTTTTATAAGTAATTTTAACTACCGGTTAGCAAAAATTTTTAAACACACAAATCTGAATAATAACAATAAATTTGTCCCACTGAGAAACAGTGTTTTGCTCTGTCATTGACGAACAATACTAATAATATTGTATGGACAACTTCGGAGATCTCTGCGTTTAAAGATTCTTGTTAACGGTCTGCAAAAACTTTTTATTACTTATAGCTAATTTATTAATATATATTTAATTTCTTGATGTTTCAATTTTAATATAAGATAGTTAAAGTATTTTATTGGAATAATAATAATAATAATAATATAATATAATAATAATTCAATACGTAAATATTTAATAAGCCGGAAAAATGTACAGGAAAGTATTAACTAGCTTATAAAGGGGAATAAGAGATCATTTTTCAAACCCACTTTCTGATCTGGAAGTAAAATAGCAGTGACCTTATACGAAAATTTTTCAAAACTCATTTAATTTTTAGACTTACCAGACTTATTATTTGTCATTTCTTGATCCGCGCATGTAAAGAAATCAGTCTCTTCAGGGTCCGTACGTTTCAACTGGTGCCCCTTGAAATTTTGGTTCTGATTGGTCTGGCAATCCCACACATGGCTTTTATACGTTTGTTTTTCTTGATTACTACCACCAGTCAATATACTACAACAAAGAGAAAAATGAAATGTGTATTAATACAAGAGTAGATCAGAAATTTATAGCCTTGGGTAAAAGAACCGTACACTAACTAACAGTCCAAGTTACAGTTTCCTAAAAGTCCACTACGATGTTACAGACCTCGCAGAAACTTGATCAACGTTTTGGCCTTAATTTATGTTCGTGTAATTTGAGATTTTAGGTTTATTCTATGTTAGTTTCTAATTAACCATGGTTAATTTTCACACGTTACGCCTGTGAAAGAAGATCTGTTGCATATGATACAAAGTATAGAATTCACAAAAGTCTTCTAATTTCTTCTTTTAATGCGCCTTGTATCCTTCTAGAATCTTTTGGAATTCTCCAGGACCAGCAAAAAGGTTATTTATAGGATCCAGATCGGCTTTCGATGATGATTTTCTATTCATTTTTAGGAACGCGTCGACTCGTCAGTAAAGAGGATATTCTGACACTGTCAGTAAATAAAGGTTAGAAAAGCGAAAGTGTGTTCTGAATTTCGGCCGTCCGGAACAATACATTTCTTATGAATTAGATGCGAGATTCTCTAGCCACGTGCAGACGTGGCATGCATAGCTTAGACATACTGGAATCGGCGATGTCATTGCAGCTTATGCCTGAAAAGCGAAGTGCTTTTTTTAAATTTGATACTGAATGTTATAATAAAACTCTACATTACCAGGCCCAGTTACCACTGCGATTCGGTTTCCGGTCAAAAATATCTCAAAAACCCAAAGACCTATAAAGATGGAAATTTGCAAAGAGGTAACTCTTATCCCAAAGGAGTGCATCACATCAACTTTTAAATTAATTTTTACATAAAATTATGACTTGATGGCGAAAGCGCCAGCTTCGGTCCGTAAAACCTACTTGCTGTTAGATTCGTTCAGATGTGTGCAGTGAATACTGGCGTTGTATACCGGGGTGTAAAGGTTACGAAGAAATAATGTTGATTTTTCACAGCGTCATAAGCTAGTTATACCCTAAAAGCCAGTGACGTAAAGGCAACTTTCAGAATATAGGCTTTAAAAAACTCAACTCAATCAAACTCAGAATAAAACTATCAACAAAAATATTACAAGTGACATTTATATGTTAAAATTAGGTTAAAGAACATAAAGGTTAGAAGTGTCCAATCTACTTGGTCGGAGATAATAATATATAACAAACTACAGACGTGCTGAAGAGTACTAAAGATGTATTAAATATTTTCGTATTTTGTGGCAAAAATGGGAGAGCAAAACAAATTTCTGTTTAATTAGGTATCTAAAGCTTTAATGTACTATTGCCCAAAGAGTAGTTTAAAAAAATAAGACCCCAATGCAATAAAAACAGAAATCTACATGTATTAAAAATAAGAATAAAAACTTATAAACAAACAATTTTGTACAAAAATTAATATGGAATGTGATCTCTGTTGAAGTGCAGGGGCGTATTTAGAATTGCGCCTAGGAGGGGGGGGGGGGGGGCAACGTCACCTCAAGCTACACAAAAGTATAGACCAAGTTCGCGTGTGACATTCCTTTTTTATTGTTTAGGTTTCTAAGAAATCTACACTATTTCATTATGGTCGACATATCTAAACCTGTTCTTGCAAAAACGGAACGGTTTGTCATCTTAACTTACCGATATTTTAGCATTTTTTTTTTCATTTATATCTTCTGTCCATTTGGATTGATATACAGTGTGCCTACTTAAGTTGGAACCATATGGAAACCTTTTTTTATTATTAGTTTTACGAAAATAGTTATCTTTATAAATGGATCTCATTACATATTAGAACATGGTTTTTAATTCTGATAAACTTCCCCTTACAACAATTACCGATATTTGCCAAAAATAAAGGTACTTTACTGTTGGGAAAAATTAATATTTTCTGACAAACCTTGTATATGACTGAAATATTTTGATATCTGATGGATGCATTTTAGGTTTTGGACCATGAAGAACTTATAATGAAGAATACCTTTTTTTCGTTAAACTAATAATAAAAAAGTTTTCCATATGGTTCCAACTTAAGCAGATACACTGTATAAAGTTTTTTCGAAAACACATTGTTTGGAAGCACGTTTTTTCGAAAATATATTTTCTCGAAAATAGGACTTTTTCGATAATACAGTTATTCGAAAACTAGGGATGTTTTAATTCTTTTTTCGGAAACCAAGTTTTTGAAACTACATTTTTAAAAAGTACATTTTTTTAAACATTGTTTCGAAAAGGACTTCGAATATTCATATTAAAAAAAGAAAACCTCTTTTAAAAGTAATACTTCAGAGTAACAAAGCAGAATAGGAAATGTAAACTTGACCGAACACAAAAACAGTTCGTTTAGGTGAGTTCAGGATTTTTTCGTCATTTTTTAAAATTAAGAAATGTCTGTTCGAAAGATTCTTTTTTTAAAAAAATATTTTCGAACAAATGTAGTAGTAGATCCAATTCCGCCCAAGCAAACCTTTGGCAGCTTCCTGGTTAAGTCAGTCTGATGATGATGAGTGTGCGACTCCTAGTGTAAACCGCAAAACTGTGGAGAGCTGGAGCGACGCTCAAAATTGGTTCCGGTACCGGGTGTCATGTTTCCGCTACGTATTATTGTTTTACTGGCTGCCTACAGTAGCAGCTTTACTCTAGTAAGATCTGTGACAACAGTGACTTCCTATAATAGATGGCGCTCACGCGTATTATGTGTCGTCTTTAACCAAAGCGAAGTACATAATATGCGAGGTTGCTATGTGGGAAGCTGCCAAAGGGTTGTCAGTATGATGATCCCTAACAAGGGTGAAAGCTTCCTGTCTACCGGCCAGGGGTTGTCCATTAGATCTTGGGCTCCCCGTAATGTAATGCAAGAACGTAACTTACTGGTTTTGTCCAATTAGCCACGATAAAATTGAACAAGTTCCTCCGAGGAATATTCTAAACGATGTCTCACTAGGCTGCAGTATAAAAGACTATTTGCACCAAAATCTCGAAAATCAGCAGCATAGCTTTTAACAAAACCCAGCATTTGTAATGATTTCGACACAATCCAGCGCGGCGTCGAAATTCACTTCGAGGTGTCTTAACATCAGATAGTCAATATTCAATACTACATTCCCCAAGGTATAATTAGCTCGAATTTAAGCTTGAATTTTATATTTAGAACTTCCTTTTGACCTATGCAAGTGTGTTTATACATGTTGGCTCAACAAATAAAAAATATATTATTGTACAAACACCAGCCTCTCTAAGAGGTGAATAAACAATTTTTTTTCAATTACAGAAATGAGACCAACTTTAAAGGATAATAATAAATAGCTATTCAGAAATTAATCCCATTTGATGATAACTTCTTTTATACAAAAAATTAATAGAAGACTCACCCGACTTCTGTTCCTAAGGAGTCTTCTTCTTTTATGTCAATTTCTTCATTTTTAATTACCCATTCAGTACTGACAATCTCAGGCGTCGCTTTAATTTCACCATTCTCCATTTTTACCAAGACCTCAACATCTTCATGCAAAATATCTTTGGATCTGTAATTATCATATAAAAAAAACTTAATGCTCAGAAGTATTTAATTCTTGCACAATGTTTTTTTTTCAAACAAATACATGCATGCAATTTCTCAATAATAGGTAAGGCTGGCCACTTTTGGTCTGTCGATGCCGGAAATAAGTACGTGCATACACAGTATTTGACCAAAATAATTTAATTGATGGGCGCTGCCGTGAACTTTCAAGTGCGAGTTCGACTCGCGCACAGAGGTTTCCGTACCACATACAATATTGCGAATTTCTCACAGAATGCAAAATTCTCAATAACTATCGTAAGGCTAACCGTTGAATTAATAACCAGAGGAGGCGTTGGCGGAAATAAGTGCGTATACATTATATAACTGAAAGTAAGGCAGCCCACTGCAGTGGCATTACATCGCGGGGTACTCAGCCATAGCAGCAATTCTGTTCAGTTTTGCCATGGCATCGTGTATGCTGTGTACGCTCACTTGTTGATTCCCTTTTTTTTATCGCGTCGCTGTGAATTTGGTAGTTCGTAATACGCTGAAAATGTGCAGTAACACGCGACTGTTTAAACACAGTGTTAGAATGGGAATTTCCTAATTTAAAATACAATGGGTCGCAAATATAACATCTGTAGATGTCGAACGGTCGTTTTCTTTATATAAAAACATTTTTTTGCTGACTCACTCTAAGAGCGTCCTTTCCACAGACGCGTATTTTTCTAAGGTCGTCCGGTTCTCAGACGTCTTTAACGGAAACGATTACCGGTGAATCCCAAAATTTCTACGATCGTGTATCGGTACCGTTTACAATTCGGTGGTTTCACAATCTTTCAAGGCGACATCGCAGCACAACAATTAGTTCATATTCTTACCGTTATTATTATTTGTCGGCCTTTTTACAAATAATTTATATAAGTATGGTACCTAACGATGTGGCCATAAAGTAACTAAGGATGCCGGCCTCCATAAATTGAGAAGCAGATTGACCCCACACGTTCAGTAAAACTAGTTTATGTAAAATATAATTTCAATATGATGGACAAGAATGCAAGAAAAACCGATTTGAATATATCTTCATCTTCCGAAGTCGATTCTTCTGATATCGAGTAGCTAAAGTTAAGTCCGAGGTTAAATCGCTGAACAAATGGAGCAATAAAACTGCGTGATCGACGAGTACCAGGGGATGCCGGGTTAGACGAGCGAGAAATCTGGATTAGTCGATCCGCTGTAAAAATAGACGATAAATACGGGGTTCGCTTTTAACAACTTCAATCCGATCGGTTCGATCGGATCGACATTTTACGTTGGAAACGTGGTCAATCAATCAGATTATGCATAATATACAGTCATTATGTCAATGTTAATTCGTCTCCTATGTAAATTCTGAAGCCCAAGTTGTAGCTCAAGTTGCCCATAATTCAAATTATAAACTGCATGGAATGTCGAGCTTATATGAAACATATCTGACAAATTTTCTTTGGACTTTTTCTATCTTATAGATGTGAGTTAAAAGGATTCCATATAGTAGTACAGTTCTCCAAATGAGGTCTAACAAGAGAAATGTTAGTGTCTTAATGGCTTGGACATTTGTAAAATCCTTACTGTTACGTTTTACAAAACCAAGCATACGTAATGTTTTATTGCAGCAAACATTAATATGCTGTGAAAAAGAGAGCTTATTATCAAATAAAGTACCAAGGTCTTTGATCAGAGTAGTTTTCTCAACAGTAGCATTATTGATAGTATACTCACTTAGAATAGAAGACTTAAGCCTGCCAAACTGTATGTGTTTGCACTTGTTAACATTTAAACGAAGCATGTTCTGTTCACACCATTCAGCAAAACCTACACAAATCCTCCTGAATTAAGGAAGCATCCTCAGAGATTTTTAATTTAACATATATTTTGAGATCATCCGCGTACATCACAAACATACAATGATGAAAGCAACCAATCACGTCATTGACAAAAATGCTAAAAAGTAAAGGGGCTAAATGTGCCCCCTGAGTTACCCCTGAAGTAACTGCCATGCTTGGAGACACCATTTATCTTAACCTGCTGCGTTCTTTCAGACAGGTATGAGTGTATCCAGTTATAGAATGGGCCATGTATCCCATATAAGGCAAGTTTGTGTAAAAGTAGACCATGATCCACCCTGTCGAAGGCCTTGGAGAAGTCAGCATAAATGACATCTACCACACACCCCTCCTCCAAGGCCCCGACAATGTAGTCATGGTACACCATAAGGTTTGTCATAACTGAGCGATTCTCCATAAAACCATGCTGATTCGATATAATGATGTTTCTGAGCTGAAACTTGTCCTGAGCACTAGTACCAGTGTGATCATTATAAGTCACCACACTGGGTATGCCATGCACTTCAGTTCTGCTCTTAATAAAATTCCAAAACGACCTACGATTACTGATCACATCCTGCTCTACCCTGCAAATGTACTCATTATAGCATAATCATAACTGTGTCCTGCATGTCTGTCTAAGGTCACAAAAGATTTCGTAATCAATCTGAGAGAGGGAAATTTTATACGTTCTGTGAGCTTCCTCTTTAAGAATGATGTTGCGAATGAGTTCATCAGAGAACCAGATTGGAAATCCAAAATTACTTTTTATTAATTTTTTTGGTACATCATTTCAAAACAGACATTTAAAATTTGGTAAAAACTGTGTACATTAGTGTTAATATCTTTTGTAAATAAAATATCCCAGTTTACATTCAATAAAAAGGTATTTACAGCTAAAAAATCGCAATTTTTAAAATCATAGATATAGGTTTCATGGTAAGAACATTGTGGGCTAACATTGCCAATCAAATGACATGACATACAATATACAATATATGATACATGATGCTGATGTGAGGGACGGATACATGTATGAAACACATGCGTTTGTTTAATGTTAATTTATTATGATATTTAGTTTTATTTTTACTCTAAATAGAAATGTTTTCAATTTTTATTGTTTAAATGTTTATTTGCAATTAAAATAATGATTTTTGTTTGTTTTATTTTCAAATTTATTTTGGTCAATTGACCAGTCAACTGACCAAAAATAATTTGACTGGTCAATTCCACAACCCTACATAGAACAACATTTGAAGTGGAGTTGTGGCTCTGCTAGCTTGATTGACATGGGCCGATATACCATAAATCACAAAAAAAAATACAGTTCTTCATATCCCGAGATATTTTTCCCATTATAGTATTACAAAAGATATTGATTTTTATTTATTTATTTATTTATTAACGGATAAAATACCCAATAAAATATTACAATAATAACAACGGCAACAGAAATATAGACCTAAGATAACTTCAGTTTAGTAACATGTCGTTTAAATGAATCAAAAGTATGCATGTGAGAAGAAGTCAACGCTTATTTTATTTCCACTGGCTGCAATTCTTGACATTGGTGCGAAAGCGCCGTAATTGCAGCGATGAAATGGTACTGCAAACAGTTCAGTAGCTCTGGTCTGTCTAGCGGGTGCTCTTAAGCCAACCTGCCATAGCAGCAGATCTGGACAATCAAGATTACCGTTTATTAGTTTAAACAGACTGTACTCTACTTTATCTAACCCCAGATGGGTTCTGGCCTGATCGTAATTATAAAAAGTAATCGGGAATTTTATCTTAAAAGATGTCATTTTAATATATTTATTCTGAACCCTCTCAATGTTTGATATGTGAACCAGATAGGAAGGAGACCATACAATAGGGACGTATTCGAGTCGTGAACGAACTAAACTGTTATAAACAAAATTAAGACATTTTATTTCTGTGAAGCCCTGGGAGCACCTGTTTATAAAACCCAACAATTTAAGGGATGTATTTACAATATAGTCGTAATGAAGATTACACGTCATTTTACTATCTAAGACTATTCCCAAGTCAGTAATTGAAGTTACCCTTTGCAGAGCCTTACTCCCTATTGCATAATTGAAATTTATGTATGTAGTTTGAACTTCTACGAAAGCTAATACTTTTACATTTACCGATATTCAGGTCAAGTTTATTAAGAGAACACCACTCAGCTATGCTGTTCAGATCATTCTGTAACGATATACAGTCCTGGTATGATTTTATTGATCTGTACAATTTTAGATCATCAGCGTAAAAAAGATGTTCAGAACTGATTACGTCAGTTAGATCATTAATAAATAAATCAAACAAGTAAGGCCCTAAATGACTGCCTTGAGGAACCCCAGATGTTACTAAGAAATCCCGAGAGCAAAAACCCTTAACCTGCACAATCTGTCTACGTCCAGTCAAGTAGGCTTTAAACCACGATAAAACATTGCCACCCATACCCAAACTTCCAAGCTTGCTTAAAAAGAGAGCATGACTGACTGTATCAAAAGCCTTGGAGAAGTCAGTGTAAATGGAGCCAACCTGACAGCGATCCTCCAAGGACCCCAGCACATACTGGGTATAAATCATTAAATTTGTGGCAGTTGACCTGCCCTCACAGAAGCCATGCTGTCTAGTAGATATTAAAGGTGACAAAGATACCTTCAGTTGATCGCAGATAATTTTTTCAAACAGCTTAGGAATTGAACTGATAACAGAGATTGGTCTATAATTACGAATATTTGACCTGTCACCCGCCTTAAAGACAGGGCTAACAAAGCTAAGTTTTCATGTGTCAGGAAAAGTACCACTCCCGTCGGGCCCAGGCCCCTTGTTTGGCTTGAGTTGAGTAATGCTATCAAAAACTGCAGCCAATGGTATTTGTACATTTTGAATGAGAATTAAAATTGTTTGCCAAATCTAAGTTACTGTTATCACAATCAGATTTGTATATACTTCTAAAATACTCGCTAACCAAGTTAACAATTGCTTGTCCATCCCCCGCATTTTGCTCGTTCGCGAATATCACTGTGCATAGCAATTTGAATATTTTGCAAGTAATTGTCATAACATTGTTTCCGTAAAGTGGAAAACTGAACATAGTGGTTAAAGTTTTTTTCTTCTTTATATTTATACAAATATATTTGTTAATAAATTTAAAGGGTTTATTAAGCAGTGCACCAGGACTAGACGCATATCAAACAAAAAAAAAGACTAAAACCATGGATCACTGGTGGCCTCTTAGTGTCCATTAGAAATACGGATCAATTAAAAAAACAAAGCACTCTAAATAGAAATAATCTAGAGCTTTTAAACGAATACAAAGTATAAACTCTCTCAAAATTAATAAAAAAAGCTAAATAATATACTCATTATAAGTTCCTTACTAACAAACATGCCAAAGATCCAAAAAAGATGTGGAATGTGATAAGAGAGGCCACAAATGACCAGGTTATTTTAATAAAGTAGGTAAACTGTTGGCACAAAAAATAACCCCTTGTAAAAATGACAGGGTGAAGACAAATTTAAGTTCGTTTTATTTAGAACTTCCTTTTGATGTATGCAAGTGTGTTTATACATGTTGGATCAAAAAATAAAAAAATATACATATATTATTTTACAAACCCCAGCCTCTCTACAAAGAAAGTATGAGGTGAATAAACAATTTTTTTCAATTACGGAAATGAGACCAACTTTAAAGGATAATAATAAATAGCTATTCAGAAATTAAATCCCATTTGATGATAACTTCTTTTATACAAAAAATTAATAAAAGACTCACCCGACTTCTGTTCCTAAGGAGTCTTCTTCTTTTATGTCAATTTTTTCATTTTTAATTACCCATTCAGTACTGACTGATGATGTCAAGATGGCGGACAGTAAAGGTTCGTTGCTGGAGGAGGATAAAAAGTGCAAATACTGTAAGGGAAATGTGGAAAAAAGTTGTGTGAAGTGCTCAGTTTGTAGGGTTAACTACCACTCATCGTGTGCCCTGAGAATTACGGGACTACGGGTCACCAGTGGCAGTAAAAACGTAGTAATGTGTGTAGCGTGCGTGAACGCAGTAGAGGAACAAGATCTGCAGTCGGCAAATAAAGTCATTTCCCAAAATAATCATGAAATAAGTGAATTAAAATCAGCTGTAAGTAAGCTAGAAGAGATAAATAGACAAATTTTGGAAAGTCTACAGAAAATGGGAGGGAAATTAACCTCTATTGAAAACCTCATGGAGCAAAAAAAATCAGAAGATACACCACAAAAACTTGACAAGGGAATTCAAACAATTTCAGACATTCAAGATAAAGATAAAACGACAATAGTTAGACCATCTCACCCGGGAGTAGTTGGACCAGGTCGGGATCACGATAAGAATGCCAGCGCGCAAGACATTGGGAAAACGAAAACAGTTCCAAATAAACAACCGGCGTCAACCGAAGAAACCAACACCCAAAAGGAGGTCAGTGTCGCCGTTATCCAAAAACCGAGAAATAACAAAATTGAAAGTAGTTCAAATCACCAACAAACGTCAGTCAAGTCTTCGTATTCGACAGTGTTGAAGGATGACAATGCGGAAAATCAGCAAATTCCAGAAAAATTTCCATCTGATGCTGATTGGAAAAAAGTAAATTATAAGAAAAGACCGATTAAAATTCCATCAGATCGCCCCGCACCAGTTAAAGGAACGCGCGATGGAGCAAAGGGAATCAGAGTGGCAAGTAAAGTGTCTCGTTTGTTCATTTCCGGGTTTGGAGCAGCTGTCTCACCTGAAAACATATTGGACTATCTGGCAGAGAATGGTCTGGAAGCCAACTGTAACTGTGAGAGAATTACCACCCGAAAAGATAATTTTCAAAGCTCTTTTAAGCTCACCGTACCATTCGATACAAGAGAAAGTTACCTTAGTGCGGAATTATGGCCAAAGGGCGTAATGGTTAACCATTTCCTGAATATCCAGCGCCATCCAAGGACGAGACGGAGTCTTCCAACAGGGAATCATCCGAACAACAATGCAAAAAGCGCATAAAAGTCTTAAATATTAATGTTCGCTCAATGCGAAACAAATTGAACGAACTAGAAGCAGCCCTCCATGAAGTGGGACCAAATGTTGTATGTATTACTGAACACTGGCTGAGGGACGAAGAGTTTCAGAATTTACTGCTGGCTAACTATAAGCTGGGATCTTTCTCAGCGAGGAAGGACTACACTGGGGGTGGCACCGTTATATTTGTAAAAAAAAAATTTAAAATAAAAACTTTAGAGTTTTTGAACATTGTAAATGTTGAAAAATGTATTGAAATTAGTGGTATCTTTGTTGAATTTTTAGATTTATACATTTTAAATGTTTATAGGTCACCATCTGGCTGCCTCGCTATGTTTCTCACGGCAATGGATCAAGTAGGAATTTGATCATAACTGGTGATTTTAATGTGCATCTGGGTACTGACCAGGTGGGTGCAGTGTGTGTGAGTGCATGACTTGTTTGAATCTTTTGGCTTAAGACAGACTATTTTCTCACCAACTAGAGGTGAAACATGCCTTGACAACATATATGTAAGTTACTATATGGATGTGCCGCAGGCACACACTATAGATCTTGCTTAATCAGACCATTTAGGACAAGAAATAACTGCATTGATGAGTGCTGGTATGCCTGAGGTTGAGCATGACTGGAAGGTGTGCCGTCCTATAACACACAGTGGTTTGATGGACTTTTTTGATCTGATGGCTGCGACATCTTGGGCTTTTTTGGATGACGGCAATTCTAGTATAGATTCCAAAGCTGACGATTTTATAGACGTGCTTAGGAGGGCTTATCTGGAGTAATTTCCAGAAAAATCTTATCGTGTAAGGTCTGACCAGGGGTGTAATATTACCTGGTTTAATGACAACCTCAGAGCAGTGGCGTGCCGTGCCTTTAGGAGCGGAGGGGGCACACTGATTTGGGGGCACATAATTATTTTCCTTTTATTGGGGAGTATGTGGTCATAATAGACAGTGAATCTCCAGGGGGCGCTGTAAATTACTGTCCATTTATTAGAGAGTATGTGGTCCTAGTAGGCATCAGTAAATCTCCGGGGGCGTGAGGGCGCCGTTACGATGAGGGCGGGAGGGGCTCGTGCCCCCCCTAGCCCCCTCGGCGGCACGCCACTGCCTCAGAGCTATGCGTGAGCATCTTGCATTGCTGAATGAACTTAGCAGGCAGTATGCTGACGCTGGTATTGAGGAAATTTATAAAAACTATAAGATTAGATACAGAAATGAAATCAAGAAAGCCAAGATTCAGGCTAACGATAAATTAATAAACGCATCAGATAATCCTTCTTCATGTATGTGGCGAATTATCAATGACAGCAGAGGTGCTGTGAAAAACAAAAATGAACCGAATAATATTGCCCCAGACGTTTTTAATTATTTTTTCACTAATATTGCTCATAATTTAGCCAAAAAAATACCACCGTTAAATCAGGATCCAATTGAATTTATAAAAAATATCGATCCCCCTTTAAATATATTTCATTTTCGTGAAGTAACCTATAATGAGGTTAGAGATATCATAACTAGTATCAAAAATAAAAATAGTAGAGATATATTCGGCCTGAATGTTAAATTAATAAAAAATATTAAACATCTTATTGTTACACCATTAACTAAATTAATAAATCTCTGTTTTCAAGGAGCTGTTTTTCCAGACATCTTAAAGAGGGCTTTAGTTACCTCAATTTTTAAGAAAGGTAATCCTGAACAGCCTGAAAACTACAGACCTATTTCACTGTTGCCGGTCATCTCGAAAATTATTGAAAAATGCATGGCTGTACAGATCGTTGAATATTTTAATCAGAACAACTATTTTACAAATTGTCAATTTGGCTTTAGAAAACAAAAAAATACAACCATGGGTATTGTGGATCTTGTTTCCTTTATAATAGAATCATTTAATGAACAGAAGTTTACAACATCACTGTTTTGTGACCTGAGCAAGGCGTTCGACTGCGTCCCGCATGACATTCTTCTTCGTAAACTGAAGGTTTACTTCTTTAGCACTGACAGCATTAGACTTATATCATCCTACCTGTCTGGCAGAATGCAGACTGTTCGGGTGGGTAATGAAACATCGGGCGAAGGGGGATTACGATTGGGTGCCGCAGGGGTCGATTTTGGGACCCTTGTTGTTCCTAATTTATATCAATGATCTACCCATGCTGGACCCCTCGGCCAAGTTTACCTTATTTGCCGATGACACAACTATCTCGGCTACTGCTGAGACTGTAGAGGATGCTGTGGGTGCTTCTGTGGGACTGCGGGCGAATGCCGAACTCTGGTTCTCTGCTAATAAGCTCCATTTAAACATTGACAAAACAAACACAGTTGTCTTTTCTATGAGAGATGTTGGCACTGTGAATGGTGATACACAGAGCATAAAGTTTTTGGGAGTTCACCTCCACCCGAGGCTGCTGTGGGATACACACGTGGATATAATTTTGAAACAGTTAAAAAGTTGTATATTCTTATTACGTAATTTAAAAAACTGTGTGTCCTACACTACATTAAGAACAGCCTACTTTGGTCTTTTCCACTGCAGACTGTCATATGCAATTCTTGTGTGGGGGCATTCGCCCCAATCTGAAAGAGTTTTCAAATTGCAAAGAAAGGCTGTGCGATTGATTGCTGGTTTGTGCTACAGGGATGACTGCAAGAACGCTTTTGTGGCTCATAAAATTTTGACTCTTCCTTCCTTATATATATTGGAGTGTCTGTTGCATGTTAGAAAAAATCTAAATATGTATGTGTCCCAGTCAGATGTACATGACTACAACACACGCCATAAGAATGAAGTCTTATCAAATCAATGTCGTTTGAAAAGAACACAGAACGGACCGAGTTTTTTTGGGCCAAGATTCTTCAATAGGCTTCCTCATGCGGTGACAGACCTACCAGTGGGGCAGTTCAGGAAAAGGATGGCCAATTTTCTAATTAAAAACGCTTTCTATGACACGAGTCACTTTCTTGTTAGTGACATGAGTTTTGTGTAGTGTTACTTAATTTTATTGTAAAGCATTTTAAATACATTCTTGTTAGTGCAATAAGTTTTGTTGTAGCGTCACTTAATTTTGTTGCAATCTATTTTAATTGTATGTAGCTTTTAACTGTTTTTATGACTTATGTGAACACTATTTTTGTGTATTGACATGAATAAAGATATTGATATTGATATTGACAATATCAGGCGTCGCTCTAACTTTACTGATGGTTTCACTGTTCTCCATTTTTACCAAGACCTCGACATCTTCATGCAAAATATCTTTGGAGCTGTAATTATTATATAAAAAAAAAACTTAATGCTCAAAAGTATTTAATTCTTGCACAATGGTTTTTTTGAAGCAATTTCTCAATAATCAATAAGGCTGGCCACTTTTGGTCTGTCACCAGAGGCATTGATGCCGGAAATAAATATGTGCATACAAGGTAGGTACTTATTTGACCAAAATAATTTAAGTCATGGGCGCTGCCATGAACGTTCAAGTGCGAGTTCGACTCGCGGGATGCCGGGTTAGACGAGCGGGTTTTCATAGATAATGGTCGGCCAAATATCGCGTTCTAGGTGATAAATTAAAAACATTGGTATCAAGAGCGCGTGGTTTGCACCAGTTCAGCAATCCGTGTATAGAATCTGACATCTGACTCCAAAGAAGAATCCGAAGGGAATTTAAAATTATTTTTAATGTTTCATTTTATTTTATTTATTTACGGGACTAGACCAGTTAAAATGCAATATAAGTACAGGATTAGTTATACAAAATATAAATCCTTGAGTCTTTAAGATTTGTATTTGTTTGTTTTATTTTATTTTCAAATTTATTTTGGTCAATTGACCAATCAACTGACCAACAATAATTTGACTGATCAATTCCACAACCCTACATAGAACAACATTTGAAGTGGAGTTGTGGCCCTGCTAGCTTGATTGACGTAGGCTGATATACCATAAATCCCAAAAAAAATTATAGTTCTTCATATCCAGAGTCATTTCCAGAAATCATATTTTTTCTACTATAGTATTACAAAAAATATTGATGTATTGTTAAATAACCAAAAAATGTTAGAGGAACTTCAGCTACATTAAGTAAATACATTTTTACACTTACTACTCTTCTTTAGTTCCATTTTAGTATTTTGTTTATTTTTGTTTTATTGGCACTATTAACAGGTGATAATAAAATTTACTAAAACTTTGTCAGATTTAGTACCTACATATACCTAGTACCGTTTAAAAATTAACACAGTACCTACTTACCTGGCTTTATTAAAGTCTACATTCTTCTTTAAATTGATTTCTTCATTTTTATCTGTCCACTCCTCAAAGACAGTGCCACACATTGCACTACTTTTAATTCTTGTTTGTGGGGTTTTGTTTGAAAGATTTACTTTGTGTCTAAAAAATACAAAAAAATACCATTTATTTCCAGGTACACATTCTATTAAATAATATTCAGCTGGCAAAAAAAAACAAATATTTCATTCAGTGATTCACACATACTTATACTTACTTATAATGATTTATATCAAAAACTTTACAGTATGAATGGTGAAAGGTTACATTTTTAAGCATGTTTTCCCTTTTCATTTGTGATTTTACTTCAGCTCCTAGCTTGATATCACCATTTTTATAAGTACTTTTAAGACTATCAAGTGGAACATTTTCAATTTCAAAATCTTCTACTTGTTCTGCTTTTATGATTAAATTATTGCTATTTTCAAAATTTCCACTCTCTTCATCTGCCTTTATATGTAAAAGTGTATGTAAGACCGGGACATTATGCCGTTCTGTATCTTGTTCAGAATCAGAAAGTGTGAATGAATCCTGTATTGTAGCGTATTTAATGGTTGTTGATTCTTTTATCAAATTGTTCAGCATCAAACTGACCATTTCCTTGGATGGTCCAATGTTGTTTTCTTTATCGTAGCTGTGTTCCATGGTATCAATTTTTTTGTAGGCTCTGAATAATCTATTCGGTCACCAAAAAAATTGAAGAACTGAAAATTTAACAACCAGACAGATTTTCGTAACCTTAAAAGTGCTCTTATTTTTATGGTAAATAGTGGTGATATTAGTGAAAGCTGAGAGAAAAACAATGGTTCTTCTTCTTTGTTCAAACCACAGCTCCACACTAAACAACAAACCTGAGCAAACCCTTTATTTTTCTGTGACCAAAACTACTAAAGGACCAGGGCCAAACCAAACACCCAACCAGTGATGATTTTCTTTATTCATCAAAGGTTTTAATCATTGGAATACCCCTAATATTGTTTAACGTGATAGCAGCCTCTGACAGATTTTTGGGCTCCTTTTTTACTTCTGCTGAAAGATATCTTTTTCGATTGCCCTTCTCTTTGACAATGAGATGCGCAGATAACTTTTTTCTGGTGCAACTGGTATTCACAGTTTTTTTTTGTTTCTTTTTTATTGTTGAATCCGTTTTCCTCTTCATTCGTGTCTTCATTAAAGCAGTGGTTCACTTCGTAAAATAAAATGGATGACTGACATTTAGGAAGTATGCTCGGCGCCATGTTGGGTGCACAGACTTATGGCAACACTGAATTTCATTGTCCCCAATACATAGGAAAATAAAAATTGCAGGCGGGATATTTGAATAAAAAAATTTTAATTGGAAATTGATCTTTTTTTTTTAATTCTTGCTTACGTTTGTTTATTTCACTATTACTAAATGAACTTAAGGGGAATCTTTCTTTTGTATGCTCTTAGTGTACGAGAACGTAGTATTTTGTATTTTTTTAAATATAAATAAAGCTAAAATGAGTTTTAAAAACCTATTTTGTTATAAATTTGTTAATACAGATAAATATTGTTTAAATCCTGGAAAAAAATTAATGTATTTTTTACAACGCGTGGGACACTGTACATTTGAAACAACTCTGCATTTCAATATTCTATGAAAAATAGTGTACAATGTACATATCATTTAAACTCGGTTATGGACGTTAAAATAAATGTGTGGAAATCATTTTGTGTAGAAACGACATAAAATATGTCTATTACTACAAACACAGAATTTCTGTTAAAAATGGCACAATGTACACCCAAAGTTAAAAACGTACACATATCTTATCTTGATACATCAGTCCCTATGGGTATGGGCGTCCATTTTCTTTCCCTGCCAGTAACGGTTAAAGGTATTCATAAATCAGATCTTTGTTTGGCACAAAAACAACCTTAGGGCGATAGATACCCCCCCCCCCCACCCTTAGAGAATAAATATATGGTGGCATTTTATAATAATAACTTGGTTTTAGTAGTCATTTTGTTCCTCTTGGAAACGTTTCAAAACGAAAAGAGACCAAAAATTAACGTTTTTTTTTATTTCAACAATAAAATAAATACAAATAAAAAATCCTTATACTATAATGCTATGGTCATTTGTGCTGCACAAACTGCACTTAAAATATTTTTGAAGTTGTAGAAGACACTCATACAAAAAAACTAGTGTAGTTTGGTGTAACATAAACAAACAAATCTTAACATGAAAGTAAAGCAAGCAAAAAATTAATTTCTATTGACTACAAGTCGTATAAACTTAATTCTATAAGGTTTACAATTACTTTACCAAGGAGAGATTGTGACATTATAATAAATTACATCATACAATTCTGGCAATGCTATTATGAATAAGAATGTCCCGAAGAACGTTTTATTATCAATCAGTTAGGGATCGGACTGTATTAGACATAAATCACAAAAAAATAAAACAAACAAAATAGTATACCGAGTACAGGATTTACAGCGATTTGCTAACACAAAATTCTCTGACATTTCTCTGACCCACTAGGTACAGGCTGGTTGATCTAAAGGTTTATCACACTTGGAAACTGAACTGATTTCTTTATTGACAATATCAACTAAGAACCCAATTTTTTTCTTAATTGGTGTATTGTAAGTTCAGTTTCAGTTATCTTCCCTTTAACTGGCAATTTTAAAATTCCGCCACCTTCGCTAACACATTGCAATATTGGTAAATTTTGCTCCGGTACTACGTTAGGATTTAAATATCTACCTATGATAAGAAAGCCCATCTCTTGCTCTTGTGTTATTAGGGCTCCCCAATACAAAATAGTGAGGCATTTTATAACGGAATTTAAATGAAGTATGAAAATAAATATTTTATTCTCGGCTTATAACTTATAAGCACACACAAAACTAAACGTTGCTGATACGAAAATCTCCAAATAAATAAAACATTTTAATACAATTATTATTGTTTTATGTTTTATTAAATAAAACAGTAAACAGTCACAAGTGACAACTGACAAGTTCATGGAAGCACAATGTTGCCAACCACTGAAAAAAAAAATAAATTAGAAGTTTTAGTATTTCCACCAATTAAAATTTTTTAATTTAAATATCCCGCCTGCAATTTTTATTTTCCTATGCATTGGGAGCAATGAAATTCAGTGTTGCCATAAGTCTGTGCACCCAACATGGCGCCGAGCATACTGGCCATGATACAAGTAAAAGAAGGTATGATATCCAACCTGTTGTTCTGTGTATGATATCAAGCGCTGTCAAATTCGCGCATGACGTCACCAGATTTTTTTAAATTTATAACGGTCAATATAGAGTTTAATGTTAGTTAAAGGCGATTTTATATAAATTTTATTGGCAATACACTTTGCCTCCTGCTTATAATACAAATTTTATAGTATATAATTTAAAATAATCATGTAAATAAAGGGATAAATACATACATTCATTGATTGATTGTCCACATCACAACCATACACAGCACATCTCATTTTTACTTTTAAACTCCTAAAAGTAATATAAAATCACCAAAAAATAGTTTTAAACACAACGCGATCTTAAAAGATGTGTTTCATTTACAAAATATCGCGGAATCATAAATATTAAAAATTTTGGTTTTGAGAATGATGACAAAACCCCATTTTACAATGGACAAATAAAGTATATCTATCTCACCTTTTTTCTTTATCATATTTTGAAATTTTGACAACTAGAAAAAGTTAGGTTAAGTTAAGATAAACAGCAACATGACATTTTGAGCATGTCCCATAAGTTTTTTCTGTAGTGTTGATAATAAACGAATAAACCTTTATTTTTCTGTGTAGAAAATGTTTGTATAAAGTGTTGGCCGCTTAAATTTATTTATTCTATAAATCTGTTACTGGCTAACAACTACCGAAAAAGTACGACTAAGGCCGGGCATTGTGGAGATGATTAACCAGGAACCTCGATCCCAAATAGTTCGATAAAGAAGTCAGAGAGGAGGAAAGAATGAAAATTACCATACCATCTAACCAGGAACCTCCATCCCAAATAGTTCGATAAAGAAGTCAGAGAGGAGGAAAGAATGAAATTTACCCTACCCCTAATCATACAAAAATTTTGGTTTTCAGTTACAGTAAAAGTACCAGGGCAAAGTCTGTTTATCCTTCTAGAGCTAAAACTTTCAACATTTAATTGAGAAACTGTCACATTGAGCTAAACAGTTATAATTTTTATTTCTACAAGTACTTTAAGATAAGAATTTCGCTGTTCACAGGTTGAGGTAGGGTTTGTAGAATTTATCAGAGAATAGGGAATATTTCTTTAAACTCATGTTATGATTTATTTTAATAAAAAATCTTTACTCAATTTTGCTGAGTTTTCTTTATTTATTAAAAAAAATGCCCGTGCATATTAGGTATACAGAAATTAAGGCAGAATTAAATTATCATTCATAAGCACATGGTTATTGGGCAGTAGCTATCTTCAAATAGTAAAATTTTTACGTTTATAATCTGCTAGCAGTATCTATGCTAACAGAGTTATGTTAAAAAAAAATTAGTTTAAAGGCAGTGAAGGTTTCGAAGATTTTGGTAAGATCTATTATTATAAAACAGCACTCCAAAAGTAGGTACTTCAAAAGTTTATTATTTTTAATAGGAATATTCCTTCTCTTTCCAAACTCCTCTAGGTCCACATTGTTGTGAATGAGGTTTGTGTGTGTCCACGTAGAGCAAGAAAGACACTACTGTTATGAAAGAATAAACGTCTGTCTATTAACATTATGATAGTGGATATTTTGAAATGAAATTACAAAATTCTAAGTCTGCAGTAACAAACAAAAGCAAAAGGTGGAATTGGCAAGGCACTGATTATTGTTCATATCAACTGTAGGTTTAGAACACACATATATATATATATATATATATATATATATATATATATATATATATATATATATATATATATATATATATAAGAATCTTATAGACTGATAGAGTTGCGATAAAAGACTGTGATGAAACAATCACGTTCCTGAGGAAAATTAATTAGTCATAGAATATAAAAAATTTATATTTTTTTAGAAGAAATTTCTTCAGTTTTCATTTAAACATTGTAATTTTTTTTATGTTTTTTATTTCTGGAAGACAATGCATTTTAATACCAGATTAAAGAATATACTTTTTTAAGAGTATTATTAAAACAGACGACTCTAATAAGTTGATTAAGGATAAAGTGTAGGTACAGAGTTTAAAAAGACAAAAAAAACAATTCAATTTATATTTCAAAATTTATTTAAAGAAACAATTTAAAAATAACAAAAAATATAGGGTAAAACATACAGTTGTTGGCACCTATATAGTGATTGGCACCTAACTGATATTTTTGTCGGTTCTAAGGAGTTCAATAGATATGAAGTAAAACCAGTGGCGGCTGGTGAAATTTCAAAGTTGTATATCTCTGTTCCTACTCACAGGACCCATACCAAATTTAGGGGTTTCAATAGTGAGCCCACTGGGAATGTATTGGTAAAGAGAAAAACATTTTGTAATTTGCGAAAAAAGTTAAATTCTTGGTGTGCCCCTCCTAAGAAAAAATGAACACGTCTAGGTATTGTATTTATTATTTTTTCTGAACAGATTTTACATCATTTTGTCGACAGTTTTTAAATTTTGAGAGAAAAAAATGTGTTAGTAGAAAGTTATGTAGTATATTATGTTTATTGAGCTCAATAAAATAACATCACTTTCTACAAGTCCGTTTATTTACTGACTGGTGACCCCACGGATACCAAAACTAGCCAGAAGCACCCTATGACATAATGTCAACTACACAATATCTTAGGGTGAGTCTACATTAAATAAGCATTATACTACAAGTTATAGTCATTTGAATTTTTTTAAGTCTAAAATATAATTAAAAAAAAAAATTCAAATGACTATAACTTTCTACTAATACACTTTTTTCTCTCAAAATTTAAAAACTGTCGACAAAATAAAGTAAAATTTGTTTAGAAAAAATAATATCTAAAATACCTAGAAGTGTTCATTTTTTTCTTAGGAGGGGCACACCAAAAATTTAACTTTTTTTCGCAAATTACAAAATGATTTTTTCTTTACCAAAACATTCCCAGTGGGCTCACTATTAAAACTCCTAAATTTGGTATGGGTCCTGTAAGTAGGAACAGAGATATACAACTTTAAAATTTCACCAGCCGCCACTGAGTAAAACCAAGGACTTAAATCCAATGGCTCCTTCTCACTAGACTCCACAGGTGTTTCCAATTGGTTTTTGAGGAGTAACATCTTTTTCAACCTCTCCAAAATACCATGATGCCTCCGTAATGGTAACAACATAAGACATATCATTTATCCTGGGTCTTGAAATGTAAATGTAATGTAATGTAAATTAATTTGCCAGTTTCATGGTTTTCCTGCAAGTTCATTATTTTCTCTTCATTTTACTAAAACCAAAAAAATTAATAATAATAATAATAATCCGTCCATGTTTCGGATTATTATTATGAAGTCCAATGTCCATAGTCCATAGTAGAATGTGTAGGTAATCCTAACAGGGTCTAGCAATTTTCTGTTCAGATAACCCAGACATTACTGTATAGTATAACAGACAAAAAATGCAAACAAAATACTGGATAAAATATCTATTACGTATACATTAAAATATACCTACTAAGAAAATGATTGTAAAATCTTTCAAAATGTTAATTTGGGAAAATATGTATATGCACGCCTATTGCCAAAAGCTACTTGGGTTTAATTAAAAGCCTTATCGAACAAAGAATCTAATCAATGCAGTACCTACATTTTTTTAAAGCACTCCACAGTGTTTTACATGTTAAATTTTTAAGCCCATGTTGGGTTCTATTGACATATATAGGATAGGGTTAAACTTTGACATTTTTCAGAGTTTGATTGGGAGAGTAAGATAGTGTTAATTTGCCAATATTATGTCAAAAAAGCTACAAAAATAGCTAAAAAAATGCTTTTACTTTTTGAAAAACTTGTTAAAAATTTTCACATCCCTTGTAGTATTGTTTTTTACCTTTTCATACCAAGTACCTACCTAAAGGTTGATTGATAATAATTTTCTGACATTAAAAACTTTATGGACACAATTTTAAATGCATTTTTTAGCCTATTTGGCAAATTAAAATAACCTTAAGACTCTGAAATTTATATAATATTATGTCAACTTTTATCTCAATACTTCTAATATAACAGGGCCTAACTTGGGGTTTTTCACATGGAAACAATGCATAAATAAACCATTTACAGACCACAGGAATATTTTGAAATTGCTTTGATACCTATTATTATTACTAAAATCACGATACACTTACAACAGTATGCTTACGCTATGACGTCACTTCGAGGGGAATCCTAAATTGATTAGACGCTTGCACTCCTTGTACATAAGTACAGGTCAGTTTATTGTCGGGTAGTGTGTTGAGTTGACATTTATTAAAATATTAGTACAGGTCAGCTTATTGTCGGGTAGTATGTTGGGTTGACGCTTATTAAAATATTATTGTCATATTTCATTTGATCAGGTAAGTGCCTTGTTAATTTAAGATTCTCACTCGAAGTGACATTAAACGTAGCATACCGTTGTAAGTGTATCGTGACTAAGATACTTATAAATAGGTAGGTACCATTATAAGATAATGTGAATGCTTACAAAGAAGAAAAGGTTTCAATCAATCAATCAATATGCTTTATTGTCAAAGAGTTTTCTTATAGACAAAGCAGACTAAATAATATACATAAAACTAAAATACTTGTCACAAGTAAAGTTAAAAATATTATTACAGTCATTAAAATGTTTAAAAAATAAGGTAAAGTAGATAACAAACAAAACAATAATTAATACGAACAACAAAAGGACAATTATTTAACTAATATAATATCATAATAATATTTAAACATATAAAATCAAAATAACATATCACAAAATTATATCACAATAAAATTCAGTTAAACTGTAGTAAGCCTTACCAATGAGAATTTTCCGCAGTTTATTTTTAAATATCTTTAAAGTTGGGCAAAGTTTCAAAAAAGTTGGTAAATGATTATACATCTTAATGCCTTCATATATTATAGACCTCTTCGTCAATGTCAAGGTGGGAATAGGGAGGGGCAAATTAAGGTATTGTCTTGTGTCATAATGTTGTGCCTGAGCTGGGAAGGTATTACGGTACTTATATACAAGACATAAAGTTTCTAGAATAAATATACTATACAAGGTGAGTATGTTGCCATTAATGAACAACTGTCGACAAGGCACCCGTGGATTTGCTTTAGATACGTAACGCACAGCACGTTTTTGCAAAATAAATATAGTCTTCACTAAAGTAACGCCTGCCATTCCCCAAAACGCGATCCCATATCTGATTCTTGAATCAATGAGGGCATAGTAGACAGATTTAGCCACAGCCGATCCCAACTCGTCGGCAGTGACCCTAACCGCATAGCAGCCTGATGCGATTTTTTTTCCTAAATTAATTATATAGGGTCCAAACTTAAGCTCACTGTCTATGACCAAGCCAAGAAATTTAGCCTCGGAATGATTATTCATATTTGAGTCACCAACAATGAGACCCTCAATATTACATTTGAAGCTTACAACATGAGTTTTATTCAAATTAAGTAAAAGAAGGTTGGAATCACACCACGCTCTTATTCTCTCAAGATCGCTATTAATGGTGTTTTTTAGAGCTCCGGCACTATCACAATGCCACAATATAGTCGTGTCGTCAGCAAACAGTGTGAATTGTCCGCTGATATTAAGAGAGGCCAAGTCATTAATGTAAAGAAGAAATAGAATAGGGCCAAGGACTGACCCCTGAGGCACACCCCACTCAACTTCCTGAGCCGATGACGTTTCCGCTCCGACACACACTTTCTGCCGACGACCCGACAAATATGACTGAAACCACGCCAACGGAACCCCTCTAAAACCATAACACTAATAATAATAATAATAATAATAATAATAATTTATTCATGTTATGCATGTTATTCATGTTACACACGTCGAAAGGAGATAATAAGTACAATTATACATCTAAGCAGTCAAAGTATTTTTCTACAAACACCTGACATTACACCCACAGCTAAAATTTATAGTCTACATAATTAAACCTAAATTATGCAATACTACACTGAAATGGTCAAAATATTAAAACACAAAACTACAAGTTACATTTAAAATATTCATCAAGGTCGTAAAAAACCTTACTAATTAAAATCCTCTTAACTACATCTTTAAAAGTTTTAAAAGGTAAATCCCTGATATGACCTGGCAACACATTAAAAAATTTTATTCCCCAGTATCCAGGGCCATCCTGACACCTCTTCAGCCGCCAGTAAGCGGGAATCAGGTCACCCCTGTTTCTGGTATTATAGTCATGAGTTTCCCCATGTGTTTTGTATTGTTCAATGTGTCTCTTGTAATATGAGGATGAAACGCCCTGTAGGTAACATTGGTAATAGTTAAGAAAATCAAATAGCAATTAAGCACAACGGGTTTATGTAGGTTAACAACAAAGCATAACAAATTATTGTAACTCGGCATGAACCCTTTGTGGGACATGCATTCACTTTTTGATGACAGTGATATGGATAATATACAGAGACGTTAGTAAGACTACGATGGTTTCATTTATTATTCACGACTTCATCTAACAACGATATTAAAGTATTACATGGCGATCCTGCCAGGATATTAACTATATGGAAAAAAAAACGAATAGGAAAATTGTTTTAATGGATGGATGGTGCTAAATTTATACAAAGGAAAAAATGGGCAATGCCAAGACAAAAGAGGAGATAGTAATTAACCAGGCCTCAAACGGTGATGCAAGAAGCGAGATTTCCAAAAACAGTGGGCTAAGTTTAATGAGCTGCACAAATCCAGGGCAGAGCTAGAAGAGGAGGAGAAACTATAATTTTAAAGTTCTTTTGTAGGGTTTTTTTTTTAGGACAAAGAAGAACAAATAAACGAAATGGAGGTATACGTGTAATATGGACAGATTAGTAGAGAATGAGTAATAAAAATAGTAGTATATAGAAATAATTAAAGATTGTGCATGTAAGTTTTAAATGTAAAATTATGGTTTATATAATGAATTTATGGGAGTTCTAAAATATGGGCCCAGTTGTCAAATTTTGGAGTAGATATTTCGGATACAATATTAATGGGAGATAAAATTCGCGAGATTTGTAACTCTTTATTAAATATTAGAACTAACCTGGTAAAATTAAGACACGAGAGACGAAGAGCGCCTATAGTTCAAACCAAAATAAAAGAGGCAAAACTCTGTTATGCCCAACTAAGTAATGAACTTTCTGTTGTAAACGAAAGAATAAGTAAGGCTCAGTTAGGGGATTCTGATATTAGGTACATTAAAGAGACGGTAAATAATATTAAAAAACTTTACACCGAAATTCTGAGTTTTGACAAACAAAGTGCCGAAACCGAAATGGCTTCTTTTGATATCAAAGTTGCTACGAATCTATTACCAGTGATGAATGACTCGGAAGACACTACCATTCGGTTAATAGAGGCCATAGAATTTTATGAGTCTATGCTTAAAGACGAGGATAAACCCACGTTAATTAAATTTATTTTAAAAACTCGTCTTTCAAATAGCGCTAAGCTACGATTAAAATCAACGTATGCTTCTATTACCACATTGGTGAGCGATATAAGGACGCATCTTTTAACTAAAAGGTCGGACACTGCCCTCCAGGTAAAATTGCTTTCTGCTAAGCAAGGGGAAAATAGTATTGAGGATTTTGGTAAGCAATTAGAAGATATTTTTGTGAACCTAACCATTGCGCAAGCGGATGGCATGGCGGACGCTTTTGATACGCTAAGGCCAATAAACGAAAAAATGGCAATAAAAAGGTTTGCAAGTGGCCTTAGAAATCAAAAGCTAAGCACAATTATATCTTCAAGAAATTTTGTAGCCTTGAAGGATGCCATTAGGGCAGCCCAAGACGAAGAGACTTCCTTCCAAAATAATACCCAAATTTTTACCTTTTCACACAGAGGAAGGGGGTATTTCAGACCGTTTTCTAGGAATTTTACTAGGGCAGGAAGGCAGGGAAGATTTATTAACGATTATAACCGCAGAGCGTCTTACAATAATGCTAATTTTCAACGAAATAGTATTCAACAAAACAATCATATTCCAGTATATTTCAATCAGCGTAATCAGCGTTTTCCGAGGTATCATAGAGGTCGGTCATTCACTCACGGTAATAATAATAATAATATTATAAGAGGGTCTCGGGCACTAGGTCACAGAATGAATTTCGCTGAGCAAACTGAAAATAACCGTCGCGAAAATACTACGAATACAAGTACTTCAGGCGATCAGCAAAGCTCAAATTTTTTTCGTGCCTAAAAATGATAAATGTAATAAAATTTTTACTTATTCCGAAAAATGTTCAAACTTCGTTTCTTTTTTTGTAAATAATAGAAAGGTGGATTTTTTGGTCGATACAGGGGCATCATTGTGTGCGCTTAAATTAAAATGTTTAGATCCAAAAATTCCATTGCATAAAGAAATTATCGAAATTAAGGGAATTGGAGGTAACATAGTGTCAGTGGGATACGTATATTTAAATCTTAGTATAGGAAATACGGTATTTAGAGAAAAGTTTTACATTTTTGATACTTTGGCGTGTAATATGGACGGTATAATCGGCGAAAATTTTTTGAACAGATATAAGGCCAATTTAAATTACGAAGACCATACCTTAACTGTTTTGAATAACAAAGATACAATAATTTTAGATTTAAACACATATAATGATTTTATCCTAGTAATTCCTCCTAGGTGTGAAGTGATTCAGTATGTAGCTACGGGCTTACATGAGGGATGTGTGATAATGCCAGATGAGTTATGCCAGGGTGTGTTTGTGGCAGGTATAATGGCGCAGCCTAAACAAGGCAAAGTACCTGTCAAAATTCTAAATACGCGTGAAAGTGAAGTACGTTTGAGAAATTTTCTACCGAAAACTGAAACGATAAATAACTATAAATGCTGTCAATTTACCCCTCAGAAAAATGATGCTTCACGAGTGAAAGAATTATTTAAGCTACTGAAGCTCAGTTATCTGAATAAGGAAGAACAAGATTCTATAGAACAAATTTGTGCCAAATTTTCGGATGTTTTTCATATGCCCGGGGATAAGTTAACTGTTACAAATCTGTATAAACAATCAATTCAAGTTAAACCAAATACTCAGCCAATTTATAGAAAACCGTATAGACTTCCGCAAGTATATAAGGAAGAAATAAATAGGCAAATTTCTCAAATGTGCGAAGATGGTATAATTGAGGAAGCGCAGAGTGAATGGTCGTCGCCAGTTTTACTGGTACCGAAAAAGAGTGACGCATCCGGGGAGAAACGTGCTAGATTAGTTTTGGATTATAGATTTTTGAATCAAAATTTGGTAGACGTCAAATTTCCTATCGCGAATGTAGTCGATATATTGGATTCTCTCGCAGGAGCTCTTTATTTTTCGCATCTAGATCTCAGTCAAGGGTATTACCAAGTAGAACTAGAGGAACAAAGCAGGAAGTATACGGCTTTTACCACCGATCGCGGTCAATGGCAGATGAGGAGGCTTCCAATGGGGCTGAAAATTAGCCCTTGTGCTTTCTCAAGGCTAATGACCGTGGCAATGGCAGGTTTAAATTATGAAAAATGCTTGGTGTACCTTGATGACCTTATAGTTTTTGGCAGAAGTCTGAACCAACATAACAAAAATCTCCTTGATGTTCTTTCCAGGCTCCGTAAAGTGAATTTAAAACTGAACCCTTCTAAATGCGAATTTTTAAGAAAGGAAATACTTTATTTGGGTCATGTTGTAAGTTCCGAAGGGGTATCTCCCGATCCAGACAAAATTAAAGCATTAAAGCAATACCCAGTCCCGAAAACCGCTGATGAGGTAAAGCGCTTCGTGGCTTTTGCAAATTATTACCGGAAATTTATCCCAAGTTTTTCGGAAATTACCGTACCCCTTAATAAATTGTGTCGGAAATATGCGAGATTTGAGTGGACGAGTGAATGTGAAAAAGCTTTTATATCTCTTAAAAATGCTCTTATTGAATATCCAGTTCTGGACTACCCAGATTTTTCAAATCAAAATGAATTTATTGTACAAACGGACGCATCAAACTTTGCTATCGGGGCGGTAATATCAAATAAAAATAATAAACCAGTGGCATATGCCAGTAGAAGTTTGAATAAAGCCGAAATCAACTATCCAACCATACACAAAGAACTTTTAGCTATCTTCTGGGCTGTAAGATATTTTCGCCCATATTTGTATGGTCGGCGCTTTAAAATATTAACTGATCATAAACCGCTTATATATCTTTTTAGTCAAACCGACCCCGGCAGTAGGTTAACAAAATTCCGTTTGTGCTTGGAAGAGTACGACTTTTATATTGAGTATATAAAAGGGAATGAAAATGTTACGGCGGATGCATTATCTAGAATAGTTTTAACTTCAGAAGACTTGAGAAAGATGAACGAAAGTATGATTGCAGTTATGACTAGGGGGCAATGTAAGCGTGAAGAGGTGCAGAAGGAGGCGGACGATAAGGATAATGCTAACAATGTTTGGCTTGATCACCCAAATATTGCGGAAATCCTTAAGCAACCCAAAAACGGCACCGAACTACGTTTGACGTCATCGGCACAAATAAACTCTTTATCAGAACATGTTACCGAACGCGTGGGAAATTTATATTACGTTCCATTAAAACTTACCTTATATCTAGACCAAAACACTCGATCAACATTGGCGCGAGACGAAATGTTGAGAGATTTGGTTGAGATATGTAGAAAAGCTAACATAATTGAATTATATATAATAAAAAATAAAGATAATATAGAATTTATCAAATGGATAGGTAAACAAATAAAAAATAAAGCAATTTGGGGGGGCCCCGTATAAATATTGTACAAGGTGTTAGCAAAATAATGGACAATGATGAAAGACGGGTTATATTGAATGATTTCCATTTACTCCCAACTAGCGGGCACGCGGGTGTCAACAGAATGACAAATAATATTAAAAAATTTTATTTTTGGCCGGGGCTGGATAATGATGTTCGAAATTTTGTTAAAAGGTGTGAAATTTGCCAGAAACAAAAACATTCGAATCATTATACCAAAGAACCAATGGTTATCACCTCTACAGCCACTTCAGCTTTTCAGAAAGTATATTTGGACATCGTAGGACCATTTCCGGCTGACATAAATGGATTTGTTTATATACTGACGCTGCAGTGTGAGTTAACTAAATATGTTGAGGCTTATCCGCTAAAAAACAAAGATGCCGTGTCTGTGGCGAGGTCTTTTGTAGATAACTTTATCTTACGATATGGTTTTCCTCTGGAGACAGCAACAGACAGGGGTTCTGAATTTATTTCCTCCACAATGAGCGAAACGTGTAAACTTCTAGAAATAAAACAAATTCTCTCAACGGCCTATCACCACGAGAGTATCGGTGCTCTAGAGAATTCGCACAAGGTTCTAGGTGCATATCTTAGAATCCAAACACAAAACCATGAGGCGGCTTGGAGCACTTGGCTGCCTTATTGGTGTTTTTCATATAATACTACTGTACACACCGAGACTAAATATTCTCCTTTTGAGTTGGTTTTTGGCAAAAAATGTCGGATTCCAAGTAACTTAATTAGTGAGGTGGAGCCTATCTACAATTTTGAGAACTATCCTCTTGAGTTAAAGTATAGATTACAAAAGGCTCAGGAAGATGCTAGGGCCAACTTGTTAATGTCTAAAACTAAAAGAAAGCAGCATTTTGATGATAAAAGTAACCCGGTCCAGTATAAAAAGGGCGATATGATCTTAATAAAGAACGAAAAGGGTGATAAAATTTCAAATCCTTGCTTTCTGGGCCCATATTTAGTGGAAGAGGATGTACCACCAAATGTAAAAATTTTGAAAGACAATAAGCACGAATTAATCCATAAAAATAGAACTAAGTTATTTTATCAGTAAGTTAGCGAGTAAGTTAGCAAGTAATTATGGATAGAAGGGCCCTACAACTCTATTCTTCTAATTCTCTACTTTTATACACCTTTCCCTGTTTTCACTATTTCTCTATGCCTTCCATGCTAGTTTAAGGATTTATTATTTTATTGTACTGTAAGGACATACTACTTTTACAAAAGTAGGAGGTTTAGCTATATAGAAATACTATTTTGTGCTTATTAATAAAAATTTTCTTGATTGTTATAGCACATACCTAGTATGGGGTTATAGCTATGAATCTCTCAGGGTAATATTTACGTTCATATTATACTCTTCGGGAATTTCTATTTCTGAAGGAAATATAAATTCTTTAAATTGCCGGGGAGGTGTAATATGAGGATGAAACGCCCTGTAGGTAACATTGGTAATAGTTAAGAAAATCAAATAGCAATTAAGCACAACGGGTTTATGTAGGTTAACAACAAAGCATAACAAATTATTGTAACTCGGCATGAACCCTTTGTGGGACATGCATTCACTTTTTGATGACAGTGATATGGATAATATACAGAGACGTTAGTAAGACTACGATGGTTTCATTTATTATTCACGACTTCATCTAACAACGATATTAAAGTATTACACTCTTAACATACAAAAGACACTCCAGAACAAACAGCGCCGGAACCGTAAGGATTTTTAAGTCTTTAAAAGCGTTTCTGCAGTCATCTCTGAACTGCAGCCCAGCTATCACACGAACAGCCTTCCTCTGCAGTCCAAACACTCGCAGTGCCCCAGATGCGTGGCCCCACACCAAAATTCCATATGAAAGATGGGAATGAAAGTTGGCAAAATAGGCTGTTCTTAGCACGCCCAACGAAACGAGTTATACGTCGGGCCAAGGGACAGGCGTTTTTAAAAATCACTGTTTTCAAAAACTGTATAACAAATTTATTTGATTTTGGGAAGAAGTTTAACAATTTAGCAAGCAACTATAACAACAGAAGTGACAATAAAATCTACTCTGCTTGTATTTATAATATTTCTTATCGCTAAGGCTAGGAGTGGTCAAAAGGAGCTTAGCTAAGCAGTTTACAATATGTAACTCCTCCACCCTTAGAGGGACATATAAACTTTTAAAGTTTCTATGACCTAAATAATAATTGAATCATCTTTAACTTTATTAGTTTTAAAATAAGCAGGCCATAGATACTTGTAAATTAAAAACATTATTGATATACAAAGAATAAGAGACAGTAAAACTATCCAAATACTCGTTTTGTTAAAATATAGGGGTGTATTTAATAATCTTGAATTTTCAAGTTTTTGCAAGTTAATATTTTCTTGTACCTCATTTAATTTATTGAAGTTAATATTACTTAGATTGAGCAGTTTTACCTTCTTATACAGTATTTTATTTGTTTACAGTATTTTATTTGTTAGGTTATTATTAATATTTGGTAAAGGAATATTTTTAAAAGTATGTTTTACATTTTTATATGCTCTAATAATAATATCTCCTAATTTTAGGCTACATGGAAAGCTTAATTCTAGTATATATGTTCCATTAAATAATACATTATTTTGCGAATTTTCGCACGTTTCTATTCCTACTATGTCATTATTTGTAACTAGAATCCATTTATTTGTATCAATATTTTGAAGTTGTATATTATCAATATCAACATACAGGGTGTTACAATCAGAGATATTATGTTCATATCTTAATAACTGTACCTCACAAGGGATGCTTTTATAAAGATTTTCGGAATGTATATGAGTACATAAATATTCATTAATAGAAATGCGTTTACATGGCTGATTTGAATATCCAAAATTTCTTTGGTTTATAAGTAAATATTCAAAGTTAGGTACAATTATTTTATAATGATTTTCGTATTTAATAGGTAGGGGAAATAATTGAAATAAATCATAGTTTTCTTTTTCGACTAAAGGAATGTCAATTACGAAAACTACTTCATTGTCTTTTACAAAGCTTCTTATTTCTAAAGTGTTCTCTATATTTAGAATATTTTCTGGTATAGGCTCAAATGGCAATTTTTCAAAATTTAATTTTTTATTAAGTATCTGTAATTCATTTAAAAATTCTTTTGTATTAATTATAGCATTGTGGAAAGCATTTAATTTTCGGTTGCCTCTGTGGACAAAGGGCCATCGGTAACAAGTGGCTTTTTTAGTTCTTTAATGTGAACTATTTCAGTTTTACTGGGATTTTTAACGTTTTTTATTTTTACACGATTATGTTCAAGCATTTCGGTTATTACGTATGGACCGTTAAATTTAGGCTTATTTTTATTTCTCTGTGAAAGTTTTTTGTAAACTTTTTGATTTAACTTAAAATCAGGAGCTTCATTTCCTTTAACGTTTGTCTTTGCTAAAACTCTTTCTTTGGTTTGGTCAGTTTTTGTGGTGACGTTTTCATAGACTGCGTCTACTTTATCTTTATGCGATGATATGTAATCAGAGTAAAATGTCGTAGGAATAAGATCTAATGGATCTCTGGAATTTGTATGACCTAGGACAAGTTCATGAGGTGTATACTTTGTAACGCTATGAACAGTGCTATTATAAGCAATTATTGCGTATGGCATTAAGTCATTAACAGATTTATTTTTATCTTTTTCTTTTAATATTCTTAAATGTTCGATAAGGGTTGAATGAAAACGTTCTACAGGCGAATTCGATTCGTGGTGTTTAGGGGTAGTAAAATGTACTGTAATCTTTTGGGCTTTAAGTAACTCTTTTAAAAGTTCATTATTAAATTCTCCACCGTTGTCACATGTAATGTTTTCGGGGCATCCATAAAATGAGAAAAAATTAATTAATTTATCGCAAACTGATTTTGCATTTTTATCATAAGGGTAAGCTTGTCCAAATTTAGAAAATTTGTCAAAAATTGTTAAAAAGTTTTGATTCTCAAAAATGAAAGTATCTATATGTAACATTTGAAAAGGTTTACAAGGTGTGTCTGTTTTTATAAGAGGGACATAAGACTTTAGTCTACTGTATTTTAATGTTTGACATATATTACAGTCATTTATAAATTGATTGATATCATTTTTCATTTTCGGCCAATAATAAAGTTCTTTAAGGCGGTTATAAGTTTCTAAAATGCCTCTGTGATTGGTTTTTCCTTGATGATGCATTATAAGCATAATTTTTTCTTCTTTGTCAGTAATAGTATTAACTAATTTCGTACAACGAATAATTTTCGGATTTTGAAAATTCTTCAGATAAACATCAGAAAAAATTGGAATTAAGTCTTTATCGTGAAAATATACGTAACACGTTTTATCAGGGTCCATATATTCTTTAATAAAAGTTTTTATAACATCAGGATTCTTTTGTAATTCTACATGATTAATTTTAAATTTTTCAACGTTTTCAGTTTGTATTTTTATATCAGGATGTGCTGATTTTTTAATTAAATATTGTAAGCTTTTATTGTTAATAATCTCATCTAGAATGTTAAGGTTATTATCTGTGTCAGCTCGATTACTATGCACTGTTGATTCAGAAGTTTGAAGTTGAGGTGTCACGAGTTGAATGTCAGAGATAACTTTTATCTTTTGCTTGCTTGTACTTGGTTTTTTAAACAAAGGATTTATTATTTCAGCATTTTCTTTGTCTTGAACTGGATTTTCAGAAAGTTCTCTTAAGTATTCGATAATATTTTGGTTAGAATCACCTGGATTATTTATTATTGATTCATTTTCATATATATTTAATTGAATGCGTGACAATGCGTCTGCGTTAGTATTTAGTGAACCTTTTTTATATATAATTTGATAGTCGAATTCTTCTAAGCGTAATCTCCATCTAATTAGTTTCGAATTTGGTTCTTTTAAGTTAAAAAGCCACATCAGTGGTCTATGGTCAGTATAGATATAAAATTTACGTCCAAATAAATAAGGTCTAAAATATTTGCATGCCCAAACTATAGCTAATAATTCTTTTTCTATAGTTGAGTATTTTGTTTCTGATTCATTAAGGGTACGAGATGCATAAGCTATAGGTTTATCATTAGGAATAGTGCCCTGCGATAATATTGCGCCTAAGGAAAAATTACTTGCGTCCGTAGTCAATAAAAATGGTTTAGAAAAATCTGGGTACTGTAAAATTGGAGCGTTAATTAAAAGTTGTTTACAATGTTCAAAAGCTTTTATATATTCAGGGGTATGTTCTATTTTTACGTCCTTTTTTAAACATCGAGTCATAGGCTTTGTGATTTTTGCAAAATCTTTTATAAAACGTCTATAATAACCTACTAAGCCTAAAAATGATTTAATTTCCTTAGTAGTTTTAGGTATTGGAAAATTTTTTACTGCGTGTATTTTGTCTGGGTTTGGTTTTACACCTTCTTTACTTACTATGTGTCCCAAATATTGGACCTCTTTTCTCAAAAATTCAGATTTGTCAAGTTGTATTTTAAATTTTGAGTTGCGTAGTCTAGTAAATACTTTTTTTAGTTTTTCAAGATGCTCTTGAAGACTTGTACTAAAAATAATGACGTCGTCTAAATAAACAAAACATATTTCATTTTGTAATCCGCGTAAAATATTATTCATAACACGTTGAAAAGTTGCTGGAGCATTTTTTAGTCCGAAAGGCATTCTTAAAAATTCATAATGTCCTGTATCAGTACTAAAAGCTGTTTTAGGGATGTCTTGTTCATGCATTTGTATTTGATAAAAACCGTTTGCAAGATCTAGAGTCGTAAAATATTGTGCTTTACCTAATTTATCTAAAATTTCGGTAATATTCGGCAATGGAAACTTGTCATCGACTGTAACTTTATTAATATTTCGATAATCTACGCACATGCGCCATTTCTGTTTACCTGATTGGTCTAATTTTTTAGGTACTATCCATATAGGAGATGACCAAGGTGAATTTGAGTCTCTAATAATATTTTGAGCTAATAATTTTGAAATTTGACTTTTCACTTCCTCACGGTGTATTTCCGGGTATCTATAACTTTTTGTATAAATCGGCGTTTCGTCCGTGAGTTTAATTTCATGTTTTATCGTATTTGTAAAGCTTAAAGGAATTTCTTCGCTATGAAAAATATCACGAAATTCATAACAGAGTTTACGTAGTTCTTGTTTTTCTTCATAATTGCAATGATCTAGTCTTATATTTTTTAAATTAGCCTTCAGCTTGTTATCAATATTTTTTTCATATTTTTCCGGATATACGGGGTGATCGATAAAATTCATTTCGTTTAAGTCTATAGGTTCGACTTCGAAAGATTCAAGAAATTTAATTTCTATAGGATTTTCTTTGGGATTCAAAATTGTAGTAGAAGCAAAATTATTTTCTATTTTTACAAGACATTCTGGTATTTCTAAATCTCCTAATTGTTGATAAGCGAGTATACCGTATCCGTTTGGAATGTTTACTGGAAGTTGTATTTTTTTAATCGTTCTTGCATCAATGACATAAGTTAAATTATTTTTAATATTTTTTGAGTTTGATTGCAAGTTATTTTCGTTGCGTATTGGAATTTGCGTGTTTGGTAATTTTAACGTAGATGTACTGAAATCTATGTTAGCATTTAATTGTTGCATAAGGTCTAAACCTATTAGTCCATCAAACTTATCAGAAAAATCGAAAAGATAAAATTTATGTATACCGGGAGTATTGAAAGTTGGGAAAATTGGTAAAGTTGCTACTTCGTTATGAAATGAGGTTGCGTGTGCTGTTTGTACTTGGAAAATTTCTTCTTCAATTAAATTTGGGAAATTTTCGTATGCAATTTTTTGACTTATAAAACTTCTTGTGCTACCTGTATCTAATAAAAATTTTGCATTTAGTTCGGGTATCAGAATAAATGGTAATTGTATGTTATAGTTATTTAAAAATATTACGTCATATCCGTTTTCTGGCTCGTTAGGGTAAAATTTTGGTTTTCTTGCTCATTATTTGGCAAATCGTCTGAGTTAGCAGAATAACTCAAATTTATATCGTAATCATTTTGATCTTCAAATTGATTATAGTCAGGTTCGGTATTATTATAATCATAATATTCGGTGTAATCAGTATTTTCGTAATTATAGATATTTCCAGAAGTAAAATCATTAGATTGATTTGATTGATCAGGTGGTTTCTGCAAAACTTCCTGATTATATAGTTGTTGTGTGGTAAATCGTTTATTTTGATTATTTACGGCATTGTTTAAAATTGTATTTCCTGAGCTTGTATCCATCGGTTCTAGTTTTGTTCTTCGCGACATTTGTCCGAAATTTTGGTTATTAAATTGTGGTCTTTGTTGCATAAAATTCTGATTATTAAAGGGAGTTCTTGGAAAACTTTGTTGATTATTTGTAAAATTAGGTCTCGGTTGAGAAAAAGCGTTTTGTTGTGGAAATCTAGGAAAATTGTTTTGTTGAGGAAAACTCGAAAATGGTCTTGAAAAATTATTATTCTGTGGAAACATTTGCGTTGGATTATATGGTCTAGAATAATTATTTTGAGTTGGTATAAAGGTTGGTCTATATGTCTGCGACATAGAATTAGGTTTTTGATTTTTATTTGAAAACATAGGTTGTTTAATATTAGGATTATTTTGAGCATTTTTATATAAAATAAAGTTTTCTTCTTCACGAACACATGACATTGCTTTCTCTAAAGAATCTGGATTTTTTAATCTAGTAACTAGTTGTAAATTGTACGGTAAACCATTGAGAAATGTTTTTAATGCAAATTCGTCATAGTGTTGGATTTTTATAATCTTTGTAGCGGCATCATCAGGCCCAGAATTTAATTTTGAAAATAATAAACTGCGAGAATCTTGTATTCTCATACCAAAAATTATTGGACTTTCGTTTTTAAACGGTTTTAAATTTACTAAATCTTGGATTAGACAATCGATCGATCTCTGATCGGAAAAACTGGTTATTAGTATATCTTTAATTAGTGCCCAAGAATTTAATTCTGTTCGAGAAACAATTAATTCGGCTGCTCGACCTGTTAATTTACTTAGAATGGTATCAAATAAACAAGTATTTATTGTAGCGTTTACATTAGTTCTGTCTTGAAATGCTTTTAACAGATTTTCAACTGCGCTGATAAATCTATTTAATAATTTTGGGTTTCCATCAAAATGTGGAACGTTATCAGATTGGTATCTTAGAAGCTGGTAATTAACTTCAGGCATTGTATTGCTAGTTGAGCTAATAACTAATGAATTTAGAATATCGGTAATATGATCTAATTCGGAATCAATTTTGATAGTTTAAAAGGAACACTCAGTATATATGCGAATAAAAATAATCACTCTTAAAATTAAATATGCTTAATACTAAAAATATAAAGTGAAATCTTTGCAAGGACAAATGACTAGAAATATAAACAATGAAATTACACTGTAAAAAAGGAATTAAAATTATTGTCCGTACAAAAATTGCAAAAATTGAAATGAAAAAATTCGAATGAAAAAATTCAAAAAGTCAATTTTTCACTTACAAGAGTAAAATGACGAAAATCTTCATTTGTGTTCTTGTTCTTGTTCTTGTTCTTAACCTAGCTGGTTTGGCGATGTTTGTCCTCCCCAGGTCCTTAAATCTAGCTGGTTTGGCGATGTTTGTCCTCCCCAGTTTTGTCCACGTTCAGCGATGCTTGTCTGTCGGTAGACCAGGAAAACCCTTCGATATGCCCTCGATTGGTTGACCAGGACTCCTGAAGTTCAGTATGCTGCTTTGTTTCTTTGTCCAGCGATGTCTTTCAGTTGCCACCTGAAATCGGTACTATCTGCTTCTGATTGACACACTTTTTGGACTCTTCTCCGTAGGTTTTTTCGAGTAAATTCTTGAAAGAAACCGTGATCACAATATGCCCTTGTAACACGTCTCAAAAATCCACCAAGACTGCGCCAGTTATACGTCGGGCCAAGGGACAGGCGGTTTTAAAAATCACTGTTTTCAAAAACTGTATAACAAATTTATTTGATTTTGGGAAGAAGTTTAACAATTTAGCAAGCAACTATAACAACAGAAGTGACAATAAAATCTACTCTGCTTGTATTTATAATATTTCTTATCGCTAAGGCTAGGAGTGGTCAAAAGGAGCTTAGCTAAGCAGTTTACAATATGTAACTAACGCACCTTCTAAGATTACGCAGAAGATATAATGATTTACAGAGTTTTTTAGCCAGGGCCCCAGTATGGCAACCCCATTGAAGTCCCTGGTCCAGCTGTACCCCCAGAAACTTCATGACTGTAGTGCTGGACTCATCCACATCCAGATTCCTCAGTGTAAAAACTACTTTATTTGTTTTGTTTTTGTTTAACAGGAGCCTATTGGTATTAAACCATCTCTCAGCCCTCCGTTGCTCGGCCATGGAGCCCTCCAGCGAACCCGCAAGCGAGTCAGCACTGCATGAGAAAGACGTGTCATCAGCAAAAAGCACATACTGCGAGTTGCGAGCAATGGATGGCAAGTCATTAATGTATATTAAAAAAAGTATGGGCCCCAGTATTGAACCCTGGGGCACTCCTATAGATAATTCATGTTCTGCCGATTCTCCATTGCCCACTCTAACAGTCTGGAATCTTCCCTCTAAATATGATTTAATAAGTGCAATACTACCTCGCGAGATGTGGTATTCTGCAAGCTTTCGCAGGAGTACCCCATGGTCAACACAATCAAAGGCTTTACTGAATAACACTGAATCTTCTGCAGCAGAATTCCGTGACTGACACAGTCAAATGCTTTTGACAGGTCACAGAAAACTGCAGCAGCGACCCCTCCTCCGTTTATCCGAGAATATAAACTCTCTAACAATCTAAAGATAGCGTCCTGTGTGCTTTTACCCTCCTGAAAGCCAAACTGACTATCAGACAAAATTTTGTTCTGTACAATAAAAGAGGTCATGCGTGTTTTGACCAATCTATCTATAATTTTGGAAAGAGTTGATAGTAAAGATATTGGCCTATAGTTTGATGGATCATTAAGACTACCACCCTTATGAAGCGGAATAACCCTAGCCATCGACAGACAAGATGGAAATATTCCAGCTTCCCATCCCTGATTTATAGCCTGCACAAGAATCTCCAACACTGAGTCTGGCAGATTCAGAAATACCCTAGCAGATATTCCGTCATCACCCGAAGCATTTTTGTTTCTGATTCCCGCGATTACATCTTTAATTTCTCGTATGCTAGTAGGTACAAAATAAAAAGAATTGTTTACTGATAACCTTCATAAGTAATCTAATGGGTCAGCGGTAGGAGTTAAGTTATTAGTAAGTTTCTCAGCTATAGTACAATAAAATGAATTAAATGCATCAGGTGATACTTGGGATTCAACCACACTCGGACAGAACCCACTGCTACCACGAATGTCGTTAACAATAGACCAGCTCGCCCTATGCTTGTTTGGATCAGTGTCAATGCGGTCAGAGTAATAATTATTTTTAGCCACCCTAATCAATTTTCTGTAAATAGATCTATAATCACAAAAATAACGATGGAAAAAATCATTGTCAGTAAACTTTCTAATCTGATGAAGACTTCTCAGATTAGCTGCAGAGATCCTAAGACCTCTTGTAACCCATGGCTTTTTACTCTTTACCCTAATTTTTTTGATAGGAAAGACTTGGTTGAATTTATTTAACAAAATATTGTAAAAGACACCGAGAGGTTCAGGAGCATGCAGAACAGAATCCCAATTACTCTCTGCGCACCGTCGATAAAACCTTTCATAATTAGATCTACTAAAAATTCTGCCATATTTAAATTTAGGTGGCAGATTAACTGAAATTGGAAATATTTTGCATATAATTGCGTGATGGTCAGACAATGCAGCATTAACCACAGAGCACACAACGCTCTCACTATTGATGTTGGAGCAAACATAATCAATTATAGTTGAGGAATGCTGAGTGACTCGCGTAAAATCTGAAACGTGCATTTGCAGGTTGTGAGATTTCAACAAATTATTCAACCTGACAGTCGAGGGAGCACAAGACTTTTCAAAATTGATATTGAAATAAATGCTACCATAAAAATTATATAAAAAATACTTGAAAGTTTCTGACAGTTTATTTTTTTAAGTACTATGTATACCTACGGTCGCATTTGATTTTAGCTGCTTGCCTTATAAACAAAAAAGGCAGGAAGCTGTCGGGAAAATTCCGTTTTTACTTACAGTTTTCCTTCATACTGGAAATAATTTGTGAGCATTCTGAAATAGCCTTTTTTGGTACTTACCTTTTGGCTGAGCAACTATACATACTCAACACATTCACATTCAACTGCAAACTCTGGGTCCTGGAAAAGGTAGAGTTCTTTTGTAATGAAACTTTATTTCTTTTGTAATGAAGCTTTATAAATATTTATTAGCATTTCCTTTGGCGTTCACATTTAAGTTTTTTTGTCGCTTTCTTGGTGGGGATAAGGCCCTTTCGGTGGAGGTTCCTGGGATATCGTCGATTCCATTCCACTTAGCCATTGGGAATACAAAATGGGCACAAACAAGGCAAAAATACACAAAAAATACGAGTCTGTGACATTTTAGCAACATAGAATTTTTAGAGGTTATGTTATGTTATGTCAGATCCAATGTCGCCAGGTTGTCTCAGATACCAGACCAATTTATGGTTGTATTAGAATTTGTTAACGTGGATTGGAATCGTAGTGCTTTATAATTTTATTTATTAATTTAATTTCTGAATTAGTTTAAAACAAATAATTATTATTAGGTAATTGCACATTTTATTCCAAAAATTTGGCAACCTTGCAAGAGGTCCCCAGCCGGGGAACGTAGTTACAGTTCATCCCCCAAATGGCAGCATCTCTTTATTTGATACATTAAGTTAACAAAAGACGACGATATAACTCGATAGTCGATTCTATGTTAGGAACTCACGTAGCTCGATCCAGCGCACTCCAATTTAGCCGCTCGAGCTACATTTGTTTCCCCCCACACGGCCAGACGGCGCGTCGGTCAGATATTTCAGCATATTTGCCCATGTGCTAGAAACTGTCAACTGTCTTGTCACTCGATTGTCTGTCTTGTCGCTGGATTGTTAATATTTTTGTAATATAAAGTAAAAGTTTAATTGCAAATACTAAAAATGAGGCTTTTTCTACTCTTTGAATGAAGAAGGAAGTTAAATTTGATTATGTACAATATAAAATAGTGACGAAGAACTAAAATGCCTCATTATGCATCTGAAACCTAACATGTGTGAAAGAAGCACTTTAAGAAGGAATATCTCAAAAACTAAGCTGTTCCGACAAAAACAGCGTTCAGATTTATAATCTACGCCCCAAAATATATCATTCCTGAAAATTTTCGATTTTGGCATGACATAAGCTATAAGAGCTGAATTAAGTACTGAAGGGATTTTTTGTTTAGATAGCTGTCGACAAGAATACTGTGTCTTTAGACAGTAAAGTATATTTGAGTTTGAGATACTATCCACCTTAACAATGCCTGCTTACTGCTGTATGGAGAACTGCTGGAAAAATAAATCAAAACATTTTCCTAATCCGTCAAGGGATAGAATATCATTTGATAGATGGGTAAATATTTGTGGCAATAGGCGCTTGATAAAAGAAATGTTACCTGAGCAGGTATATAATAATTATAGAATATGCTCCCTCCATTTTGTACCTCAGGATTTTGGAATGAATGAAAAACTTAAAAAAGGAGTTGTGCCATCAGTCCAGTTACGAGGTAATTATACTTTTTTTGTAAAATGTATACAGCTGATGACTTGGACTAAGCTGTGTGTATATTTTTATGTTTTTACAATACTAATATTAATTTATTTGCATCAAATTATGTTGTATTGGACTTGTTTGTCAAAATTGAGAAATAAAAGTGAAATAATAATAGGATATAATTATACAAGGCTACCTATAGTAGCCTAATATTTGGTAGAACAAAAAAATAACTATATAGGACTATTAATAATTGAAATATGTAGTGAGATAAATCATGGAAGGTTAAATTTATCATCCTGAAGGTTTTTGACTTTATTAATAGTATCATAGACTAAATAATACATAGACGAACACTGGCGTGTAACAAAAATGGACCAAAAAGCGGGCATCCATTGAGACATTTTGAGGGTTTACTGGTTTAGGGCTTAGAAATTTGTTTGTCCACAATTATATATCCATGCGTTTATATGTACTATATAGATATATAATGGTGAACAAACAAATTCCCAAACCGTAAACCAGTAAATTCACATAAATGTTTCAAAGGATGCCCGCTTTCGGTTCCATTTCGGTGTATTCGAGGATTTGTCTATATTCTTTATAGTCTCTGATAGTATGTATTATTAAGTAATTACCTATAAGAACTAGGTATAACTATATATTTTGTTACTTCAGGTTTAGCTGGAAAACTGAAATTTGGTTACAAATTACAATACAGTGTATAAAAATAGTATATTTATTACTAATATCCTCAAAAAAACACAAGGTGTTAAAATTTTAAAAATATTTTTCGTTACTGCCTTAACTAAAACTATTTATTTTTCAGAAACATTAGGTCTTGCTGAAGAAATAAGTGAATATGTAGCCCCTACAAATAGTGACAGTGCAACTACCAGCACACACGTAGAAACATTAAACATCTGTGAAAGTGATAACCAAAACGAAAATGGCTTTGCCGGCACTAGTAAACAAACTTCCAGTGTATTGATTCCCTCAACTCCAGAAAGTATGTAAGGATATTTTGTTATGTATTGCGACTGCTATCAAAACATTTGTTTCCTTTTGTACTGGCCCTATTTGCTTATTATTTATTAGTTACTTGAACTCCCTAATATAAAAACTTATTCGATTACAGTTGACCAGAAAAATATTTCTCCCTCATTTTCACAAAAATGAGCATTCCATTTTTTCTTTGAAAAATTAATTTATCACAGATTATATCAGTCAATAGGATGATTTTAAATATTCAGGGTGTTCCAAAAATCATATGCCATCACTTAAAGGGACATTCTTTGTAAAAACTAAGGCAAAAAGGTTATATGAACATGGGTTCGCAGATGCTTTGTTTCAAAGAGGTGTTAAATTTTTTTATTTTCTTTCAAAATATTTTTGAAATAGATTCATCAAGTTTGATGAAATTTACGTTGTGGGAAGTAGGTACTTAAATTAAGCATAATTTTGACTATGAAAAGACTTTGACAGGTCCTCCAAGAGCGTGCATATGAGAAGACAGTATAATATTTTTGCAATAGAAACGTGTACGCCACTGATTTTTTCACATTTTCGTTTCTCAATGAAATAGCATGTTAAATTGTTAACAAAACTTACCTACTTCTTAATATTTTTCAATTTTCACTTCGTTTAAGAGATAAATGCAGGTTTATTAAGCACCTTACTGGTTTAGTTTTCCCAACAGATAATTGCACATCAGTTTTAACAGGTAAAGGCTATTTAAAAAATGTAATATCCTGTATCTTTGAAACAAAGCATCTGCTGACCCATGTTCATATGAACTTTAAATTTTAAATATAAGATTTGCCCCAAACAAGCATGTCTTGGGGGGTTTTATCAAGTTTATTTATAGTATAAATATATATAATAATATTTAACTTTTAATTAATTTAAATAACCTTTATTATTATTATTATTATTAATATTTTAACAATATGAATTGGCGCATGTACAGTTCTTAACATTAAACAAAAAGATTAGAGGATGAAACTTTTCTTTAACTTTGAAAACTTTGCGCCCTGCTAATTTATGTTAATGTTCATCCATCATATTTTTAGTGATTTTTAATACACACATATTCAACGGTTTCATATCCCTTTTTTTAAAGAAATTACGCTGAACTGAACAATCAAATTCAAGTCCTTAACTTGCTGGCATTTCTGATAATCATTCTTTTAATTTTTTTAGTAGTGTTGGCCTTGTTACACCATTCATTATACTGTACATGTTATTACTTCAGTTTTATATTGTATGGTATGTATATAATAAACTTTAAAGAAATAAATGCTGAATATGTTTTTTTCCACGGACATTGTTGGTGTCCAAATTATGTAGTGTCATAGAAAATATTTGGTTGTAGATATCAAAATAATTTATATTCTGAATTTTATGACATAAATGTTAATATCATAAAGTATTAATTTAAAGTAAGTGTTATTTTATAATAATTATTGAAAACAAATATATTATGACTATAGTCATAAGACTATTTGTTTCCAATTGATTCCACAATAATGCACCAAGTTATAACTTTGGTGTGTGGTACAAATATAACTTCGTTAATATTAACATTGCTGTTATAAAATTGAGAATAAATAAATTATTTAGATATTTTTAGAATCAAAATCACAAATCCCGCCGAAAACAGCGCCATCTAGTTGCGGGGAACTTCAGTTTGATGTAAAACATAAAATGTAACTACTTTCCTTTCAAATGTTAGAGTGCGAACTTGCCCCCAACTGCATAGATGGCGCTCAAATGTTTTTAAAATTTCAATACAGAAGAGTCCATTCTATCCCCCTTTAAATATTTTTCTATTTTAAATATTTTTCTATGGCTCGATCGTTTAATGTCAAATGTAATACCGCTGAGCACCAGTCGCTCCTACTCGGCTCCTACTGACGTTTTTTAACAATATGGCAGGGTTTTAGTTGATTTTACAGTGATCTTATGTTATAAAGGTGTTCTAGGAAATGCAGCAAAACCAGGAAATTTCTCAAGAATAAAAAATATACACGCATATACATGCGTAAGTAGACAAGTTAAACTAAACGAACTTCAACGTGAAAAGCCATGTGTGTAGTTTTTCCCTGTGTAAGCTGCCCATTTAATTTGACCAATGAGATGAATTTTTGTTCATTTGTTTTTTCTGTCATTTTTCTCAAAAGTCTCCAGGTGACGTCAGATATCATATCTTCTATTTATTTGTATCATTACAGCCTCCTCGAATACTAAGGTTGGGTTTGATAATATGAGGTTAGAAGTTCAACAATAAATTATTTATATTATTCAAAATATCAAAACTAAAGACATCATTAATACAGGAAGGGACAGGTAACTAACAAACCTGAGCAAACCCTTTATTTTGTGTAGGTGACCACCGAATCTCTTCATCCTACTTTGAATTTCATTTTAGTGACTTGAAAATTGTTATTGTCATGTTGTGTTTGTTTTATTTGATTTGTAATTTTTTTGGTTGTTAGGTAAGATAGTTGTGGTTTTTCTGTTTGGAGGGTTTAACTGTGTATCTTTATAATAATAATAATAATAATACTTTATTCATGCTACACACATAAAAGCTTACACACGTCAAAATATACAGTAAAATACCCATTACTACAATGCAGCAGTTCTCCATTAATACTACAGTTAGAATTTAAGCTTTAAGAACTCTTCAAAGGAGTAAAAAGAATTTTGAACTAAGATTTCCTTAATTTTCTTATCAAATAACTTTAAAGGTAGGTTCCTTATTTCGTGTGGTAACACATTATAAAATTTTATGGCCCAGAACCCTGGTCCGTCTTGACACCTTCTTAGTCGCCAGCAATGCGGTATTAAGTTGGCCTTATTTCGCGTGTTATACTCATGAATTTCTTCATGCGTTTGTAGACTGTCTGATGATGCTCACATAGGGGCGAAACATGTATCCATTTAGAAAGATTTTATGGATTAAAGAATTTTGAGACTTTTGTTTATCTGTAACTGGGAATATTAGTCGCATTAACAGTAAAGAGTTATCATCACCTCTCATTGTCAAAGAGCAGGAAATCAATAGATGTTGTTGTTTTGTAGTAGAGGCTGCTATTATGGAAAACAAAATTACGAGTAACCCAATGATTAAAACAGAATCAGAGGGGAATTTCTATAAAATTGAATATGTTCCAAGAGATATGTATAAGCCGGCAAACAGACCTGCGCCTGAGTTAATTGTCCCACTGAAAAGGCTTCAGGTGATTAAGAAAAATGGAGAATGGTGTGTGGATATTTCAGATATAATTTTGGGAACCAGTTTATGTGGGTGAGTTGTTTATTTTCTGTTGAGACTATAAAAAAAATACATAAGTAAGTACTCTGCTGAAATTTTTTTATATTTTTTTAATAATGAATGTGAAGTGTGAAGTCTACTTGTCAGGGGTACATATAAATATGTAAAATTGAGAATAAGTTCTCTAAACCACCTGAAAATTCCTTATACAATAAGGATTTGAACAAATCATTAGTGAAGAGCGATATTTCACGATCTGATATTTTTTCACTGATATCTAAAAATCACAAGTAACAGTTGCTACCAGAGTCCGTGTAAAAGCGTGACGTGAAAAGTGATATCTATCCATAAGGTTGATTTTGCGTATGTCACCGTGAAGAATATATGGGCTGCAAGGGGTATCGTGCCTTACGTCCGTTTAACGTTTTATGAAACGCATATCGCGACTTATTTTTAGTATTTGATATTTGTGAAATGTGATATCAGTGGTGCCGGTAATCACTGATATTGTATATCAATTTGTGGATTAGATATAGAATAAAAGAATTGGGGTTGGAGATTGGAGCGTATATTTTTTTCATTTCGTTTTTTGGTTGCTGTTACACGATGTCTAGTGTTATTAAAAAAATAAAGAGTAGTTATTTATGGAATTTTTTTGAAATTGATAATGAAAAAAAATTGTATTGCAAAATGTAATATATGTCAAGCAAAACTGTCTTTTAAAATTATAAGCACCCTACAATTTTGCTTATATTGGACGATCGTAATTTGGTAAGTTTATTATTATTATTATTATTATTATTATTATTATAGAGCAGATGAGCGGAAACCCGATGAAACTGCTCTGATTTTCTTGTTAATAGTGTTTTATACAGTTTGTAATAAAAATATATGTCTCTACACTTCCTTCACCAGACCAAGTCACAAACACAGTCGAAGTTATCACAGACCCCGCTCTTGCATCACACTGTGTAATGCACAAGCAAGGTCTCAGACTCCCTCAAATCCCGGTCAACCCTGTTTTTAAACTGGTTAATGTTTAATGCAGATACGGTGTTCTCACTGAGGATGTTCCATGGGTAAACTACTCTGTTAGTTAAGAAATTTCTTCTTTGAAGCTTATTGCACTTTTCTTTATCTAGTTTTTTGGAATGCCCTCGTAGCTGTCTATTTGTGCTTGTTTGTAGTACATTTAGATCGCAGGAGTAATACCCACTCGAAATTTTATAAACCTCGATAAGATCTCCTCTCAGTCTGCGATGTTTCAAAGTAGGTAGTTGCAATGCATCAAGGCGTTGTTGGTATTCGTAGCTTTTCAAGTTTTGTGGGATTTTGGTTACCCTTCTCTGAACTCTTTCTACTAGTTCGATGTCTTTAATGTAGTAGGGCTGCCAAATGCACTGTGCATATTCCAGCTTCGGTCTTATGAATGATTTATAAAGTTTACAAATCATTTCATCTGAGTGGTCTTGGAAAGCTCTTTTTATTAGATATATGAGTGAATTTGCTTTTTTTACCATTTTTGCTATATGCGTCTCCCACTTCAAGTCCTCTGACACTATTAAGCCTAGATCTTTTTGGCTGCTCACCACCTGCATCCTCTTACCCCCGACTCGGTATTCCAGACCTGGATTATTGGGGCCAATGTGCAGCACCGAACACTTGCTTCCATTAAGGGAGAGAAGCCACTTTTTTGACCATTTCTCTATAGTTCTAAGGTCGTTCACCAGGTCATTGTGATGACTCCCAGGATTAGCCCATACTTTTGTATCATCTGCAAAAAGTGCTATGTTGGTTGTCATTAATTGAGGCAAGTCGCTCGTGTATATTAAAAACAGTAGCGGACCCAGAACGGAGCCCTGGCACACACCACTAGTAACTGGGTGTTCACTTGAGCAACCACCATTAGCTCTGACACAAAACTTCCTGTCAGACAAAAAGGCCTCAATCCACTTTAATAAGTTATGTCGGACCCCAAAGTGTTCCAACTTAAGGATTAATCTTCTGTGCGGTACCTTGTCAAATGCCTTTTCATAATCCAAGTATAAGACATCAGTTGGTTGTCCCTCATCGTGTGACTTGGTCCAATCATTTGTTTGTTATATGATTATTACTTAAACTTATTTTAAGCAATCAAAAATATGTTTTTGATTTTTCTTTTTTTTTTGTTTCTAAAGAATACTTTAGAATAGGTACCCATTTATTTTTTTAGGAAAACCAGCTTAAATATTAGGCAAGAATGTTTATTTTAGTTTGAACAAACCGATGTGTTTGTTTTGTTTGTGTACCAGCGAATTTACTACCCACTTTGTTGTTTTTATAAATTTAATAAGTTAATTTGATTATAAATTTGATATATTGTTGTTTTATTTCCGTGCATTCCGCGCATTTCCGGAAAACCGTTCCAAAATTGTTAAAGTAGTAAGTAAGTGATACGATATATCGCAATTGACGATATTTTGTTGAAGCTGTTCGCAAATTGTTACCCACTCGAAAGTCGTGATCACGTCACGCTTTTAAATCACTGATATCAAAAAGTAACGATATCAGATATCATAGATATTAAAAAATCACGATATCGCTCATCTCTACAAATCATGGTAAAACAGCTATTCTCCGGGCTATATGCCCCTCCGAGCGCTGGATTACATCCCAAAATTTGCCGTATTTTGGCTAACACTGTTAGACAACAAAATACTTGGTTTGACTGCAAGAAACTACCAGGAAGAAGGAAGCTTTTTCTTTAGTTAGGATGTCGTTACCTGCATACCGGTTTCGAACTCTTTAGTTCTCATCAGTACAGGATAAACGATCATACCTACCTTCCGAAACAGCATATCCTTAAAGCTAATCATGTCGAACTGCATAAGCAGTATAACACAAGCAGCGCCATCCATTAGCAGTTTCAAGCAGTCGGAGTAGAATTTACCGTGAGGTAAAATTATTTCAACAATGAATGTGAAGTGTGAAGTCTACTTGTCAGGGGTACATATAAATACGTAAAATTGAGAATAAGTTCTCTAAACCACCTGAAAATTCCTTATACAATAAGGATTTGAACAAATCATGGTAAAACAGCTATTCTCCGGGCTATATGCCCCTCCGGAAATAATTTTACTTCACGGTAAATTCTACTCCGACTGCTTGAAACTGCTAATGGATGGCGCTGCTTCTGTTATACTGCTTATGCAGTTCGACATGATTATCTTTAAGGATATGCTGTTTCGGAAGGTAGGTATGATCGTTTATCCTGTACTGATGAGAACTAAAGAGTTCGAAACCGGTATGCAGGTAACGACATCTTAACTAAAGGAAAAGCTTCCTTCTTCCTGGTAGTTTCTTGCAGTCAAACCAAGTATTTTGTTGTCTAACAGTGTTAGCCAAAATACGGCAAATTTTGGTATCTAATCCAGCGCTCGGAGGGGCATATAGCCCGGAGAATAGCTGTTTTACCATGATTTGTTCAAATCCTTATTGTATAAGGAATTTTCAGGTAGTTTAGAGAACTTATTCTCAATTTTACGTATTTATATGTACCCCTGACAAGTAGACTTCACACTTCACATTCATTGTTGAAATAATTTTACCTCACGGTAAATTCTACTCCGACTGCTTGAAACTGCTAATGGATGGCGCTGCTTGTGTTATACTGCTTATGCAGTTCGACATGATTAGCTTTAAGGATATGCTGTTTCGGAAGGTAGGTATGATCGTTTATCCTGTACTGATGAGAACTAAAGAGTTCGAAACCGGTATGCAGGTAACGACATCCTAACTAAAGAAAAAGCTTCCTTCTTCCTGGTAGTTTCTTGCAGTCAAACCAAGTATTTTGTTGTCTAACAATGTTAGCCAAAATACGGAAAATTTTGGTATGTAATCCAGCGCTCGGAGGGGCATATAGCCCGGAGAATAGCTGTTTTACCATGATTTGTTCAAATCCTTATTGTATAAGGAATTTTCAGGTGGTTTAGAGAACTTATTCTCAATTTTACGTATTTATTTTTTTAATGCTTTACTGACTTAATTATTTGTTTGAAATTACAGGGGTAGGTACCGATAAAGGTTTTAAATTTATAGTGACTTCACCAGTTAACCGGCCATTTCTGGTTTTTGGCCACTTCTTCATGAAATCATTAAAAATAGTGTTACTTTCGCACTTCAATATGATATTCATTATCAATCAAGTCTACCCGCTTTACATTCATATTTGTACTGGCTTACGGTAACTTTGTGAACCATTACTGACTGATTAAAAGGGCGCCTAATTAGCCGCCCCATCTGGTCCTGTCCTTTTAAAGAATTGTATAGTGGGTGTGGTGTTAGAAAATAGTAATTATTGTTTAATTAGCCTTTAAACTTAAGTGGAAACTATAAAGTATGATTAGAACAATATATTTTACTTGAGAAAAGTGTATTTTATGCATAATTTATAGTTGAAGTTAGGTGGCCCTTCTGTGTTTAGATAATCATTTTAAATAATTGTATTAAAATTTAGTATCCAGTTTTTGACCACCTTTTTCTTATACACAGACATAAAACTTTTGAACGAAAGTTGATGGCCGAAAACAGGTCAAAAGTGTCGTGTTTTCAACCATGCCAATAATCATAATTGAAAATAACTGTTGTTTAGAAAGGGGATTCCTCTAAATCAGTGATTCTTAACCTTTTTTGGACCAGGGACCACTATGATTCTTTCTGTTCTTAGCAGGGACCACAAGGTTCAAGAATAATAAACTGTGTTAGTCTTAAAATAATCTTTAATCAAAACTTTCAACATATTCATTAAACTTAATAGTAACCAACACAGGGCAGGCGCGGCACGTGAATTTTTAAAGTTGTATATCTCTGTTGCTACTTATGGGACCCATGCCAAGTTCAGGTTTTTAATAGTGAGCCTAATAGGAATGTTTTGGTTAGGAAAAAATATTTTGTATTTAGCGAAAAAAAGTTGAATTTTTGAATTGGCCCACCTGGGAAAAAAATTAACACGCTTAGGTATTTTATTTATTATTTTTCTAAACAAATTTTACATCATTTTGTCGACAATTCTTAAATTTTAAGAGAAAAAAATGTGTTAGTAGAAAGTTATAGTCTTTACCAAAGCATTCCTAGTAGGCTTACTATTAAAAAACCTGAATTTGGCATGGGTCCCATAGGTAGCAACAGAGATAAACAATTTTAAAATTTCACGGGCCACACCTGACAGAGTGTAGGGGAGAGTGTTGTACCTTGGATCAGTTTTTAGTTTTTCATTATTATAGTTTCTTGAATTATACGGGGTGTTACAAAAAGATGTTAAGAAATTTTAAGGGCAGATTCTACATTTAAAAATATGAAAATAAGTTTATATAGACGTGGATCCTTAAACGCTTCTTTTTCGAGATACAGGGTGTTTAATATTTTCACACCTCAAGTATTCCGAAGAGTTAGGAGAAATACGCGAAGACGATTTAAAGCATGTATTGAAGCACGAAGAAGCCATTTCCAGCGTCTACTATAATCTTAAATCAAAAAGCACTCTTTCCTGAACAAAAAATAATTTTTAAAAAATCATTATTTGTTTTTATTGTAAGAAGTAAATTAATCTTTATCTTGAAAACAGCTTAAGAGACAGTTTTCACGCAGAATTAATTGGGCTTCAAGAAAACAATATCAATTTTGCAAAAAAACAGTGGCGTGTCATTTTTCGCTAAAAGTAAAGATTTGCCCGCACGCACGCCACTGATGCAAGTACTTTAGAAAATAAATTTTTGCACGTAAAGGTATCCTTTGATTACATACTGGCGTGTACCAAAACTCATGTCTATTAAACACCCTGTATCTCGAAAAAGAAACGTTTGAGAACCCATGTTTATATACCTAAACTTATTTTCATATTTTTAGATGTAGAATCTTCTCTTATAAAAGAAATAAGAAATTAGATCAATTTCTTAAAATTTTTATTCCTGAACTCCAAATATTGAGAACACGATTGAAGAGGACAAAAAGAAATAACATGATCTAGCCAAAATTGTGGATTCGGGTTTACGAAGTGATGTCTTCTAAGAAACTGTCTTAGCCATTCTTTCCAGGCGATTTTTTCTTGGTTCCATTGCAGGCGTACAGTTGTAAGAAGATACTCTTTTAACGCGCTTCCTCTTCGCCGTTAAAAACTTGTTTTGTATCATTGGCAGCTACATATTGAAATACTGTAACTTCCGATTCCCTGAAGTCATTCGTACAATAAAAATCATGCTACAGCTAAACAAAAGAATTAGCGGTACATTTCAAATGACACCTGTAATTGACGACGAATATCGTTGACCTTCGTCACACAGCCAACTTATTTCCATTGCGTCGATTTGCTCTTCCAGTGCGTAATGTATCTTTATTTAATAGGAGCGAGTAAAAGAAGAAGGCAATATGACTCGACGGCGATATTGTTTTTCGTGAATGTTATGTTGAATAAAGCACGAATTTATTGAGTCATTGGATATCTAGGATAGTGGATTGTAAAAATATAAACCGAAAATCCCTACCCGCCCTGATGGGGAGTAGTCAAACTAAATTGCTAATAGCTGTGTAATGCCAAAATAAACAACTGGTAATCTGACAGTGAAACAATCTACACAGTAGGTGTTCTTTCTGATCGAGAAAACTAAACGATTTGGTTCACTTCATAAGCTTTTCAAGTTTTAAAGAAAAAATTCTAACAAAGGAAAATTAAGTTTGACATTCCAAGATATAGGAAGCTATATTACAGGGCAAAGTACAAATATTTTACCCTCTAATTACTTCTCGTAAATTCTATGACGCGAAAACCAACGTGAGTGTTTACTCCCTTACTAAAAGGGCTGTTGCTATCAAATTTAAAAATAAATAGAACTTTGCGATGTAATAAATATTTATCTCTCTATATAGGGACACCAAATGTTCATATGATCTTTCTGTTTTTATTGAAAAAATGCTGAATAAAGTTGGTAGTGATTTTAGCATTAAAATATCCATATACGTATTACTACTATATTGTTAGCATCCAATCTACCCGTTGTTAAAATTTGAAGCAAAGATAAATCTTTTGTTTTGTACCACGTGATGTCTCAGCACTTTTGAAGTTTTGACGGAACTGTCACTGTCAGTTTTGACAGCAGTTTAAAATGTGAGCTTGTCGGTTTGCTTTTCGTCTTTTTACCTTTCAAAAGTAAAGATTAATGTGTTTTTATTTGTGAAAAGTGGATTAAAAGTTAATTATGACCTATCCTATTTACGATATTGACATAGCTAATGTACCGATAATGCCAGTTTTAAGCAGCAAGAAGTGAAGAAATTACTTGTAGTTTTAGCGGCGGATATTTTTCACAAGAATGTAAATTGAAGAGTGAATACCTACATCATTTTTAATTTGGGATTTTGGAGCAAAACGGGTAAGAACATCATCTAAATAAAGCGAGGCATCGTTTTTAAATCTAAAAAAACACATTATTTAAGCTCGAATTAAAACTCAAAAAACGTAAGTATAATTTATTGTAATCATTAATTTTTATATAATACATTATAATTAGAATCAAA